>JALJCO010001746.1:0-62170 GCA_023101725.1 Atherinomorus stipes | reverse complement strand
CGAGTCATAATCAGAGCTCTAAATCGGAAGCACATGCTAGCGCCTCATTGGTTGTTCAGTGTCCCACTTCTTGTTATTAGCAAGTGTGTTATTAGCAGTGAATTGAAAAAGGAGAATAAAATGATCTTTTCAATCACATCAATAAAACAATCCAAGTCAGGTTTTATTCAAAATTATCTAATGATGGAAAAGCAAAAACAGTTTGCTTGGTTTGCTTGCTAGTGTAATTGGAGCAATTGAACGTAGCATGATGAAACTATGTCAAATGATATGAGGATATTCACATGGCCTATCCTCATAGTCAGACCAAGCTTTTTTCATAAAGGAACAATAAGTGAAAATTCATCATTTCCAAGTTGAAGGAACCGCCGACTGCCAGCCACTTAACAGCGACTTGTCTGTTAATTCAATCGCACAAAAAAACACCTGTGCCCAGGGGAAACGATTTCAGAGCATAGTAGTAGTTACATACATCCTGTGATGCAAATACCTCGGACACATCATCAGTGATAGTACCTGGGGTCACGGGGAGTTTCGGGTCTTTCAACTTCAGACCCCCTCGCCCAGGCGACCCGACTGGGAGTGATCAGTTCCCAGCCTGTGTCCAAGGAGCACTCTTCCACTGCTTGTCCCTCAGGATCCACAGCAATCGTGAGGCTCTCTCTGCAGCCTCAGAGGCTGTTCTAATGGCTTTCCTCTTGCGTGCCCCCGTAATGCCCAGAAGACTGAAGGCCTTGCAGAGTGACTTTCCTGCAAAGCCCCTTCCCCCGACCTCAATCGGCCAGCATTGCGCACGCCACCCCCGTCTCCGGCACTCCTCTACCAGCTCTGAATATTTATCCTTCTTCCTCTCACTGGCTTCTTCCATTCTTTCCTCCCAAGGCACAGTTAGCTCCAACAGCACAACCTGCCTAGATGTTTCTGACAGCAGGACAATGTCTGGTCTAAGGCTGGTTTCCACGATGTTTTCAGGAAATTTCAATTGCTTCCCCAGGTCTACTCTTAACTGCCAATCTTTTGCAGTTCCCAAGAGGCCTGTTTGGGCTTTCGATTGGGGAGGTGGCCGTTCTCCGGCCCGAACAAAAGAAATTACCTGCCTTGCTGTTTGTAAGCTGTTGCTCTGGACAATTGATGCATTGATGGACTCGGCAACTGCCTTCAGCACCTGGTCATGTCGCCAACGGTAGCGGCCATCTCCAAGCGCTTTAGGACAGCTGCTGAGGATGTGCTCCAGGGTTCCTCTTCCTTGGCATAAGGGACATCTTGGGGTCTCGGACTTGCCCCAGCAAAAGAGGTTTGATGGGCTGGGCAGGAAATCATAGACCGACTCGATGAGGAATTTGATGCAGAAGGGTTCAGCCCTCCACAGCTCAGGCCATGTGATCTTTCTGTCCATGGCTTCTTCCCATCTAGTCCATGCGCCCTGTTGCCTCAGTCCCACCCACTGGCTTGCACGCAGCTCTTCAACTCCAGCCCTCACTTCATCTTGGACCAGGTCCCGCCTTGCTTTACCCTCCAGTTTATTGAAGTGGGTTGCGGGGACAGACCCCAGGCCTGCCCGACCAGTTGCTACACATCCCACCAGTTCTCTGTGGCACAGCCGTAGAGTGAATACGGAATAAATGAATTCCCGGAACAAGGATGTTTCTACACGCCAAGTTTGGACACCGTGCGTGATGACGTATTCGCGGGACAAATCGTTCAGCCAGTGATAGTGCAGTAATAGTGCACTATCACTGCACCACTTCTGGCAGAAAAAGGAGGAACTTTTTCATGCCCGCATCTGTAGATGTGTAATTCTATCTGGAACATAGCATGACATGACACACCATCTCTCTGTGTCGATATCGAGCCTCTTGTTTAGGGTGGTCTGCCCTTGCATGCATGTTCGTGCATATGAATCTGTGGAATTAGCATGAGTTTGAGATATTTGGGAACATACTGCATAACAAAAATATCAAAACAGAATTTTGACTTGACAAATTACCAAATTAGACTGGGTCTTAGCAAGTTTTTCTAGATGACAACCAGGAAGTTTATATATATATATATATATATCTTTAGTAACACTTTCAAATGTTTTGAGTGGGTTTGTAAAGATTTGCTAAATGACCTCAATTAACCATTTCAGCCAGGTATATGTGACACTGCATATTTGAGAGCTTGGAAATTATTAACTAATTTCTGTACCTTGTAATACTACTGACTGAAGTCTTTGAGAACTTACCAAACGAACTGAAGCAATACCAAAGTCCCCTCAAAGTCATGCGCATCAAAGAAGAACTTGCAAAACTTCAGTCTGCTGTTCAACTTAAGCTAATCTGGAAGTTAAGCATAGCATAAGAGAGCTGCTTCAAAAACAGGCCTGAAGAGGTATGAATTAAAGGAGGGGGGCAGGGGATGAGAGCGTTGGTATTTAATTCAGGCAGCAGTTCTTAATTGGATTTTGCTTTGATGTCCAATACCAGTCACCATGGGATGTGAAGAATGGGCTTTACTTCAGGGAGATTTATCTTTTAGGCAGTTAAATGTTCCATATTTCCTTATTAACTCCAAACTGGAATTAGTTACCTCCAGAGACAATGGTAAAAACAATGTCTTTGGTCCATTAGCATTCCACTATTTTTAAATATAATCATCTCTTTTCAGACACTACATATGGCAACTAGGTGGCTTGGAACAGTAAGTGTTGCTGAAGTTAATATATTTTGTCCACAATGACGATCACATATATTATACATTGCGTTGGCTTTTTCAAAAACAATTTACTTTGCTAAATTGTCAAACACCACACCTATATCTCCACCCATGTGTCCCTGGGAATTCTGAGAGACTGTCTTTCTGACTATCAAAATGCTGTTAAAGAAGCCAAATGTATACCTTTCAAATGCCATTTCTACTAACTATAATCAGCCCAAAGTCTTGTTCAGTTAAATTAAAGTTAAAATTAAATTTAGAATGTTACAAATCCATCTGGTAATGTATTCAGAAATGTGTCTAAATCAACCTGTGACTAGTTTCTCCATCATTTTATTGACAGTGGCCTCAGTTAGAGTATTAACAACTGTATGGCTAGTGTCTCAGACATGCACCTATCTCCATCTCCTGATGCTGTCTTTAATTAGAATTGTCCAGAAGTTGAGACCTATCAATTGTCCTCTGGACATTATCCCATCTGGAGTGCTTAAACAGGTTTTTGACGCAGAAGGGACCACGTCTCTTTTCTTATTTCCAACACCAGCCTAAGGTCAGGTTTTGTCTCAACTGTTTTTAAGCAGGCTGTGGTCAGGCCACTAATCAAAAAACCTAATCTTGACCAGTCAGTTCTCTCAAATTTCAGACCAGTGTCCCATCTGTCTCTGAAGTTCTAGAAAATGTTATCATCACACAAATAGTCATTTTTGGATCAAAGCCACATTAAAAATTTTAATCCTGGTTCAGAACACATCACAGCACATATTCTACTCTACTAAAAGCACAGTATGACATCTTGCTGTCCTTGCATGCCCTAAAAAAAGAAAGAAAAAAAAAGAGGAAACTTGTACTGATGGTAATTCTGGACCTATTTGCAGCATTTGACAGTGGACCATTCCATTCTCCTTACCCACCTGGTCCAGCAGGTGGGCTTTCAAGAACCTCTACGGCAATCGGTTCAGGTCGTACCTAACAGAACTTTTTTTTGTAATTATCAATCATCTCTCCTTTCAAGTTCCACTGTCCTCTGGTGTGCCACAGGGTTCCATCCTGGACCCTATTTCCCTTACTTCCCTGAGGTTCTGTGATATCCCATCGTAATGTCTCATTATATGCAAACAATCTACAAATGTATTTGCCTGTTGCCCAGAACTCCTCAGACACACAGTCCATCTAGATGTGTCTGAATGACATTAACACCAGTCCTCCCAGAAATTTTTCTGATCCCCCCCCCCACACCACCACCACCACCCCAGCCACCTCCACCCCTTCCACCCCCCACTGCCATAGTTAAATTGGCCCATTCACTCTCCATTGTTTTACAAATCAGGTAATCTAAATGTTGCAGCCATGTTCTGAATATCACTGCCACTTCCCTATTTCACCTCTGTGTACACTCAACAGCATGTGTGTATATATAACTAACACATACCTGACTAAAACACAATTAAAATAAGTTACTGCACAATTTTTAATATAGTATCTATAATATTTACATTACTGGCATACAAAGCATTGAGTATTTGTATTTGCTGAGGGGAAGGGAAGGGAAAGTGTTTGTATGTCAAATCGGGTGAATTAAAAAAACAAACAAATAAACAAAAAAAAACATTGGAGGCGACATGCATAAAGACTGCCATGCTTGGGAATCAAACCCACAACCATCCACTTTCCAACCTGATATTCTACTCATTGCACCACAAAGAAGCACATGCTCAGCATACATTCATCCCAGTTTTCTCCATCATCATGGCCAGCCAGTGTCTGTTCCGTCTTACTTTAGATTCACTGTGTTTGAAATTATTCCGCTCATAACACCTTCCCATCTTATTTTAGAAAAGTCTGACAAAAGAAGATGGTTTTGATGATTTTATTATATATAATTATCTGTTTTATTTGGGCTTTTTAGAGCGATCTCAAGCATGGAAGGTCTCCACGTGCTCGAACAGTAAACAGCTGACAGCGTGTAGACACGTGTTATCTAATGTAGAGATGTGAGACGCTGACACTATTATTATAAAATCCTTTTGCACATCTGATCTGAAAGAGTACCAGGATCATCATGACTCCAGCTGAATACATGTATTACACGCTGATTATGGCTGGACTCTGCAAGAACACGCTGTTTGTTCCTGGATGTATTTGCACAATAGAGGCCGAGTTAATGAGACATTAAAAACCCCATAGAAATACCAGACGCCGAAAAACCTCAGCAGTTTGGTACGACTGGTAAGAGAACCGAACCAGTTCGGAGGTGGTAAATTAACTATTAAAAGGTGGCTGCCAAAAAACTTCCCAGGCTGGAAGAGTTAAAGACTAAATTCATCATCTTTGGTGCCTCCAGTTTAACAAGCGCAGCTCCAGATCTCGTACCTCTGACCACCCACCTCAATCATGGAGTCAAGAATCTTGGAGAGACTTTGGACATTTCAAATTTGACAAAAAATAGATTGAAATCAGGACAAATTTATTTCAGCTTCACCTGAAATCAAATACTTTCGGAACCACAATGACCTTGAAAAAAATGACCTTGGACTGCACAGTAGTGTGGTGGTTAGCACTGCAGCCTCACACCAAGAAAGTTGCTGGTTCGAGCCTTGGCTGGGGAGGGGTTTGACCAGCAGCCTATCTGTGTGCAGTTTGCATGTTCTCCCCATGTATGTGTGGGTTCTCTCCAGGTACTCGGGGTTCCTCCCACCATCTAAAGACATTGTAAACAGGTCTCCCTTGCAAAAAGACTGCCTACCTTAAAGGGACTAGAGGACGGATATGTGAAAGAATAAACAAGCATGTCCAGTTTTTTTTAGACTAATGGGTAATGAAGTGTTAAAAAACAAAAAGAAGAAGCCCACCCAAGTTTCTCCGTGTTCCTCTAATAGTAGCAGCAACAGCAACATGACCTCATGACAGGTCATGCAATAGTGGACATCAAATAAATGGTTACGGTCTCACAATCAAGTCTAAATGAGTAATTAATCATTCCCAGTCACACTTAATTTCATACAGAGATGCTACATGATGAACACATTTGACACAGCTGATTGGGCTCATTAGTACTGGGGGTGGATGGAGGTTTTAGTTGTGTTAAATAATTTTTAGTCCTTTCATTTTTCGGGTTTGAAAAGATCAATTGACAGCACTTAGTGTCAAGAGTCTAACAAAAAGCATAATTTATTTTAGATAAATTTACATAATTTGGGCTTGTAGATTTTACTTTTCATAGGTTTTGGCTTCCCTTTTGTCATCTGCAAAACCAAGGGGATGAGACCATTTCAAAATTGTGAATCATGGATTATGATTCCATTATATTTTGGGAATGTGAATAAGCAACCCCATATCATCATTTTCTGGTGAGACAAGACTCTGTCTTTTTTTCCCTCTAAACCAAAGAAAACTGATAAAAACCCACAGTACCAGTCAAAAGTTTAGGCACGTTCTCCCATTAAAATTAATGGGAAGGTGTGTCCAAATTTTTAAATGAGAGTGTATATGAATAACAGTTATATAAATATTTGTTGAAGGTTCAGTTTAGACCTGCATCATTTAAATTCATGAAAATATCTCACCGTCATGCACCTTTGACCTGGTCTGTGCAGGTGGTGAAATAAGCTCAGACAATGATAATCCCTGTGTTTAAAAGTTCAGCACTTTTTGTTCTTGACATAGCCACCATGACACCTTTCCAGTGACTTTGGTGCGGCAAAGGACACAATAAATAGCAAAATATCAAACATGCACAGACTCACAGGGAGAGATAATCTTCGCAAACCACAACAAAATACTCTCTAAGAACTTAGGGTTGCCACCTAAAGACAAATCCAGGCTTCTTTGTTGGTGATTCAGTTGTCTATATCAGTGTCTATATCAGCAGGCTGTATAATCACATTCTCCAACAGAGCATTAGAGTCCTTTATCAGCTTCAGCTGTGTTTCATTTATATCTTTTTAACTGGAAGGAATTTTGTGCACTTTGTGTGCTGATCTCTTAAAAGCTTTAAAAAGAGAGAGAGAAAAAGATAAGCTGTCAGGAGGGGATGAATGTATTCAAAACACAGCAGTATTTCATTGTTGAACACCTGCTGTACTGTTTTATATTTCTATCAAATCTAATCCTTAAAAATGTTTTAAAAATGTATTTACTTATGCCTTCATTTTATCCAACAGATTCAGGAACCAACCATGGTAAAAGCACCTATTTATAAGCTCGCAAACCAAAGAATATGTTTTGAAATTACATAAAGGCACACTTACAGTATCCGTTGATCCTTAATGAAGACAAGGACAAACTTCCAAGGACATCATTTTTGTTTTTCTGTAGAAAGAAAATGTGTGTTAGAAGTATTTCTATTCATTACAGTAGTTTCTAATGTGTGTGTGTCTCACTAAAGAAAACGAACACTGCAGTTTGCTCTATGAGCTGTGAAGTGATCAGTTGCACTTTGGGGGAAAGTAAGCCTCCTGACAGAATGCTCTCTGAGCTGCCTGCCACTAGATTTAAGAAGTTTTAAACTAATACTTTATAGTACATTTTCCATGTTTCACAAAGTTTTAGGCTACTCTTATATAACACTTGGCAAACATTCAGATTACCTTAGTTTCTTCAGGATTAATCCTACTTCTACTCATTGCTGTACTGACAGCGTTATTGATCAGGACTTCCTCTTTATTCCATGTATATTCTGGAAGCTCCTGCATTGCAAGAAGTGTTCAGGGATTAAAGCAAAAAAATTTTGTTTAACTGAAATTTTTTTTTCCCTGGCCAGCTGTTATTTCCCGGCTATGTGTGTGCCAGCCGCACCACGCTGTAAGAACGACCCTGTCTGCCATTAGGTCACTTTCCAAAATTTCAAAGGAAATCAGTAAAATGCTGCATCAGCCCTTCAGTTTACATATGCAAGATTTAAGTTGTAAGAAGGCTTTACTTTTCTACACTATTGAAATACCCAGGACTAACAGCATTTTAAAAGAAGAGTAAGATCTGACAGTTTTTGTCAGTTTGCTGTAAGATAATTCAGTACTGTCCTGTTTACTAGCTGCGCGAGTGACACACCTGAATTTTCTGCCAGGTATCAATAAAGTATCCCTTTTTCCCTTTCCACCTGTCTAAAATGTTTTTGAACTCTTTCACTGATTTTTGGTTTTACTCAGTTTTTAATGTATTCTTACAAATAAATGACCATCTATAAATCTTTTCAATGCAAGTTTTATTACTCTGAGAATACCTAATAAATCAGAAGAAATGACGGTAATCGTGCCAGCTGTGCCAGGAAAGAGGCCTGGATATATCAGCACAGCACAAATGTAAATGTTGTCACATCCGGGTCTTTTCTGGTGAAAACAAAGGTCGCCAGCATGTAAACAGATTATCATGGATCCTCATCAGTTTGTCTTTCATTTTTGTAGATCATCCTTTAAATATACTTTATGTTTGACTGCTATAAACATTATTATTCTATAGAGAAGAAGGGAGGATTTTTAAAGCTAAAGAAAAGACAATAAAATCAATAATTTACATGATAACTGGCTGGTGGTTTTTTCATGGCTTGATGAGACTTCTGAATCAAAGACATGACTGTATTAGTAACAGCTGATATTCTTATATGACAACGCATGTAACTTAGAACATACTTGCAGGTGGAACCAGATATATCACAATATCGGGAAACTTAACATCTGTATTGATGACATCTTGTCAGAATAACATCTCATAGCTTTATCTGTCATTTAGGCTGCAGCTCTGATAAGAATACAGTTTATAAAGAAACTGCTTTTACAGATGGGTTATTAAAGCCCAGAGAAGCCGTGGGTTACAGCAGGTTTGCAACGACGGCACCCGTTTTTATAATCATCAATATTCAATTCAGGTTCATAATCTTATATGATGCAGGTTTGTTTTCACTGACAAGCCTGTTTTTTAGTCTCGCGAATACTAGACAAGATGCAGGTCTGCACTGCTCGCTGCAACGAGGAGCTCCACAAACGCTGCAACGTTACTGAAGTACAAGCTTCTCTACCGCGGTGCCAAAGCCAGGAAAACAACGCACAGCAGTGACAGCTGTAGTAACACGGAGATAACGTTGAACTTTCATTACATTCACATTAAATCTAACCTCAACAGTACATCATTTAATGGTGTTAAAGTGGAAATGCAACAGTCAACCAACCTAACTTTAGACTGAGTCCTGGTCTTATCATTAACTATATACCAAACGTGAAAAATATAAGCATAAAAAAACGTTGCTAAGTTTGAAGTTTTTAAGACAAGAGTGCCGCCATCTTGCAGTAGGCTACTCTAAGCTGTGACATCAACGGGTTGGTTCTGACTCCGCATTAAATCAATAGAAATAAGCAGCTATGCTGCACTATAATTAACAAGCCGGAACACGTTTAGAAGATTAATATGATGGAAAGCGAAGCTGGGAGGCCAGTCCAGCTTCCAGATCCTGTACCGATGCTTTCCAGCCATTACACCGTGTGACTGAGGAGAGAGGACGAGACGCCAGTCCTGGTGTCGGGGGGGTGGCAGTACCTGTAGGAGTGACTGCGGTCCAGCGATGCTGTAGGCTGTCTGCTGTCAGGAGGTCCACATGCACTGTAAAAAAAAGAAAAGTAAAAAAACGGTAATATTCTGGCAGCTGGGGCGCCGGAAAAATAACGTAAAATTACAGAGAAAAAATTTCTCATAAAAATACAGTAATTTTCCAGGATAAAAATACAGTTTATAACTTTGCTTTTACAGGAAATCTTTGTTTTTTTTTTGGGCATTTTAAGGTTTATTGAAGGACGTTAAGATGTATAATAACAAGAACCTCACCTAGACGTACGGTCAAAACTGGTAATATTACTGTTGCCAACTCTTCAGGGAGAGAAGTCACTATTGGCTGGTCTCGCTGCTGCTGCATTATTTGTTTTTAGTGCAAATTTACACAGGTAGAGTTTGCCCCATGAGTAAATCCAGTCTGTGATAAAACAGCAACACAACTTTAAAAAAAATTATGTTGATTCCGTTCTGGACATCAAATAGCATTAAATATGATGATGAATCTATCTCCTTGAACTGTCCTTCAAACTCATGGTGCAACTTTAACATCCAAACTTAACTGACTTTCTCAGCAACTTCTTCTGAATGTGAACATATCAAAGGCAGTAAACGCTTAACTCAAATTTATAGGATAACAATCATAAGAGCTACGTACTGATGTTGGTACAGACTGATGCTGCAGACCCACTGGTTAGTGGATCTCAGCTTGTAGACGGTGATATTTAAACAGTCAGAGCAGCTGCAGGCTTTCGTCTGCGGACCTCTAGCTTATGTCTGCTGATTATTTTCCTAATTTTCTCTATAAAACTTTCACCTCATGATCTGGAGTCAGGTTTCTGGTTCAGCTGGAGGTTGTTAACTGTTCTGTCTTCATCTTAAACTTTGGAAAACTTGCTTTTAGAACCAGGACGAATACAGTAGTGGTCCCCCTTTGTCTTTGTCGTCAGAGCTTAGAGTACTGCAAGATAGTGGCGCCCTTGTCCTAAAAACATCAAACTTCGCAACGATTTTAAAACCAGTAGCTACTCAGTCTATTAAGTAAAGTTAGGTTGGTTGCCCATTGCATTTCCACTTTAAAGCAGAACTCAGTAACTTCAGCTCGGGGCTCCCCCTAGTGGCGTCCTTTCACTGTCATAAAGTTCCACCCCCCCTACACCCCCACAGCACACAGACGGCTTCTCTACCTGTCTTTCCTCTATTTTGATCCCTGGATATATTTCTAAGCGTTTACTAGCTTGTTGATGCTACTTTGCTGCGTCGGTAGCAGCACCACGTCTCCCTCTGCTCAAAGCAGAGTCCTCTATCTTCTGAAACGGGACGTTTTACCTGGTTTTGCGGGTAAATATGCCGTGGATTATATTTTTCTCTGGTGTTGGCTGGTAGCAAGTAAGAATACGAACTTTTATTCACTTTTTGCGGTCATGACAAGTGATTATTGAGCCTGAAGCAGTGATGCTTCACCCGGCGCCCAGGCAGCGCAAGCTACATGAATCACTCTGGTCCAGCAAAGAGTTGGTTATGAGAGCCAGGAGCCGGTGTTTAGGTGGTGGGAAGCTAAAGAAATGTTTTCTTCGAATTAGCGCTGGTAGTCTGGTTCAAACCAGAGCTGGAAGCAGCTCGGTAGATAGGGGACCGTACAGTACCGTACAGCGGTTTCTGTTGTCGCAAGTTCTGCTCGGGTCGGCGCAGGCAAAGTTGCATAGAGCTGCTCGCAGGCCAGAGGCACCGGCTGGAGGGGGGGAAACATTGAATCGCTCCGTAAACACTTTGTTTAGCCCCACGGGGATTCCGAAAAGCATTCATTGAGGTAAAAAAGTTACTGAGTTTCCCCTTTTATAAGCCGCAAATAGACACTCACCAAAGCTGCTGTCTGAGGACGTTACCAACGATCCCTTTGGAGTTTGAAAAGTTAAACCACAGATAACATGAGGCCTGCAGCTGCATTAATTCCACCCACGCTAACATTCCTTCGTCTCAGGTGTTTTAAACAACAGGTCTCATAGTCCAACGCTCCCAACTTCGTTTTACATGTGGAGTCCGGTCAAAACGTGCCATTCCATAGGTTGCACTGACCCACCCTTTTCTGTTTCTGATTGGCTAACGTTACGGCTTTACCAGGTTTCATTGGTTGAGAGCAGCATCAAGTTAATAACACGAATTAAAAAAAGTGTTCATGCAACCGCACCAAAATCAAGTTGATCTATTTTTTTTCCTCTCATTTTCCAACTGACGGAAATCCGTCGCAGCGACGGAAACTTTAATCCCTGAGTGTTACCTTGAATATATTTTTTGCCTGACTGTGAAACTTCTGTCAAAGAGGAAACTAATTGGCTCAGAGTGTTCACAGATTTCATAGATAATAAAATGAATACGACACAAAATGTTAATCACAATTGAGCTAAGACCACCATACTAAGATCTCAAATACATATTATCAATGTGTCTGGTAATTGTTTTAGTATGGCGACTTTATGTCAACATTACTGTATTCTGACTTTATCGATTCTAAAAGTTGTGATACTGTGGATGTAAACAAGGATCCACATACAAGTATAGCTGTTGATAGATAGCAGAGGTAAACAGGAAGATGTAAGACGAAAAGCTTCTGCAAGAATGGGCTGAAGCATAACTAAATTGGTCTCTAATAGAAGGTTGGTTGGTTACCAATGAGTCTTTTCCAGAAAGAAAAAAAAAGGCACAATGCTTTACAGGCTAACTTTGAATAAAAGTGTGCTAAAACAGCTTTTTAAAATGCCCCAACATCAGCACACTGGTCAACAACAGTAACTGGTAATGAGATACATAAATGAAGGCCTGCAGCCTTCTTAATCTGATGTTTTCACCAATATCAGAGGTGTAAATGGATTCTTGCTTATTCAGGAGTAAAAATAAAGATTTAATCTAATAATGCAACTTCCAAACGTCAAGCGTGTTTAGTTCATAACTTCTAATTATGAAAATAAAATTTCATTAAGTTATCAGCCCTGTAAATTCATCTCTAAGGGCGCTTTCACAAAGCTTTTTTGATTCGAATCAGAGTCCGTTTGCTTGGAAAGTCCGCTTACTTCGGGGAGTTGTGAACGCGCAAACGGACTCTGATCCGGAACAAACAAGCGGACTCGGTCCGCCTACAAACGTGGGTCTCGGTGCGATTGAAGCGAACCAAATACAGGAAGTGGACTACAAATTGCATAGGCATTGTGTGTAAAACGTTTCACGACGTGGGCTAACGCTACGACAACAAACACACGTGAGGGACTGCGGTACTTATAAAGATGGCTCGTACGTGGAGTTACGAGGAAGTAAAAGCTTTAATGGATATCTGGTCTGATGAAATCATATCCAGCTCCTCATACAAAAATAATGTCGCTTAGTGGGGGGAACAGAAGTTGTGAGAACCTTCTTGTACATGCGTCTTGTCCAGTCCTACGGTAAATCCGAGAGCAGCGCCACCTGAGATTCTCATTCTTGGCTCGTTTGGCAATAGAGCAACGTGAACGCGATCTCGGTCCGGAAGACCACCCCCGCCCCCAAGCGAACCGAGTCCCCAAACGGACCGAGTCTCGCGGACTATGCTTTCTGAATGCACCCTAAGCTGTAATATGAACCCACTAAGCTGAACTCAGTTCTGAAACATTGCTGATGACCCTATCATTTTACTGTTGGGAGAAATTGGGCTCTTGAACATTTGCATTGCTATAGAAAACATAAATACCACCAACACATGGAACACGCCTTGTCTCAGTTCACCATCAGACTTGAATAATTCAGTGACTATTAATTACCTGTAATAACCTGCTAATATTTCAACACCCTGCATTTTGCAGCCTTGAACGATATACCAATGCATAATTCATTATACCATATTAACTTTTCCAACAAAACATATATGTATATATATATATATGTATATATATACTGTATATATATATGTGTGTGTGTGTGTGTGTGTGTGTGTGTGTGCAAGGATCAAATGAGGAGCCATGCATTATATGGTTTTAATGCACAATGCAGTCTAGAACACTGGAGGAACACTCTGCATCATGCATTAAAACCGTGTAATGCATGGATCCAAGTTGTTTAATCTGCTTATACCATGGCCCCACAGAGTAAAGATTCATGACAAATGTTTATTCAGTTTATCAAACTCGCTAAATATGTTTAAGTATAGGAATTATTTTATGCTGGCTTGCTATGGTGATATCATTCCGTGGCCGAAGGATATGACAGCAATCTAACTAGCCGTGCGTATATACAAAAATAATGCACACCAGTTGACATTAGAATTCTCCCGACCATGGTAAAAATATACACTATAATGCTAGAAGTATTTGCTCACCCATCCAAATTATGGGAATCAGGTATTCTAATCATTTCCATGGGCAGGTGTATTAAAGCCAGAGTTGGTAATCCTGTTCAAAAACACTTTGTTATACTGGGTGAAATGGTCCTTCCATCCTGACGGTAGTCAATACATCATGCAAGGAAGAAATTTTGATTTCAAAGGTGGGGGGGACACAAGTATTATAAATAAACCTGGCAGCGGCCAAACTAGTTAAGATAAACGTAACAAAAGGTGGAACATTTATGAGCAACCTAATTTTAGTAATTACAATGATGACAAAAATACTGACAAATAAGTAAGGGATAATGTATAGAACACAGGCATTCGCCCTGAAGGTCAGTATTTCCCCATAATGACCTGCCTTCCATACGTTATTCCGCTTATTATATGGCTACTTGCAAAAAATAAATTAAAGTCTTCTATTTTTGTGAGGGTCAAATAACTTTCTGATGTTTTACGCTCAGATTAAAATAGTTGCCCGCAAAATAAGCTTATTCGTGGATGATATTGTAATTTTTTTTTATCCCATTTAAAACAATCACTACATCACCTGTTTATTATTATTGACTCTTTTAGTAAGCTACTGGTAACAAAATTAATGAATCCAAATCTGCTATTATTTTCCTTAAAAGTTCAGACAGAATAAAACCTCCTGTTCAAACTCCATTCAAGGTAATTAGGGATAGTTTCATGTGTCTGGGAATTAGAATCACTCCTAAAATTGAAGACTTAGTAGAGACAAATTACAACGCAGTGACAGAATCAGTCTCAGAATCAATTAATAGATGGACAACGTTGTCAATTTCCATGATAGGGCGGATTAATATACTTAAAATCAATATTCTCCCTAAATTCCTTTACCTCTTTCATTCCATCCCACTTGGTCCTCCCACTAATTTTTTTTTCAAAGATGAAAAGCATGTTTTGTAACTTCATTTGGAACAACAGACGGGCTAGACTTTGCTTATCTTTGCTTTATCTCCCCTACGATAGAGGAGGCTTGAAACTCCCAAACCTCCAATTGTATTATTGGGCTGCCCAGCTCACCACTTAACTGCCTCTTGTTGGTTCTCACAAAAAACACCACAGTCCTGGATGTGTATAGGAAGAAGTATGTCACCCCCCTCCAACTCAATTCATATATATACTCAGCTAAGTTAAAAGAATTGAAGGCGCTAACACATAATCCCTTTGTTAAAAACACAATTCTGGTATGGGATGAGGTTCATAAACATATAGGTCAGGTACCAATATTATCTCAGTTTACTCCAATTTGGGGCAACAGTAATTTCAAGCCTGGGAAAAAGGATCTGGGCTTCAAAATCTGGGCAAACAAAGGCCTTAGTAAAATTGCAGATTTGTTCAATAGCAACACTCTTTTGTCATTTTCTGATCTGAAAAAAAGATATGGCATCCAACCAAACCACTATTTTAAATACCTGCAGATAAGAAGTTATATATTTATGTCACAAAAGTCTATCTCTACCTGCACTTACCCCTATAGAAGAAATGGCAACAAATCAACATCCTAAGAGGGGTTTAACATCAAGCTTCTATACATTAATCATGGAAGGATCTAAGTTTCCGCTTAAAGGAAAAGACTGGCATGGTGTGAGGATCTGAATTCAGAAATATCCTCTGAGGACTGGAAGAAGATTTGCCTAAAATCTCAAACTCAAACAATAAATACCCATTTTAGGCTACTTCAGTTCAAGTGGTTAATGAGACTATATGTAACACCATCTCAGCTAAATAAATTCAACCCCAATAACCCTGACACATGCTACAAATGTGGTAGACAGGGCACATTATACCATTGCCTATGGGACTGTCCACTGATTCAGGCCTTTTGGAAAGAGGTGGTAAATATGGTTTTCCAGGTTACAGGTATAAAACTGGTAATGGACCCGAAACTATGTATCCTTGGTATTTTTCCATCAAACCATAACCCTAGCAAAGTAAATAAATCTATGATTATTTTCTGCATACTACAAGCCAAATACACTATAACCAAATCATGGAAATCCATTAATAAACCAAGTATTACTACTGTTTGGCTTGCCGGACTATCGGATTCACTGGCACTGGAAAAACTCACCTTCATGTAAAAGTGAGACAGCACTCAAAAACTCAAAAAAATTAGAATACTGTGAAAAGCTCCAGTATTGTACGCTCAGAGTGTCACATTTTACTCAGGTTCGTAATCCAAATCACCTCCATAAGTGCCCCAAGCCTTTAAAAAAGTCCCTGTCTTGGTTTAGAAGAATTCACAATCATGGGGAAGACTGCTGATCTGACAGTTGTGCAGAAAACCATCATTGACTCCCTGCACAAGGTGGGAAAGACACAAAAAGTGACAGCAAAAGAAAGTGGATGTTCTCAGAGTGCTGTCTCAAAGCACATTAATGGACAGTTAAGTGGAAGGAAGAAGTGTGGAAGAAAACGGTGTACAAGCCAGAGGGCTGACAGCAGCCTGGAGAAGATGGTCAGGAAAGGACCATTCAAACGTGTGGAGGACTTCATTAGGAATGGACCTGTGAGCTTCAAGTCCAGCATAAATGCAGCCGTCTACCAGGACATTTTGGAGCAGTTCATGCTTGCTTCAGCAGACCAGCTGGACTTGGCACCTGCCCACATTGCCAAAAGTACAAAATCTCGGTTCAACAACCATGCTTGATTGGCCCGCAAACTCACCTGAACTGAAGCCCATCAAAAATCTGTGGGGCATTGTCAAGAGAAAGCTGAACGGGAAGAGACCAAACAATAAAGAAGAGCTCAAGGCTGTGATGGAAGCATGTTTTTTCTTCCATAATACCTGAGATATGCCAGAAGCTGGTGGCATCCATGACACGCCGGGTTAAGGCAGTCATACAAGCAATAGGGGCCCCAACCAACTAGTTAGTACAGATGCAAGATTTTATTTTAGGACGCCCGACTTTTTTGTATTTAAAGTCCTTTTTAAATTGATTTCACACAATATTCTAATTTGTTTGAGTTTTAGAATTTGAAGTTTTCTTAAGCTGCAAGTCCTAATCAGCAACATTCAAACAAATAAAAGCTTGAAAGATATTGATTTGCATATTATTTATCTATACAATATGTAAATTGCACCTTTTTAGTTGAATTATAGAAATACATGAACTTTTTCACAATATTCAAATTTTTTGGGTAGTACCTGTATGCATATATACACACTGTATATGTAAGGATAAAACAATGAGGAACCAGCATTATACGGTTTCAATGCACGCCCCGGCATTGGAATTCATCTACAAAGTGCATTAAAACCATGTAATGCACTGATCCGAGTTGTTCATCCACTTATACCATGCACACACAGAGTAAACATTTTATGTCAAAAGTTGATTCACTTTAGGTACAGTGTGTAAGAGTTACTGACGATGGGTATTTGAAAGAAAAGATGTTTCAAAACAAAATGCCCTGCTCCATTTAATTTTTATAACATATCTGAAGCGCATTAGATAGCTGTTGACTCTGCAAGTGCTGGGCAATGGTACTGGAGCATTATGGGAAATTCTAAAGGATAGACTGTTCCACTTCATAAAGGTTAGGCTCCTTCGGAGTACACAGACTACGTAGGACACTACCTCCACAATCAGCACACTTCCAAGTCTGCAGATCTTCAATTGGGACATACCTATGTGTGAGTGTGGAGTTCTGTCACTCTGCCTCTGATTGATCATGTGCCCTGGCTACTTGGCAACAGGGATAGGTCTTTGGCTGACTGGTTGGCGGACTCTCACCCGGAAGTCTCAGGAATGAATCCCTCCCAGGCCCTGCTTGGATATCTGCCACAGGTCAGCCTGCCACAGGGCAACTCAATTTGATCCTACGAGGGCTGCAATCCTGCAGGTTTTTAATGTCCATCTGCACCAATACACCTGACAAATTATTTTTTGCAATTAAACACCATCAGGCGTGACACAGGGGGGTTAAAATCCAGTTATTCCCTCTTAATTATGATCATTTACAAGCATTAACTGTGAAATCGGAGTGATGAGGGAAGTTTTATCAGTCACATGAAAAATCCCCAAATCGCCGTAACTCAGCAAGTTGAGTTCAAAATCGCCGTAACTCAGCAAGTTGAGTTCATTTTTGACATTATACAGATGGTTTAAGTTCTTCATGTATTAACGACTGGCCACAAGCTGTTTATGTCGTTTGCACACACTTGTACCACCACAACTCAGTTATCTTGTTCCAGCATGTTGATTATATGTCACCAGGATTTAATGAAACGTGACCACGGATAACATCGTACGACTGCGCCTTCGTATCAACAGCTGCATCACCACATCAGTCAGGAACTGGTGCCGGATAAAAGTGGAATACAAGATCAAGAAATGACATCCACACTCCAGAAGTTGATCCTGAGGGGTTTCTACTTTGTGTTATGCTTCGGGTGTCTGTCCTGGAAGTCGCCACGAGTGTTTTTCCTTGCTAATGTGATCAGAGGCTCCGTACATACGGACTTTACCTCTGAATCATCATCCGCTGCTTTCATCTCCTGATGAGGCGCAGCAGCAGCTCAAACACAACATGTTTATATCGCCATCCTCCTTAAAGTGGAGTCTCGCGGGACGGGATTTTCCAAAAATTACGGCTTATACCATTCAACACCTACATATCGCTATTGTACTTTTTCGAAATTTAAGAAATATCGTTTTATTTTTCGAAAAGGTGTAATGGAAACCCAGTTAGTGTTCAGACCTTGATTGGCTATTGGATCTATTTGATTTGAGTCAGGTGTGTTGAAGCGGGGTAATATTGAAAACCTGCAGGTTGCAGCCCTCATAGGCCCTGGCCTACCACTTCACATCAAATACTGTAAACAGCAGCTCCTCCACAATGCTCGACTCTAAAGTATTGCGCTTATTTCCTGTGAAAGATTGCACTGCTTCCCACTCTTTAACTGAGAAAATATGCCCCTTGCTGTTTGTTTCAGTACTCTCCTGCTACTTTACACTGCCTGAAGCCAATTTTCAGGAACAAATGGCAACAAAAGTGAAAGATTGTGAAGTAGCAGCTGAGTGGAGACTGAAGTGGTTTGATGGGAGTTTCCACACAACATGGCTGATTGAATGCTGCATCCTTAGATTTCTCATGGGAAGACACAAAGAAAGATTATTAAAAACACACTTTAAAGTTATTAGAGCAGATGGTCATGAGCATGATGATCATTTACCATGATGTTTTATCTGTGCATCAATTTACACTTAAACTTTGAATCTAAACTTATGCTTGACTGAATCCAGTGGGTGCTCTGTGTCAGTCAGCTGTTGTTTACAGCTTATTTGCACTGCTCTATGTAAACACACCCCAATCCTGCTGATATCTGAACAACGTTCTGTTTTCATCTTTTCGAAATGTCTTCAAAGAACTTGCAAGAGGCAAGCTGCAGCCCATGCAGCGAGCATTGCTCTCTTGGCAGTATTGATGGATGGCAACAGTAAGGCTGAATATATTGCTGTGATCATTCATCTTGCCAACTATGACACATCAGCTCACCAGGGCATAACTCAAGGTACATCAGCAGCCATTGACAAAAGACTTTCCTTTACCCAAGGGCAAACAGGCCAACATCAGCTGTAAGAGCATCCAACAATTAACACATGATAGCTGAAAGGAATCTGGGGATACAGTGTAGCTCAGTCTTCATTCTGAAAGAAGCGTTGACATTTAAAGGTTGCTGCTCATTTCACTCTCTGCTCACTGGGGAATATATATCAGTCAAAGCACCTTGCTGAGGTATTGCACCCCATGGCCAAACAAGCCAGTGAATGTTGGTGGAAAGTGGGCTGATGTCTCTGGTGGTAACATTAAAGGTGATGGCTTCATCTTTTTCCAACTTTTTCAACAACCCAATCATTGTTTGAAAAATAATACATCCGCAGAACGTCAAGAGAGGTGCAGAATAAAGTATTAAATACTGTATTTACTAATGCTAGTTAATAGTTAGCCAGTTCTGTAACGTTGCATATGCTAATTGAGTGAGTGTGCCACAGCTGGTGGGGAGGAATTAAACTTGTAGCTATCACCTTTAAGAAACAGAAAAATAAAGAAGAAAAAAATAGTAAACACTGGTGAAACTTTGATCGACATTTGCAAGTTCTAAGTGGAGAGAAAAAAAAAAGCGTAAGAAAAAAGCTGGCAAACCCACCCGACCTGATCCGGCCCAGACCCGCGGGTGGAAACGACGCTTTAGAGTCCCAAGCTATCCTCAGGAAATCCCTAAAAGTGTATGGTCTGAAACCTTCAAATGATGTCACACAGGGCTAAAACAGACAAGAATTGCAGTCTCCGTGGCAATCCTGTGTGAATACACAGAAGTGCCTAATGGGAACCCTACTGGGTCTCAAAATGAAAATCTTGCAACTTGTTCCAGAACTATCACTGAACTGAATTCCTATAAGACATTTTGAGTCTGTCTCAAACCGCACACTTGCCAGAGGGCACTGGAACACTATTGTCGCTAAATGCTGACCCAAACAGAGCACTGCACTTACAGGAAGTGACGGACTAGCATTGCCCGCTAACGTGAGCTAATTCTACTGAGCTGGTATAACCGCGGCCTCAAACACATGACCAGATCATAACTGTCATCAGGGAGTGAACAGCTTGATAGCATGCCACAATATACATTAGTAATTATGTCTGAATCATTTCATAAACGATACTTTAATACAATACCGTCTCCGCTGCAGCAGAGGTCACCACCGCTTCGTTCACCGCCATTATTCAGCTCTGAAAACAGTTCGAAAGTCCAGCCTCTTCGTCTACGTCTACGTGTGCTTCGTTCTGCACTTCATTTTTGGGCGTGATTAAGGCAACATCCTGGTACTTTCAGTGCACTGAATTTTAAGCTTAAATAACACCATGTGTGCACTACACACTCAAAAACAGTGTTTAAAGTGCTCAAGTGCGCAGTTTGGGACAGACCCTTTGTCACTGAATAAGGCAGCTTTTGCTCAAGGCATCAAATATTACAGTTGCTGAGAAGATCTAATATCAATAAGCAAAACATTGTATGCACAGACTTTAATTTGCTGTACATCACATACTAGCAACAACAGGTTGGGTTTTTTATTCAACATATATGCTTTTCTTATTTATTTTACTATAAGTATTGTATTTTATTAGGCTACTTCTACAAGTTGTACACTGTAACGTAATAATGATTATCACATAGCTCTACAAAAGAAATCTCTTGTTCTCAGGCATGTGCTTTATTTGTCTGTCTTGTCATATATGAGTTACCTACATGTGCAATAATTTGCAGCTCAATCACTGAATAATTCTGTCACTGATCATTGTCTCCATGGTAACAATAACTTCATCACTTTGTGAGTAACTGCTGCCATTTTCACTTTTCTAGACTGAGCACTTCTTTCAAAAGTGGTGGCTCAGTGTGATTCACATCATGCTCTTTGTGATTATACCGTCTGTTGTATCAGCCTGCAGCAGGTAAGCACAATTTTCCTGCAATGCCTTCCTTATCAGAGATAGTGTCTTCAGCAATCAGTGTAATTCAGGTAACATACAGATTTCTCTCAGACCTGTGTATGTTTACTTGCAGTGACTTGATAACATTACACTACTGGGAGTAAATCTGTGGTGGCGTGTACGCCTGCACGGCTCAGATTAAACTTGAATTATCTGTGTAGGAACTGCCTGCTGCTTCCTTCTCCTCAATCATGGCGGTTCATCTCCGGGTTGTTATTGCTGTTTTACTCTAAATAGATGAAACTCCTGCAGTCAGTAAAGGTTTTTTTCCCCCCATTTTTGTAACACCTGGGAATCATGTCGGCCATTGTATAAACTCTGAATGTCAACTTTTGTGCCGATCTGTTTATTCATTCTATTATAGTTTGACCATCATGACTCTCCTATTATTCACAGCATTCTGAACACTCACAACAGGAAATGAATGAGTAAATTTGAGCCATTTGGAAATGGGGGAGATGAATGCAGCTGCCAGCAGCTGTGCCTGCATTTTCAGTCCAACCTTCAGAAATGACAGTAACAGTGGTTTAGATTTAAAAGCCTTAAAAAGTTGCAAAGTTGTAATTATGGAACATTCTCCCAACAAAAAGCCTTGCCTTTTTTTTTTTTTATATTCCTTACATTATAAGTTGCGGTACCACTCAGTGACTTTAATGAAAGTAATTTTCCTCAACTGTCTAATTGGAAAATGACCACCCATTTTTGTGGTCATGACAGCAGTGTCACCCTGCTGTATAATTATTACACACTTTCCTGATTGATAGATATTTTTTCTCATGGTTTTGGACTTAGCTTAACAAGTGTGCATGCCATATTTCTTGACTTGAAAAATCTTAAGCAACTTTTTTTTTTTTTGATTAAGATCTAAACTGAGACATTATAAGATAATTTTAGTCCTCAATGTTTCTTCCTTAAGTGAAATTTGATTTTATTGGCAGTTATTGTCCAAAATAAACACTGAAGACTCATTCGCTACTGCTGAGCTAGTTTGTGTTTATTTGGACCTCAGTAACTCTTCTTCAAACAAGTCATTTAGTTTGCAATTACAGAAAATCTTATCTCACGCTGTCACACTGATAGCAAAATTTAGCAGACAATTCATTTAAAATGACAAGCAGGTGAGGAACACAGTAGGATCTATGTGGTCCAGTATCTTGTCCAATGAATTTCAGTGCTGTTAAGGAAGCTGGGGATAAAACTAGCACAGAAAATTTCATTGTTTGAAAACTTCTTAACCATTTCATGAGCCAGTATTTTATCTTAATTCTTTTAAATCAGATCACACTGTCTAATTTTGTCTTAATTACACAAAATTTCCCCAAATGCAGATTAAAATGATGAAGTCTTGCATTTCATTTATTCTAAGACAAATGTCTGTTAAAAAATTATGGAATGTCCTTGCAGAAAATTATGGTTTTCCATATCAACTCTTCCATTACGGTGTGTTCAGACCAAACGAGATTTGGGCGTCAAAAACGCCCCTGACGCCAAAGTTTGACACTTGTTCACATAAAATCAGACGCTTGCATTTAAAGACAAACGCGAGGACCAGGTCTTTCCTTTGCCTGTCTCTATATAATGGTGGATTAAACTGAGCAGCTGCTTGGCTTTATTTGCTCCACAGGGCCAGAGAACTATGTTGTCGGGTGTCTCTGTGTCGTGTCTGGATTCATCAGATTGTTCAGAGGTGTTCTACCTTTGGTGATTTCACCGTTTCCTCCAGGAGCTGCGGGCCGACGATGGCCGCAGCTTTAGTTTGATCCGGCCCGGTTTAACTACCTGCAGTCCCACATCGGGACGACATCATAAGCCCATTAAATCCCATTGGGACAGCAGGTCCTCAACCCGTTGTTTAGAAACCCAGGACCAGATGCAGATCACAGTTCATCCTCAATGTCTCAGTGGAGTGAAGAGATCCCCCGGGGTCTCCTTGGTATTTCCCATGCTGTCAGAAAATGTGAGTCTGCGTCATGACACTGAGACATGCTGAGTCTCTCTGACTGGTTAACGCCCTGCGTCAACGCTGCAAAAGCTCAGATTTTCCAACTCTGGCGTTTGCTGCGTGTCAAACGGCAAAATGCTCAAAACACGGTGCAAGACGGGGTCGACGCTCCTTGACGTGCGTCGGCCATTGACTTTGCATGTAAACCTGATGCCCTTGATACCCAAATCTTGTTTGGTCTGAACACACTGTTCCAGAATGGAAAGAAATGGAAAGTTCTGTACTTTCACGTTTATGCCCTGTTGCATTCATGAACATGTCTGTGAAGCCGAAAAATGGGAAATTCTGTCCTTTCATAGCCCTGTTTGATTGATGGAAATAGCACAATAAAGAGTAGAGGGAAAAGTCAAACTAAATTAAGATATTTGCTTGAATTGCTAACAATTAATTGAATTAGGCTTTTGCAAAATCAATTATTAGTTTTTTTTTAAACATCACTCCCACTCTCACTGATAGATAAAAGGTAGTGGTAACAGTGGTGTGACATCTTGGACCACTGCACTCATGGTGCTAACTGTGGTCCAGACTCACTGTGTCAGTGTCTGGAGCAGATAAACACCTGGATGAGAGAGAATTTTCTACAACTAAATGAAGAGAAAACTGGGATTATTTTGTTTGGTAGCAAAAAGAAGAGGGTCAGCATTGCTAAATATTTTGAGACTTGGGCTCTGAAAACCACTGACCAAGTTGGTAACCTCAGAGTGTTGACAGACTCAGATACTTTCAACAGCCACATCACAGCTGTCAGCAAGACAGCTTTTCACGAACTAAGAAACATTAGAATTACAAGTTTTGTCTCCCACAAAGACCAAAGAAAGTCATCCATCTCCAGTAGACTGGATTACTAAAATGGTCTTTTAACTGGGCTTCCCAAAAAGAGCATCAGGCAGCTGCAGCTCATCTAGAAGTCATTCGTACCAGGACTGAAAGGTTTGAACACATCACACCAATTTAGACATTTTTGCTGGCTTCCAGCTAGTCAGAGATTAGATTATAAAATCTTACTGATCATCTACCACACTGCAAAAACTCAAATCTTAGCAAGTGTATTGTCCAGACGGCCCTGAGGCCAGATGTGGTGCTGTGGTCTGAAGAGGCAAAGAAGATCATTCTCATTGAACTTACAGTACCATGGGAAAAAGGAATGTGGCAGAAGGTACCAAATACCACGATCTCTTGCATGACCATAGTCTAGGTTGGCTGTAGAGGATTCCCTGCTCAATCAGTGTGGAGGATGCTACCAGCAATTGGGGTGACAGGGAGGGAGAGAAAGACGGCAGCTCACAGGATGGGGGAGGCAGCAGAGAGAGCCTCTTGTTGGTTATGGAGCAGGATAAAGGATCTTATGTCCCATTCATACCCTACGGTAAATACGGATACGGATTCTTTCATCCGTATCCGGAGGTCATTTCATCTGTCAGTATGCCCGTTGTGAGAGAGCTTATCCGGAGTGCTCCGGACGAAACGGTGCAAGACCCCGGAAACCATGGCGGCAGTATAGAGTCAGAGTTTACGGTTTACCCATTCATGAAAATTAAAGAAGAGTAGGAAGAGGGGATTTAAAAATGTCAAAAGTTTAAAATACTTTGACCACTTATAAGTGATCGGACATGCCAACGCCACGTACACTCCTCTACCGATCCAATGTTCGCAATTGCTAATGGCAGTAAATTTCAGTGCAACACTGCCCCCTAGAGGGTGTATGGGGCTACATTGATAACAACGCTGAAACTATATGGAGGAATGTAGGCCAGTAAAGAAGAAAACATTTGGTACAGATGAGCCAATTTTGTCCGTATCTGGAGGTATGAAGCAAACTTTAGCTGGGGGCCAGGAAGAGTTGATGGGCAGTAATTTGGCCATCACCGTTGACCCACCAACATTGAGGATGTTGAGGTTCAGGGTCGAAACACCCAATGACGACATCAACTCTGGCCAAGCTTACATTCACCCAAAGTGAATGTAGGACAAACATCTTTAGATGTAATTGTATTCTTATATATTTTCTTCTTTATATTTTTATGTACTTTTAAATGCCTATAGTATACTACAGCTATGCCAAAATTTATTGTTAAACAGAAAATTCCTTTGAATGTTTTTGGGCCTGATTTTTTTTTTTTTTTTTACAGATGTTCCTTACAGTACATATAAAGATCTAAAGACAGTCAAAACTTCTGTGCAGATGCAGTAGGCTGTGTTCATGTGTCCTTTTTTTTTTCTTTACTCTGTTCCTTTCTTTTTTTTGGCCCACCGGTTATAGTTTCTTTTCTTAACCTTCTCTTTCCTCTTGTCAGGCCCAGCAATATCATGAATAATGCAGCTAAAAACAAGCATTCAATTAAATAAAATAAAATGAATAAATTCAGAATATCAAGAAGAGCCTTAAACTCCCCTTGGCAAAGTAAATCTGTACAACACAAAAAAGCAAGCAGATCATCGTTCTGCTTGTTACAATGCTGGACAGGTGAAGTAAAAAAAACCCAACAAAAAACAAAAAGATAATATAAAAAATAAAAATAAAAATGAACTGTTTCTTAAAAACAAACAAAAAACAGCTTTAATGGTTGGTAAAGGTAAAGGTAACAACTATACGGTGGTGATTCCACCTTGACCATATTAAGTCTTAAGGCCACATTTCACTCAGACTAATAGTATATGTAAGAATAAATTCAAGTTTTTTTAATTTAGTCCTGAACTTTATATGGTAATGTTGCCGAAGAGGCTGTGGCTGTTTTGTATGGAATTTCTATGTTCTCTCCAGACACTCTGGCTTCCTCCAACAGTCCTAAAATATGTGTGATATGTGCAGTGGTGCACAAAAGTTTACACTCCTGTAAACTTTTGACAAACTGACAAAAAATAAATAGAATTTTATGAAAATCATGACATTGATTTTAAATTGTGGTTAAACAGAAATATAAAAAACAAACAACAGAAAATAAAACATGAAAACAAGCATAATAGGGCTCCTGAACTAAAATTTTATCAAGCAACACTTTGAAGTAATCACTGCAATCAAGTGTTTTCTATAACATCCAATCAGACTTCTGCACCTGTTGACAGGCATTTTGGACTACTGTTCATGAGTGAGGTGCTCTAAATTGTAGGGGACAGTTTTGTTTGTTTGTTTGTTTGTTTTAAATTTATTTTTAAAACCACAATTCAAAATAGATGTTTTATTTTATTAAGTTATAATTTAGTAAATTTTCTGTTTATTATGACTTCCTTCAGTTTCTTGTTGTTTGAATTGCTATGGTAAATTTAGCCTTTTCTTTAATGGGAGTGTGTGTAACTTTCATGCGCCACTGTATATTGAATCAAAATTTTCCTTAGAAGTGAATGCTAAGTGTATGAGCTTGCTTGTTTACATTTGCCTCTTGATAGCCCAGTGGTAGAATGGTTACCCCTCTGTGGTGTAGCCAAACTCTCAGTTTCCTTGTGACTTTGTTTGGGTTGAGCTGGTATGTATGGGCTACAGTATATGACTCCACTACTTCCTGAACTTCAGACAGCACTTTTGCTTCCTGTCTTTCATGACTGGACAAACTGATTAATCCAGGTGTGTCTGGCCAGTTACTGAGGTCAAGCACACCTGGATTGATCAGTTTGTCCAGTAATGAAAGACAGGAAGCAAAGATGCTGTTTGAAGTTCAGGAAGTAGTGGAGTCGTGCATATAGCCCATTGAAAATGAGTGAATGTTCTCCAACACATTCCTACAAACAAACAGTCTATGCATTATAAAATTCAGAAATAGTGTTTGCATCTATCTATAACACATTGTACTTGTTAGTGTTACGAGATGAATGCAGACTGGATGAGCTAAAAGCAGATTCGGCCATACACCAAGCACAGTGGTTAATTTTGACTTCAGTAAAAATAATTTTGTTACTTGAAGTTGTAGAGATATGATAACTGGGGCATGCATGACCTAATTCCTATGGGTCTTATCCCTGATCACAACTGAACAGACTTTGCACAACACAAGATGGTGGCACCTGTCGGTGGGGTATTTTGGTATAATTTTTATACAGTGAGAGGAAAGGGTGATGTATTGTTCATCTTTATATGCATTCTGCAATCAGAAGCTGTAATTTTATATCCTATGTTTAATTAATTAGACATTATAAAGCTTTAAATAACTAGCTCATGAGACTGTATAGAATCTTGTTGATTTTTCCTTCTTCTAAGCATATTCTCCAAACACAAAAAGTATACATTAAATAATATGATCTGACCTTAGCTTACCGCAATGTCTTCTTGTACAAAACTGATCTTTCAATGCACAGGGCAAACAGAGGAATGGCTGATGAGTGACACAAGGCAAGCAATCAATAAGAGAGTGAAACATGAGACTGTAATTAGCTAACCAGTCATGCTACAGTACATGGAGCGGACATGTATTGGCAGCCAAGAGGTTAGCAGCTTAAAATAAGTGTTAGCTCATTGGTATTAATGTGTTTACCTTGCTGTGACCTGGGGGTCACTCATGGAAATAATTGTGTGCTTTCATGTGTCACCAAGAACACTCTGCAACTAGGATCTCACCATCAGCAGAGACTTTGATTGATAGTGCGTAAGACATGTTTCATCCACACTCCTGTGAATGCTTGATAAGTATTGAGTCAGTGCAAAGGTGGTCTGCCCCCAGCTGCTCAGATGTTCGCAGAGGACTGAATCCAGGATGCTAACAGCAGGCAGTCCATGTCTGAGCTGATAAAGTCAGACACTCCCTCTGGCTGGATACAAACCAGAATTGGTCATTAGGAGGTGGGGTACACCTTAGCAGCAGTGACTCCTCAGTGGGTTCAAGGGAAGAAATGCCTCCTCTGAAATTTCAAAAGGAATCAAAGGAAGAGACTTCTGTTTAATTAAATTAATTGCTTTGATTCTCTGTACACTGTGTTTGTTTCTATTTTGCCTGAGTTAAATGATAGGTAACGTATCACCGATGTAAAATGATCTCAGGGACACACATATTACTTTAAGCTGAGCACATGCAGCTTTTTTTTTATCATAGCATATTTCAACCACATTTATTATTACATGACATTTGAACAAACTGGGATGCCCTAGTTTGAAGACAGCAGGGAACTCATTGTTTGGACACAAAAACCTAAACCTTGTAGACAGATTAATCACTTTCCCAAAATTCAGATTAACTACTACATGTGGCCAAGTGACACATTTTCTCCCTATATACCTGGATAGTACCTGATTATATCATCCAATAGTACCAGAAGCACTACCAGAAGTATCAGTGACATCTGCATTAGCCTATATCTGCACCTGTGTCCTCTTCTCTCTTCATGACCTCGTCATATTCAGTTGTTAGATGTTTAGGTTTGTGGCGTTGCTATTTTATCTTGTCTTCCCACCCACATTACACCGCACTGTCAGGGCTCTGCTGACTGAGAGAACTGAGAGTGAGAGTGAGTGATTGAGTAAGCAGTCTTGCGCCTTATTTAACATAAGGCAGATGGAAGAAAAAGTAGTTCCTAATATGGGGTGTCATTTAGGCAAGATTCTGACTGTATAGTTGCTTTCCATTGTGTTTCTACTGATGATAAACTGCACATTTACCCAAAATGACTAAAATATTGCTATTTTGACATGGGGAAAAATGTTTTTAGAACATGAATAGCTAAAAATCTACAGAATCAATACTAGTATTGATCTGCACATCACTACAGATTGACCAACATTAGCTAGCATGACAAGCACATACAAGCAACACAGCAATCATTTGGTATTGAACACGGGGAAAACTGAGCATTAACACAGAGACAAACGATGAATGACAAGCAGGTGTGATAATTAGGAACTGAGAATCAGGTGTGACAGGGGAGCGCGACAAGAAAGCTAATTCGAACACATGAGGGAGTGACAAAAGAACAAAGACAAGTCTATAAACAAAACAACTAAACTCCATATATCACGACAGCGCTGAAATACCAACTTGATGAAAACATTTAGCATATCAAACTTTGTTTAAACAATAACAACAAACTTAAAAATGACAGAATACCAGCTGCTTATTCATAACAGACATGGATATCTTAACATGAATGGAAGGGTGAGAATAGAGTTGCAACTGAATCAAGCTCAGATATTTTAACTTGCTGTATGTGTATATCCACAAACAGGCACACATTTAATGAAATATGGGGCTATCTTTTGAGTGTCCATGTGCAAATTTCTTGAATATATATTTTTATTTTCACTTAACATGCATTTTAGCATTCTAGAATAAAGTTCACTGGGATACTCTTTTTGCACAAACATGTTGAATTTCTTTGTATACCAATCTAATTCCCATCTGGAAAAATTTATGTTACCCCTCTGTATATCTGAGTTTAGTTACAACTGACTTCTTAATGCACATTTAAATTAATTTCCAGTTAGACACTGTCGCTGAGAGAATTTTCATTCATGCTATTAATCGACACCAAAGTACAACTAGAAAAAGAAATAAACGATGTGTGCCGACATATTTAAACATTTGCTTTGCACTCCAAACTGTTTATTTACACAGCAAACACCAGCCATGTGATATATATCTGTCATATTAATGCCTTAACTTTGCAGATAGATACAGTACAAACTTGGCACAAAAAGAAAGGTCATTGTTGATTTGGATTACTTCTTTGTTGTAACAATGCTTTTAGGAAATGAATCTTGTCTGTTGGAAGCCTATTTATTTCCTTTGTAAATGATGCCACATTTGTATGGAAAATGCTTTGCGGGATGATCATTAAAGGGACTTGAGGCAAGATTAAGAAACAAAACTTGCGACTGCCGCTTCAGGTAACTGCAGCCACGAGCCTAGCCGTCACGGGAGCGTGCACAAACTGAAGGTATAATGTTATAATGTTATTTACTCACCTTTTTCTTCGTAGTTACACTTTTTAGTGTCTTTCAGTTGATCTGGATCGTTTGCTGACGGCAGAAGAATCCATACCAATCGCTTACAGTGTTTGAATTTACCGCTACCGTCTTCTTCCTGTATCAAAACTGCGGATGTAGCGTCATTTGACGTCACGTCCGCATGGCAACGTGGGAAATCCGGACACTGAATTGCAGTGCATTTTGCAGCACACAGCCTGTTCAAGGCAACGGAGAGAAACGTGGGTGGAAACGTTGTTTTTGGTATTTAGCGCTTCATCACCCATTAGTATGAAAAAAAATGGACATGCATGTTTGTTTTTTTTAAATTCCTGCCTTTAGTCCCTTTAAAGGGGTAGTTTGGAATTATTGACATAGGGCCTCATTTTAGCCATGGTTACTTACCACTTAAAGGATAACTTTCTTTTTTTTTTAACCTGAACCTTATTTCTAGGAGTATATACGTGCATTTACTCACCGGTAAAGTTTCTGCATCACTTTGAGTCCTTCGGGAGATATTACACTGAGTCGCCCTTTGGTGAATGTCCAATATCATGGCGGAGATGGGGCAGTCACTATAAGACATTATCTGCAGCAAAACTTCTTTATTTCATCAATGCTTTAAGTAGAATGAACGAACGAATAAGTACTGTTGTCCTGTGAGTTCAGAGTTTCACAAATTGTGTTGGTGTTGTTGTCTGGGTAGCTGCTTTTCTCAGCTGTACTACGGACGCGCACATCGGGAACGCATGGCCCCGAAAAGTGTGTAGTGCACCCTGATAACTAACAGAAAGCTAAATCTGAACTCACGGGACAATAGGCTAGTACTCGTTCGTTTGTTCATTCTACTTAAAACATTTATCAGTCAACTTTACACATTTTATCTGTAAAATACCACACACAGCAGAAATATTAACATATATATAAACAATAGTACAAAATTGAGAAGAACTTTGCAATTTTACATTTTAAAGTTTTGATAACGTTGCAATTAACTTGGAATACAAGTTACACTTGTAATGGTGTGTTTTCATTAAAATGTGGTCTTATTTTTGTGGTAAGATTAATTGGCTTACTAATTAAATGAACATATTTCATGCTAGAAAATAGGTCCAGATTAAGAAAAAATGGACTTCTCCTTTAAGATTGAATATCCATCAATATTTATATAAAGTTATGTAAATATAACCATTGCATTACTCAAATGCCTAGCTGCATCTTTCACATTATATGAAAAAAAATTACATGAGTGAAAAAACGCAGGGCAATAAACAATATCTGCTTTGAGAGGGCAGCAAGACTACATGTGGCAGTATAAAAAAGTCCCACATGGAATTGAACCACAGCTTACCAAGTAAAAGACATGCTCCCTTACCATTCAGCCAAAGACACAATTGTAATGGCATGAAGTCAGAGCACATCATCTCTCAGAAACAGAGACAAGTCCCCCAACTATCACATACTGCTGGTAATATTGCAAATGTATGGATGGATAAGCTTGTGTATGTAGATAATTGACTCAGATGTAAAACAGTAATGCTAGATAAAACAACTTTAGGGAAATGAAAAACGTTTGTCTGTGGTCTGATAACGATCTCCCGACGAATTCTTCATCTTCATCCGCAGAATCCTTATTATAAGGACATGTTTATAACCTACTCAGATTTTTTTGGTTTATTTCTTTTAGAGACAGCAGCAACCAAGATTTGACTGCTGACTGACTGAATGAATGAATGAATGAATGAATGAAGAAAAGTAATAGCGACCGTGGCTTAAAATGGGCAGAGACAGTGGTGAGAAAAACCCTAAGTGAAACTTAGGGTTTATCGACACTAACCTCAGTTTCCCTCATTTCAGGGTTAAACAACTCAGGGTTTTCATTAAACCTGCTTCATGAAACAGGCCCCTGGTTTGAAACATGTCCGCCACCATCTTCCTCCATGTTTGTGTGCACATCTTAATGTAAAACACTGCAGTAAAACGCCTATCACAGCGTAAACAATAGAGCTTCATATGAAACCACAAACATTTTCTATTGTTCAGTTGATATATATATCGCCCAGCCATAGCCGGACACGGTCTGTTTAGAGTGTTACGTCCCAGCTCTGCTAGGGGTTAGGGACGCAAACAAAAGACTGGTTTAAGATGGAAAAGGTGGAGTGAAGATGTTTTATTGTTCAGGGGTGAATTAAAGCATAAACAAAAACCTGGAAAACTGTAACTGAAAAGGAGATGGGGTTAGCGATGCTGCTCAAAGGAACAAATAAAAAGACAGACAAAGCCTAACACTGAAAGGGAAACAAAAATGGGGAAAAATACAAATCTAGGCTAGGAACCAAAAAGGGAACGAGCAGCACCATAAACTAAGACCTGTAACCAAAACCAAACTACAACAAAAGACCTAGCTATCCCAACTCCAAACTATCAGTGAAAATGAAAGAAAAGGGAATCTAACAACTAAACCAACTAACCAAACTAAAACACCTGGAAATCAAAACTTAAAGACAAAGTTACTCTAACTAAAGACACCAAAACCATAAACTAAGGACAACTGTTGCCAGGCCAAGCAGTTGCCCCTGACTGAGGGTGTGTTGGGTTCTTTTATAGTTGTTGCCAGCTGCTCCAGGTGAGACTGATCAGCAATCAGAGGGTGAGGGAGGAGATGGTGGTGGGGAGCCAGGCCAAGGAAAACAGAGGGATCAAGCAGGAGGATTGCATGTAAAATAAAAAAACAAAGGGGTTAGAATCTGGGCGGCCGTAACAAGAGCCCAGTTAACAATGGAAGGATCTTATGAGGTGTTACTATTTTCTCAAAGCAGGGGCAGTCTCAAGATGTGGCTTTGGATTCTCTTAGTGTTTGTGAATATAGTGCTGATAGGTTACTCAGTCTCACAACAGTGAAAGTAAAAGTTTTAACAAAAGCCCCGTTGACCAACATGAATTGTTTACACCTATTGAAATATAACATTAAAGGTCAGAAACAAGGTCAGAAATTGACTGCATGTTTGTCGCAATGTAGGTAAGTTATTTTTCCACATGAAACTGGTCTTTTTAATGGAGACCCCCATAAATACACCAGTCTTTATTTTTTCCTGTAATCCATTATCATATTTAACGTGTTATAAAACTTATGCATGAAAATCTAGCTTGTGATTTCCTACTTTTGCTGTTAAAGGAAATGCAGTTAGTCTTTGCATAGCATAGCAAGTGACAGACAGCACACAGTGTGACTTTAGTGGTTTCAGCTATTTCTTTTGAAAATCTGCAAATAGTATTTGGATTGTGTTGCATTGACTTCTTTGTGACAGTCTATCAATGTGAAATGAATTTATGTATAGTATTTAATAGAATTATTATATTCTAATTTATTTGCCTCCTGTGAAGCTCCGTGAGATAACTGCAGCATAAAATAAGTCATTATGGACCAATATTTTATTGTTCAAGTCATGAATAATTCATATTTCCAAACCAAGTTTAAAATAGAGACATGAATTATCTTTGTACTCCCACTAATATGGACAGATTCTTTTCTAAAACCACACAAAAGCAGTTGCACACAACTCATTCATCTTTGAATTTCTGAGCAAGTTTGTTTCCAGCCACACATTCAGATTCTGAGGGCAGAAGAAGTACCTTTTTAGAGAGAGATTTGCACTGTATTGATTTTTGAATACATTAATCTTTATTCAAATGAGAGGAGCGAAGTCTCCAGTGAAAAGTGGTTATAAATTCTAATTCTGTCCTCTCCATTTTTGCAGAGAGGCTCTCTTTTGGATTTGGAGATACTTTTCTCTTACAGTATACTATAACCATACATTGCAATGTCTTCTAAAAGCTAAATGTGTGACTGAAGTGATTTATTTGGCCTGAAGGCTCCTAAATGAGGATGTCCTTATGGCATAGCCAGCTGGTTCACTCTTCTTTTCTACATTGCACTTGTAAGCTCAAAGGTCTGGGAATCTTCAAAAATGTAATGTATATAAAAATGTACCCTTACTGCTTTTAAAAAGCAAACACTTACAAGCAGAAACTTGTTACCCAAGCACAGGTCTTTTCAAATGTGTGTTTTAACAGTTTTGAGACCACAGTAAAGTTTTGAAAGCATATAAGGCTTTAGCTACAGACGCAAACTGTCAGTAACAGGAATTCATGATTGCTTTTGGTCTTTACATTTCATTTGATGACTACTGGCACGAGACCAAATGTCTATGCTAGTTGCTCTCTGAGATGGTGCTCGGGCTCAGTCTATGTAATTATGTATAAATAGCACACCACTTTAAGGGCACTTTGCCTGTCATGCCACACATTTTAAGCTTTTTGCATGTAATTTTATGCCATTTAGTGCCCATAGACTTGATCTACCCATCCATTAAATAAACTTACTTTTTTTCTGTTTGGGGTTGAATCATATTCCAGTTAACATAGGATGCAGGTGAAGTGCATGCCCTGGAAAGATTTTGTGCCATTTTGAGACCATCATTTTATAAATATAAACAGCCTGGTGAAATACAATTTATTGAGCAAATAAATACAAGCAATGTATCTTTGTTTTTAAGTTAAATAAGATGAATACATTCTCTTGACATTGGGAAAATCAGCTTGTCATTGTAGCAGTACAGTCGTAAGATTCAGAAAGATATGAAAATAGAAAAAAGCTGAAATATCATTAAAAATAAGCACACAAGTAGCCTAATACACATTCCTTCACTAAGAATCTGGTTACATGTAGTGTTGCAATTTATAACACACATGGTTAACAATTAAAATGGAAATGGAAAGGTAAATACCCTGATACAAAAGAACTACAGATACAGAGCAGTTTATTGCTTTCACATATTGATGAAATGACACTGAATTACACCAAAATCAGAGGGAAATTTATATAGATTAATGGAGGATACAATACATGGTATAGGGATGTACGTCAATGTGGCAGAGTAACAGATCATGAACAAAAATACTGGAGACAGTTTTGCTTATGTGGATGTTGAGGAGTTAGGATAGAATACCAGCTGCAATGTTTATTTTTGCCTTGTGTTCAGTGGTATCCTGTTGAGGGAAATACTGAGACCTTTATGGAGGGTTACGTGAGGAAACTGGAAGAAAATGGCTGAGACTGCCACTGAAGTTAGAGTATTAAAAAAAGGGAAAAAAAACCTGAGTTTCCGAGGCTTCAGTTGGGAAGTAAAAGCTCACTTGTGGGGGTTCAGTGTTTTCCCATTTGTGGAATGAGGTGCAACATCAGCACTAAGTTACCTTACTGCACACTCACAGATGATTTAACAGCCAGCTCTTAAGCGTAGCCATGGATTAATAGAGCTTGACATAAAGCCTTTTCACTGGCTTTATCTGTTTCTGCTAAGCTTGGGGGAATGCAGCACTGGTGCTTTTCCCAGCATGACACTAGCATCATTTGCACTGTTTCATAGTCCTTTTTTTAAGTTTGGGGTTTATGCTGTGCTGGCAAGCATCTCCAGTGACTATTGGCAATCTTTCCTTTTAGAAATTCAGATCAAAGAAGTATTGGCTTGTCTGCCCAGGGATTAGTCTAAATCAAGACCCAATTCTGTGCAAAGCCTCTGTGGGTCAGTTAAAATTGAAGAAGATGCAAGTGTTAGTAGTGATGCTGCATTGGATTATGGGAGGTTATCAAGGCTGACCTCATAATCCACTTGCTTATGGAACAAGATTTATGTTTGCTTGTAGCCACCTCATATATATATATCCCCCCTGAAGGTTCATGTCAAACAGGAAAATACAAACAGTAAACTAAAGGGAAATTTGGGATTAGTGGGAACTCTTAGAAAATCACAGAGCATACCTTTAATCCAAATGCAGCTGATGCTCTGTTTGTTGGGATGTTTTTCATCCACTCATGTCTCAAGGAGAAAAAACAGAGCAGATATCACAGTTCACCATAGAGCACTGTACAAAAAAAAAAAAAAGAGAAGCAAACTTCTTTCCTCTATCAAATTAAAAATGGCCCCATGTTAAATCTCCCACTGTGACTTTTCTTGCAAATAACTGAGTGTAATAATGAATGCAAGTTATTGATGTTTCATCATCATCAAACATTATGTGATCGCAACCTCCAGGCGACCTTTCAAAGCACAAAGAGACTAAAAAACTCAAATCCATATTGAAGTTTCAGAGGAAAGCCAGACAGTGATAAATCTGCAGTGCTCAGAATGTGAATTAAGCCACTGCAGAGGAACAAGGTGAGAGAACTGAGATTAAGTAAAGATTCGTTGGAGATAAAACAGAGGATCAAGCTTCTGCTAATTGTCTCCCTCAGGGAGAGAACCTTTTTTTCCCCCAGTTTCAAATTGTAGTATTCTTGTGTCTGTTGGTTTATATGTGGAAGTTAGAGATTCCCAAACAGTATATTGATAAATATTAAATGGTAAGTTTTTGAGGCTCATACTGTAGATGGTTACTTGCATTATACATAATACAGCTCAGCATATTTCATGTGGTTTCTTGTATTCAATGCCTGAAATGATATTTATTCATAAATCTGGGTTAATCCTACTGAAGCAAATATTTACATTCCCTTTAAGCCATGACCTTGTGTACTGTAGAGTCTGTCAAAACCAGTTTTCTGACTTCTGGTGACCCGAGTAATCTCTACAGTATCGCTGTCTTGGCAGTAAAAAAAAAGGTTTAATTCCTCAGATGGAGTTGACCTTTTGCAGATCTGTAGGAGACTAAGCAACTTTTCAGTTTTTGTGTATTTAGATGACAGTTTGTTGAATCTGACATGATGTCTGTCTCTTTGGTAATTCTGAGTCATACAAAGATCAAAGGAAGAAACTTAACTGTGTTTTATATGGACACTTGCCTTACTGCAAGACAGTTGCTGTTTTGTTAACTTTAAACCTTAGTGAACCCTTGAGAGTTATATTCAAAAGAAAAAAATATTAACAGTGCAACACTGAAAGAGGGTGATACCTTTTTTTTTTCTTTTTTTGCCTCAGCAGAATTAACTTGCGTTACAGAAGACAAGTGTGCCTCATAAATACCTTCCGCTAAAGGAGGAAGCCTTGGGGCTCATCGACAAGCTGTCATCAAAATACAACGGAACAAGAGGGATTTTACTATAGAGTGCAGAAACCTGGGAAATCAGTTATGAGATCCACAGATGGTTGCTTTTAATTCTAAAACTAGAAGAGGAATTACTATACATCACTTCTTCAGTCAAGCTCACCAGCCTTATTTTCATAAGTGTCAATTCTACAATACTCAATATCAAACACTAATGTACTTTTAAACATCAGTGTCCAGATGTATTTTATTTCTGATGATTAAAACAAGTATGAGTTATATTTATCATATATATTTTTATTTATATTCACAAAGCGTATAAAGCAAAGCACAGTTTTCTTTATCAATATTTGTTTTTTGTGTCTTGAAGTGATGATTAGGGGAACGGAGAGGAGTGGGGGAGCTCTCACAGGATTGCCAATTTAGAACTGCAGCTGCTGACCATATGAACGCATACGTACACAAAATGATCCGACAGAGGAGAGGCAGCGAGTGTTTGCGTGAGAGAGAAAAAGCGAGAGAACATCAATCTTGCCCAACATGATTTGCTGACTGGGTGAAAGCACTCCATCTGTCTTATACAGTTTATTGAGGGAAAATTGGTTGAATTTAGTACATTTGCTCCACATAGGAGAGAAAGAGGTTGGGGAAAAAAAGAGAAAAAGATTAGGAGATGCCCTTGTCGAAACCTGTGCTGAAGCGAGACATTACTGCAAATGCAGGATGTCAAGAAAAAATATATAAACTACATTTTATACATAATCATCTATAGAGCAGTTTGAGTGTTTTTGTTCTTCCACTGCCATGACAAAGTGCCATCTAACCACCACCCCAGTTATTTGCAGGGCAGTTACAAATTTTCACATAAATGCGAAGTCCTTCAAAGTCCTTCAGATTAAACCTGAAAGTCGGCACTCATGCTCATAGTCCTAATTTAATTTAAAAGTCTATAGCTACAGAGCATGGCCAACAGAACAAAAAAACAACTTGCTTTATGTGACTGGAGGCTCTCAGAAATATTACTATATTCCCTCACTTTGTACAGCAAGTAATGGGAACCTGAAAAACATATTCCCATCTTTGCATTTATTGAATACTGCAAGGACAAGTTTGGAAACTCAACAAAAGCATTAGAGAGCCCTGAACCAAATAAAAATAATGGCTATAGCAGTGGCAAGTTAAGAAGTACAAAAAAAAAAAAAAAAAAGGTTCCTTAAAGCAGATCAAGCCCATCTGACTTTCTGATGGGTTACACATGAGATTACACAAGTGACAATTAAGTTTAATAATGGAAAACAAAGCCTTGAAAACTTAAACATTATATAAACTGTATGTATATATGTGTGTGTATATATATATATATATATATATATATATTGGTGTGGTGTAAAGTAAAAGTTAAAATGATTTATAGCATTATCTCTTATACTGTGTTGTTGGTGTCATCTCATAGATATCACTAGATGCTGCCTCCGACGCTGCTGTCCATTGGAGCGATACGTCAGCTCGGCCACCATCTTAGGCAGGGGGAAGCCACGTCTCCTCATTGCATTAATCAGTGTAGGCAGAGATCTATCCCTGATTAAATCCACCATAACTGACTAAATTTTCAACCGATTTTTAAGCCGTTTGGCTTATTATAAATATCAGACATTTATGACAAAGCATAGATTATTTCATTTGCATATACACACACTTAGACACACACCCACATGCATACATAGTATCTTTCTCTTTCTCTCTCTCTCTCTCTCTCTATATATATATATATATATATGTGTGTGTGTGTGTGTGTGTGGGTGTACATACAGTGGTCAAAGTGGGATTTGACAGGTGGGGGAGCCCTAAAATTCAGTGTCTATTTATTTATTTGACTAAGGAAGTGAAGCTGAGGGAGCCCAACCCCGAGGTGAGGGAGCTCAGACCTGAGGTGGGGGAGCTGGGCTCCTGTGGGCTCCTGCCCACTTTAACCCCTGTATGTATAGAATTGGAGCTCAAATATAATGAATAAACAAATAAGCTGTATCAAATCATAAACCAGAACAAAACTCACAAATTGCCATAATACTAAAAAAAAAAAAGTAATAAATATCACCAAAACAAAACACATAAAACCTTTATTCATTCATTCATTTTCTGTTGCAATAAAACCTACAAATTTGAACACATAAAAATCAGGTTGAATGTTCCATAACAACAGAATAATCCATGTGAATTTATTCATTCTCTTCATGCTCATCATCCAGTATTGCTTCAGGTAAATGTGAGCTGATTTTGTGTAATAATAATTTTGTTTTTCGCAGGATCTTTATCAGGTTTGTATTTCTGGTAAGTCTAGATAAATAAATAATATTCTACATTATTCAGGTACTTATTAACTAAGTTTTAAATGTTTGGATGAATTCAAAAAGGAAAACTTTCTAACCATTTCTTTTCTAATCATTTATTGAGCGCTGAAATATTTTGATCGTGTGAGAAATTATCATGATACAAACTTTGCAAAAACATCAGGAAAAGTAAAACTAGATGGTCACTCCTTTCAAACGGGTTGACTGTCCAGTTCTGTCCAAGTCTTCTGGTCTGAAATGACAGCTGCAGAAGGCTGAATCTTTCAGCATGAAGTCAAAGAAACGTCACCTAACCATAGATATGAACCTAAATCCTTGTAAGAAACCCCTGCCCAAGATGGCGGCCGAGCCAAAGTACGCTACGGGTCCGAAGGCGGCATCTAGTGTTTATACCTATGGGTGTCATCTAAAGCAGTGATCACCAATCCCGGTCCTCAAGGACCGGTATCCTGCTGGTTTTCCAGGTCTCCTGCTGCAGCACACCAGAGTCAGACTCAGACAAGCTCTGGACAAATCTGCTAATTAGTCAATAATTTCAATCAGGTGTGTTGCAGCAGTGAGACATGGAATACCTGCAGGATACCGGTCCTTGAGGACCAGGATTGGGGATCCCTGATCTAAAGTGCCTGGTCAGCAAAACGTCTCAGCCATCAATTCGCTTTCTCTGTCTTAGATGCAAGGGTTCAGAAGATATTCAGAAAAAAAAATGAGGAACTCATATTTGATATATGTGCATGTAAGCTCCAACGCAGTGGACAAAGTGGACTAAACAGCCCCCCCCCCCACCCAACAGTTATTCTAATTTGACTTCAGATGTTTTGTGTTTTGGACAAACACATACATGCACACACAGTGATAACAAAATGCTTCAGTAGGTTAATACAATGCAATTAGTATAAAATAGCAGGTATGCAGTTTGTTAAAGTCATAATATTTTACGACAGCTTATTATATGGCTCTGTATGATGCAGTAGAATGCCCCGTTGACTTGAATGTCAAGTAATATGTAAATATTACTTAATGTAAAACATCAATAAATTATTTGGCCCTCACAAAAAGTGGAAGTCTTCAATTTTCTCTTTTGCAAATAGCTGTATAATAAGAATAAGGATAATGTATGGAACGCAGGTCAGATAGTGACCTACGTTCCATACATTATCCCTTACTTAATATTGACTCATGTCAATTACAACATGTTCTGAGGCCAAAAGTGCACATTGTGCAGTCTGTTACTTCAGCTTTGGTGTGTACATATCCTGTCAGTGTTTATAAGACATGTAACTGTGAATATACAGCACATGAGGTTCTGCAGCAAAAATGATTCAAAATGCATCAACAGCTCTGTCGCCCAATAAACCAGTGGAAATTTTGAACTCATCAGTCGAAAAATCAGCAATAAAAAACAAAGTTGCTCACTTATCTCTGCTCCAAGCTAAGGGCTACAAACTACAGTATACTGATCTAGTGTATGCCAAGCTGATTCATGGGAAAATTACACACCAGTTTTAGTGATGAATAAGAATGTATGAATGAAAAGCAATTTCTCAAACCCCCGTCCATTTATTTTGATCCCTTTTAACAACTGCTCATTTTAAATTTGACAAAGTTGCGTGCTATGAGGGAAAATCCTTTTAAAGCAGCTCTTCTGTGTCAAAGTTTCTCCATCTCACATTTGAGAAGTCAGTTTATAAGTAAGGTCATGATGTCCAAGCCCCCGTGGAACTCCATAGTGTACACTGGGTCAGTGCTCTATTCAAATTAATACGACCCAGGTTGTGGCCTGCCAAGGCTCCCATCCCTGCCCTTTCTTTGCTGTCAGCCTTGTGTGCCAGTCCATGACTGCTAAACAGTTTGCTCAGAGGTAATTTTCTTGGAACGAGGATTTTCTCTGATTTTCTTTTTAGCTCAGTCCAGAGGTAGATTCTGTTGGTTCAGTGCACCACAATGCAGCAAGTAGAGGCTTGTTTAGTTGCTTATTGATCAAATGATTGTATAATTTGTTTAGTCTCTGAAATGTTAAAATAAACCAAGAAAAAAACCCACTACATATTTAAAACTGCTCACACTGAGCATTCTGGAGAAGCGTTGGATGTTGCAGATAAGATTATGATAAAAGATTAAGCAAATCAATGGTTTGACATTCATCAGTTGTGATGATGCTTGATATATTCCAGCTGAATATACAGGATAGCAAGTTTGATTAGCTGGAGCAGTCGGCAGGGAACGGGCTGTGAATGATCCAGGCAGATAGGGTTATGTGGCACAAGGTAAGGGGAAACCCCCAAAGTGCCCCCCCCCCCCCCCCCCAAAAAAGAAAAAAAAAACCACACAAAAAAACAAACAAACAAACAAACAAAACCCATTTAATTACTGTTTCCAGCATGTGATAACTTAACAGGCTTTCGCAGAAAGAGGCCATGTTTTTTATTGCCATGTTCTCTTTAACAACTGGGTGAGCAAAGCAGCTTGTATCACCAGAAACTACTTATGTTTTTATGACAAGCGTGACATTAATCTGCATGACAGCTGTCACTGCTTGATAGACATCAGACAAGTCTGGGGTTAAATTAGGTAAAAACCTTGTATTTTGTAAACATCTTCTGCAAATCGCTCATGGAGTGTGAACCCGCTATGACTTTAGAAGTCTTCAACAAAAGGTGTGAAAATATATCAATCCAATGACGGTGAAAATGTTCCAGTCTGAACGTAAAGGTTGAATATGGAATACGGACAGAACAGCGACATCACGTGTGTCTAGGTTGTAGTTGCAACGGCAGAAAAACAACTCCAGCCGCTGGGATGCCAGGCTTGCTGCCGATAAGCAAGTGACCAACAGTCTGCAGCATGTCCAACAAGTAACGCAGAGGAGTTTATAACCGACAGCTAACGTTAGCCACATTAGCAAACGAGTTAGCTTACCGATCCAGGAGGAAAGTCGCCATTTCTGTGTTTTGACTCCGTGGAAAACGTTTATGTGGGTCCATTTAGTGAAGTCTTCACCTAAATTTACTCCACGTTTTGTTCTTCCGAGGTCACTCCTCCTCAGAAACAGATAACAATATCTCCAGGGCTCTGAAGCAGCTGCTTCACTCGTCATCTCCACGGTTTTCCCCTGTGCCAGCCTTTCTTCGTATTTGGCAACCTGCAATGGCGGCGTGTATTGGCTTATAAACATAAATAAAATGCCATTATCAAACCCGTAAAAATGTATTTTATAATTATTTTTAGGCTAAATATAATTTTTATATATATTATATATTATGTTATACTTTCATTCTATACACCCCCAAACGACCTGTGGAGGTATTATTTAAAAAAAAAAATATAGCTTTTAATATAGCTTTTAATAAAAAGCTATATTTTAAAAAGCTTTCTTTAAACACTTGTTTAAAGAAAGCTTTAAACAAGTGTTTAAAGAAAGATGTGCTACAATGCTAAATCTGTATATTTTCATAATAGGTTCATAACTACCAGGATTCACAGCTGGGAGTTTGGTAATCATCTAGATCTGTAGTTCTGTTCATGTTTAGAGAAACTGATAGAAAATTTCTGTGCATTGTCCAATTACAGATCTACTTTTACAATTTTACAGTGATAAAGATCTGCACTTGAGACCTGTCATGGACAGCCAGCCTGTCCATGATGAACCCTGTTTCTTGTTTGGTGGCAGCTGGCATAGGCGTCGGCCCCCACAACCTTGAATTGGATGAAGCAGGTATGGGAAATGGATGAATGAATGAATGATCTTCAGCTCTCTATTGCCTAACTTGAAAATACTAACTTGTCAAAAAGACCAACAGATGTACTGTTTTTTCACTGAGGAACCCATATTTAATTAGAGTTCTGAAATGCTCGTGTAGCTGGCAGTATTCTCACTTACACACTGTGTGTCAGTGAACGTGTGTGTGTTCACCTGGATATAGTGTTCCCTTCAATTCTGATTAGAGCTGCAGCCACTAGATGTTATTACAGCACAGATATTTGATGCTGGACTGAATGCCGGTTTATAACTTTTCCACTCTGAGTGCCAGTGTTTTTGTTTTTTCACAAGTGTAAAAAAATACTTTTTCCACTATTGCTTAATAATTAAGGATGATGAAGATGGCGCCGCTAGTGGTGATATATTCTGACAAAGCTTTAAAGCTAACCAACACTTATAGCTTTGTGTGGCTGCATTTAGAAAACTGTAAACAACTTGGCATGCTTAGTCTGCCCAAGATTTGAAGCATAATCATGGGTCAATAATGCTGCTATTTGCATCATTAGCCTTCAGTCACTGTGGACTGTGTAATGCACCACCCACCGGACTAAGCTGGCAAATCCCTGATTTCTTCTCCCCAGATTGGAAATTTTACAGCAGCTGTTTATTACAAAAAAGGACGGGGGAAAAAAAGAGACTGCGAGGAGCTAGTCCAAGCAATCACAGCCACAGCAAATGTTTGGCAGCAGGATCTCTCTTTTTGCTGCACTCAGTTGGGATTTTGCCCTGGCAAAGTTTTTTCTGCTCATTTTAAACAGATTCTGTTGTGTCTGCTGCTTATGTATGTTTACTCTGATATGGCAAAGAATGACTGGGTTCATGATGACTTGGGTTATAATGCCTACTGGTTTCACATAGCACAATCAGATCATGCAGCCATGCAGTCAGGTAATGTGAGAGAGGTGACATGTTTACCCCCCTCCCCCCACTAGATTTATAATTCTGCTGAATGTATGACAGTAATTATCTTCTGTTCTTAATTAAAATGATGGAGGGGTGTCATAAAACTCACATCAGTTGGCAGCCTGCCATGCTGTAGCCTGAAATGTAGAAATGCAAAGACACTATATATAGTCTACAAATAAATTCTTGATGCAGTTACTATTGCTACAAATAATATACAGTAATAGTGCATCTAAGATTTCTTAACTCATTTCAGACAAGCATATCGTATAAAAGTTGCTAACACCTGCTGTAAGTGCTTTCTGAGTTTCTTTTGACCTTCACAATTAACCCCAACATGAGTACTTGGATTCCACAATAACAGTTTTACCTTCAGTGATACTGAAGGTCCTGTTGGTTCAGATAATTTGAAATATCACGGTTGAAACAGGAGGATGGAGCCATTATCAGGCAGAACAGAATCAATGTACACCTGTGACAACAAGATAAATTGCACAAGCGAGCATCCTTGCTGCAGTTGATGGGTCAGAGAGCAGAAAGTATTGCATAAAAGTAAATGCTAGCAGCTCTGACATACGAGCATCATTCAAAAAGCCAAACAGTTGCTTGAGCAAGTGTGGTGATTGTTTGTTTTAAGTGGTAATATGCAAGAATGACAGAACTCACAGTGACCACAACGTTTATTATGACTTTCGATGAGGAATTCTGGATTTCTGTTTCAACCGTTCATATGTACAAAAGAAAAAGCAAACATGATGGTAAAACAGTGAAAGGCCCAGGACCAGATCGAGTGAAATTTTGTTTTCTTTTTATTAGATTTCCCTCTTTGCAAGTCTTCTCCTTTTGGTATTATTTTTGCTCTTTATTGAAATAGTTGTGATTTCAATGTAAAGCACTATGAGTTGTCTTGTATATGAAATGTGGGGTACAAATAAACTCACCATGCATAGTTTTCCTTCAGTAGATACAATAAAACTGCAGATTCTCAATATCTTTAAAGGTCCATTTGACATAGCCTCTGTCAAAACAAGCAGATTTATAAGTTGAAATGGTTTGTAGTTTAACCACACTTTACCACCAGTAAAGGTTATAAACAATCAATATAGTAGGTCAACTTGGATTGTTGTTAATAATGTGAAAGTGTCTGTAAATATTCCTGTTGAAAGAAAGGATATGATTTACATAAAAAAAAAAAAACAAACCAAGGTATTTGAATCTCTCATGATCATTCTTACAACCTAATTGATACACCTAGTTTCAATCACCAATAAACTGCTGTTTCCTATTTAAAAAACAAAACAAAACAGAAAAACAGTGCTGAGTGGCAGATGGAACAAGAGTGTAGTATCCGAAAAGAAATGAAATGTACAATTTCCTGTTTACAATCACTTTCCACATGTGGATGCCTGAATTCTAATGTGCTACATTCATCTAATTGCACAGAAAGATATCAACACACTAAGTTGTCTTTTGATTTCCTTCCAATAACATTTTCAACCAGACATGCCTTTTCTTTGACTGGTTTAAATCCCAGATGCAGAACCACAGGGCAAACATTAAGTAGACATCACAGGACAAGCAGCTCTCGACTTACATGGTCACAGGTCTGTGCTTCATGGCCTGCAGTGGGAACTATTCAGACCACTAACTTCAGATTTTACTGCATACATCACAGCACTAAGCGGCTGGGGGCTCTGAACAAGGGGCAGAGGTTGGAGCAAAGCCAATATAACTTGGGGTTAAAGGCAGCACTGACTGACTAATTTAGTGCTTTCATTTTTTTTCCCTCAGCATTTGTTTATTTGCATTGTCTCTTATTTGCACACAAACACACACACATAGTTGTCCTCAAAATTATTCATACTCTATCATTAAAAAAGGAAAAAAAAATCAGCTGTTTGTGAAACAGTTGTAATTGACAAAAGTAACAGTAAAGCCACTTTCAGAACATGAGAGGTCAAGTCCATCTGCTCTTAACCGGACTTGTCTTTTCAAACATGTCACTTCCTGGCCAACTTAGGGTGCGTCCCAATACACCCGCTAGCCCTACTTTTTAGCCTTACCCCTAAATTTTGCATGTTCCCTTGAAGGTAGTGCTGTTCCAATTCCTCTTTGCATGTAGGGGTAGTGGACATAATGAGGGGTAGGGGGTATGAATCTAGCCCTTCAAACCGAGGGATATCAGATGCTGACTTGCTGAGGAAGGGCAAGAAAAAAGGGAACAATAGCAACTGTTGGAGAGTGACAGGACTCGGAGAAGAAAACTCACAAATGTACATATGTACAGATTACACAGTTGTTTGCAACTTTAGCCAGACTAGCCACGCTTGCTAGGCTAAAATACTGCTGAAAAGCTTCTGAAGGCATTTTACAAAAGACGTTAATGGGGACTTCTCTGTGTGGTTGTTTTATTTATTAATCAACCAAAGCATGATGAGTGATGGAAAAAAACAACAACCCCCCCAAAAAAACCAGAAAGAAAAATGATTGTCACCGTTAACTCCGTGTTGTTGCCATGTGTGTTATTATGGTGAGGCGTATGTGCAAACGTCACGACACAGTCGCTTACGTGCCTGAACGTAAATAGAGCAAGTGGTGTCCCAATTCACAGGGAAGATTACAAAGCCCTACCCCTTGTGGCTTCAACTCGAGGGTATAGTGGTAGTGGGTAAGGCCTGGGATATACTTGCTGTTGGCGACGCGTCCGCGTACGTATCATGGCGCCCACGCGTTCCCAGCGTACCTACGGCACGTAGGTCGCTTGCGTTGACGCGAGGTAACGTGCCGCATGCGCGTGGTGCAATATTGACTTGAACGCTAGAGGTGCTCGTGCGTACAAAAAGCGTGAACACGAGGTCAGAGGTAAACACAATGGCGAACACAATGGCGTCGGCGAGTAGTTTTGAAGAGCGTCTCTCGGACCTGGTCCGAAACTACAGACACTTATATGATATTTCCTCCCCGTTGCACAGCGACCTCTTTTTCTTTCGCAGTAGCAAAAGTAAAATGATTGTTTCTTCTTCGAGAGCAATAACATTGTCCATTTTCCACATACACCTGGGTCGTTCACGTATGCCCTGGAAAAACAATCTGACCGGCAGACTGACCTTTTTACATTCTCATGAAGTGCTGTGTACTCCTCCTAGCGGTGGCCTCCAGTATTGAGCGTTTCGGCCGCGACGTGCTGCAGCAAGTATATTCACAGACGACGCAGACCGCTTGCGTGAACGTTTGCGTGCACAGCAAGTATATCCCAGGCTTAAGGGTTAGTGGTAGTTAGTAAGGGCTAGTGGGTGAAAGTAGGGGGAACATTGGGATTGGGCCTTATTGCGTCCCGGCCACGTTCAGATATCAGGAAATGTTCCGGATAAGTCAACAAAGACGCACTCTCTCTTGAACCCTGTCCGGAATATTTCCTTGTGCGTTCAGCCAAAACAACGTACCACAATATTTCTGCTGCAGAGCAGACATGAGAGCAGATGTCTGCTACATCTCTGAGATAAAAGAGCGGAAGGCGTGTCTGAATGCAAACATTATAAAGGACCAAGCCTGCACTATAACTGTTTTCCAGAGCAAGTCTGAAAGGGGCTTAAAGTGATACAACACCCACAGAATGATGTGCCTTCATTTTCTACTCACCCTCATACTCACCCTCACTTTCATATAATGGAGGTGACCGATGCTGAAAAAAAAAGTCCATAAAAATTCACAAAAACTTGTCAATATTCCTCCAGACTGCTCGTCCAATGTAATCCAAGTGTCCTGAGTGGGTAACATCCATTATTTCCTCAAAATTACATCATTTAGTATATTTTTATAGCCTAAACAGTAGAACATCGTACTTCCCCAATGCGCGTAGTGTTGCGAGTTCACAACACTACTGAAGCCGCGGCAGACGAGGCAGAGGTTAGCGTCTCCCAGAGTTGGAAAACCCTTGATTAGTCATTTGCGCCATCGTCCTCGTTTGGCTCACAGCAAAATGTAAACAGTGAAAAGCAGAATTTCTTCTTCTATGCTTGCATTATCAGCAGAGCAGGCACTGAACGCGCGCTCTCGTCTGGTTTGTATGTAATTATGAAAATCTGAATGTACATTAAAAAAGTTTCTTCTGTTCTTGTTATAGTTATATCATCTTATCCCCCACTGCTGAATGGTTAACTCCTGTGTTTACTCCTGAGATTATACTGGGGCACAGATCTCTTTTATTGGGGCACATGCCCCAGTAAAACAGGTTTGGCAACACCGATGGATGGAAGGGAGTTCATCAACCCCACAGCTTTAGGAAAGAAGCTGGATCCCAGCCTTGATGTTTTGGCTTTTAGACTTCTAAAAAGATTAAACCGTTTCCAAAGGGCACAGAGTTACAGATGGCACATTATTTTAATATTTTAAGCCAGAATTTACTTATTATTTCACTTCCTATAAATAACAAAAAGTAAAGACATTAAAAAAGAGGTATGGGTAGCAGGAATGGCTAGAATTTGAAAGATCAATCTTTCAGTTTTTATTTGTGAGATTTTCACCAACTCCTGCAAAAGGCCTTTTGTTCTATTGGATTCTTTGGCCATCTTGCAGACACTGCTCTTTTGAGGCACAAAGTGCTTTTCCAAGCCATTTCCCGTTTCCCTCAGTGAGGCCTGTCAGACAGCTTGCCACATTGAGAACAAATCTGGTTCCTGCTGAGAGCAATCCTGCCTTTCATTCTACTTTCTGTAATGACATAATGAGTAGCGATAAGGTTAGCCTGTTAGAAAGTTCAGGTTGAAGTTGGAGACAAGCAAACGTAAAAAATACAGCTCTCTTCTTTTTTATGGTCCATACTCAGTGCTATTTGAATAGTGTACAGCATATAGAGCAGATAGAACTAAACCTGCATGCATTTTCTCTGCTGGAGCTTCTTTCTTCTGTTTTTCCACCATGACTTTACTCAGTTCTTAAAACCACAAAACTAGAAGAATGCAAGCCCTTGAAATCAGACAGCTAAGCTAGTATTTGTACTTGTGTTTGCAGTATACTTGTTTTTAAGAACCTTTAATTTGGATCAAATGTTAACTAATTACACAGAGGGTACTGTTTTTGGATCTCATGTGGAATGCAAGCGCTGATGCTGGTTTTAGTGTTGATGTGATTTAGAGGGTCATTAAAGAACACTTTTAAATCTTCTGTCATTTTCTGCATGTCCTTTTGCCTTATCTTTTTTTAATCTGCCATAATAATGATGATTTACTGCAATGCAGGGTCTCCAGGGACTTTCTCTCCCGGTGTCCTAGCCCACAGACACTACACACAGATGAGGATTACCTTTCTGAGCTGTGGTGCAAGATCTGTCCTTGGACTTTATGGACTCATAGGATCAAGACATTTGATAGCTCAAAACTGAATAACCACCATCTGAGAAAGTGTATTGAGAGTTCAAGGCTAAATATCTCACTAACTCTACATCAGCTTTGCCAAACGAAATCAAACATTGCTTCTTTAGTGAGTCTGAATACATTATAGTTTGACCATGAGGGCCAAAAAAAAAAAAAAAAATGTGGAAGAGAGAAAAATTGGAAAAGGAAAGAAAAAGATTATGGCTGAATCCCATTTCATCCCTTGGCCTTACCACTTAGGTCCAATCTCTGTTCTCCCCCTTACCCCTTCCCCATTTTGCGCATTCATGTGAATGGGTAGGGTGTTCAAATTCCTTTTAGGACCAAGGGGTAGCCTTGCAAAGCACTGGCAAGATGGCTGCTTGCAAGTCCAAAGAAATTCACAAAAGTAAAGCCCCTTTCAGACTTACTCTGGAAAGTGGTAATAGTGCAGATTTATGGATCTTTGAAGGGAGCCAGATCTTGAGGAGCCTTTCCTTTTAAAGAACCATTCAAAAGACTGGGTTGTTTTTATTTTTCATTTCAAAATTCAGTCAACAGTAACTAAACTTTATCAAGAAAATAACCACTGGTAGCAGTTTATAGGCTTTGTAACGGAATAATTCAAACTTACACACCTCATCATTATATACTCGTTTGGTGGGAAATGTTCTCAGTCATTGGTCATAATTTTCATTCAGCTTGTGTTTTCATTGTTGCTAAACGTTTTACAAGTTTGCTCCATATCCTCAAGCTTTAATAGTCAGATCCCGATTTGGATTTTTCCTCACCAAAACACTACAATATGCAAAACAACTGTACTCCAAAATATTTCCACACAAGGAAATGGCATAAAAAACAAACAAACCTCAGACTATATAAGAACAAAGGCTAATGAAAAAATTGTATCTATATAATCTGACATTTATATGACATTAAAAAAAAAATGCAGGAAAAATACAGTAATACAGTAAAAATATAGAAATCGTACAAACTGTAAATTTTATTTTGTCAAATGTTTTGGAACTCATTTTCTGAACAATGTTTTCTGCCTATTGATGCTTTCAGATGAATGAAGCATGTCGGACATCAGACTCCCATGATGACCATCACATATGTATAAATATATATATATATATATATATATATATATATATACATACATATATCACCCCCCACCCCCCCATACCGGCTGGCTACTTTGATGTTATGGCTGGCTACTTGGTGTCTCTGTGGAAAGCCCTGCATGGTGTAGTCTGCTGGTCACCTGATGCATCTGCAGCGAGCCTAACAACCAATTGGCTGGAGTTGTTTTTTTGCTGTTGCAACCACAACCTAGACACACATGATGTTGCCGTTCTGTCCGTAATTCCATGTCCGACCTTTAAGGGGTAGGGAAAGAGGCAGGTGTAAAAAAGAGAAATGGGATTGGGCCTGTTATTTGTAAAGAAGAAAAAGAAAAGGTGGATGCAAAATATTAGAAAAAGAGGAAAAGCTGGAGCATGTAAAGAAAATAATGGTGAACAAACTGGAGGATAAAAATAAAAACAGGAGGAGAATTACTGTGCAAGACCACAAAGAGACAGAAGAGCTAAAAAATGGAGAAAGAGGTGCAGGAAGAGAGGAGATACTTGTAGGAAGAGAAGACTATACAGGGGGCAAAAAAGAAATGGTGCATGCATTAATAACTGGAAAACAAGAGCAAATAATTTGAATTTAGAAATTTAGGAAGAGCTGAAATGGATACAAAATAAATTGTGAGATGTGTGGCAAAGCATGATGGTGTACGGATTACAGAGCTGCAGGGGTTCCATATGAAACAGAAAGTAATGCTTCACAATTTTCCGAGAGGTTCGACAGCTTCATTTACACATCTAAAGATGAACAGGAGTAAAAACCACAAAAAAGAGAAGAAAAAAGTGAAGACTTTCTTGTGCACAAGAAGTTTTAGCAGAAACACAGCAGAGGAGGTCATTGCCTGTTGAGCTCAGGTTGAACAAAATCTCTATTCCTCATCCTTTTCTCCACCTTCCCCTCACATTCCCTCTCCCCGCCCCGTCCCCATCCAAGTCATCCTTTATCTGTCTCCATCCTCATTTCACCGCCTACCTTTCTACCTGCCCTCTACACTTCACACTTTCTCCCTTCTCTCTCTCTCTCTCCCTCTATTACCCCTCTAACCCCACTTTGTCTCCCTCTGAAATTTCCCTCAGCAGGGACTTGAATTCCTCAGAGTTCAGAACAACAATTAGGGGAGAAAATGGTGTGGACTTCTGACATTTCCCATGGCTGAGCCGTGTTCCATAGCCGTGGTATATTACAGTGTAACCCACATGTAGATCCGGTAAGACTGCAGCACAAAATATCCCACTGTACACAGACATAATGTTGTCTACAGTAGCAACCATGCTAGTGTGGCAGGATAGTATTAACTGGGAAGTTTCCGGTGTTTTATATCTCTCAGCCAATCCTGGCTGAAGACTCCTTATAAAGGTCAGCCAAACCTGTGTCCTGGTGGCTTGGTGACGTCATTTCCGGCATTTTCTGTGTCTCTCGTCTGGTGGCAGCGTTTGCATGGGCTTGCTGCTGGCTGTTTGCTGGGTCTTTGACTGCTTCTGCCGTGCTGATGATCAGCGATCGAGGCTGCTGGTGCTGATTCCGCGGGTACGAGCTGTGTGGTCCCTGACAGTAGCTGCGTTTACATGGACCCAAATAGACCGATTGCTTTCGGTTTAAAAGCTCTTTCAGAATGAAAATGATCCATGTAAACGCCTCTTTCCGAATGAAAAGCGCCGAACCGAATGAATTTTCTTTCGGTTTCACAGGGGTAGAATATTCCTTTCCCCAAACCGAACGGGGTGTCATGTAAACGCTGAATTGGAAAGTTGTGAGGTTGCACTCTTACAGCGCATGCTTCGACGAGACGTCAACGTGAAACAAGTGACGTTTCCTCACTTTGACAGATGGCTGTGAACGACGTAATTCCCTGGACAGCGAGAAAGTTTGTTTTTAACTCAAACTCTGTCTCTACAGCTTTTCCTCTTGGTTGTTTCCAGTAGGAGCTCATGAGGATCAGCTGCTGCTTCATTAACGTCCTGCAGAAACCACAACGACTGTGACGATCAGCTGTTTGTAGACCTCCGTCTTTAATACATAACGTGATTTACATCATTCTGCGCATGTCAGGCAGGATTATTCTGAATGAATATTGGCGCATGTACACGCCAGATCCGAATGTATTAGTTCCCATGTAAACAGCTGCCCTAAAATCCTCAATCAGAATGATTTCAATCTGAAAGGGAAAAAAGTCTCCATGTAAACATGGCCAGTGTAGCAGTATTGGATGACCCGTGTAGAACCCATTGCAGAAGCTGATCCGTGTCACGCCGTGCGGTCCCGGACTGAGAGCTTCTGAGGCTGCCATCGCAACCTTCAACAATTTCCTTTAGGAAACGAGCACTGGACAAATTGCTCCCCGTCACACTGTGCGGTCCTGGAGCACCTGGCTGGACTGTAGTGAAGCCTTGCTGAACCGCCTGCTGAAGGAGACCGCTGCAGCTTTGCTTCGCTCTGCTTATGTAATGTTTGCTGTGATAAACCTCTGCAAACGGTGGTAACACAGCGTGGTCGCGAGACCTGCCATTGTGTATCACTGACTGTGTTTTAATGTGGGGAAAACAGTGTGGTTGTTCGCGTAGTTCTGTAGTTTTGTTGTTCGCCTTAGTTTTGTGTTGATTTAGCTCTTTTATTTTTGAGTTAAGTTTTTCTTGTATTTAATTGATTCTCAGTTTTTTTCCCTCTCAGGTGCTGAGCCTATAGTGGTGGATTGGTGTCCCTGGTGGTGGAACCCCTCCCTCGTTGTGTGTTTTTTTTCCTTTTGTTTGGATTTAGTCTTTGTTACTGTGCACGTGTGGTGTTCCTGGGACCCCCCTATTCCCCATTAGGACTCATTCCTCCAAAGCAGGTCTCAGCCCTGGTTGGTACCTTGAGTTTCCCTCTCTGTTGATAATGGTCAGCTGTTTGAAATAGTTTCATATTTTTAGATATTAATTAATAATACAACTTCTTGTACACGTGAACACTGTGTTCTCGGACTCATTCTACTCCCTGGGTGCAATTCCCAGGGTGGCGTTGTCTGCTGGTATATGTAAGTCACACCTTAAGTGATTCCCTTCCCTCCTTACTGCCACACATAACAGCTTTTCTGTGCTCCACCATTTGTTGGATCACTTTTGTTTCTTGACCTTGTGGACTTTATGGTGAATTTTGATGTGGGTTGCCTGAGCCTGGATGAGTGGTTGGAGGAAATGACAATGCTGATTTCCGCTGTTGCCTTGTTGCCTCACATTTGCAAAGCAGCCGGTGTACTGTTGAAACATCTGCACCGAGATCATCTACAGCAGGGGTGGCAAGTAAGTTTGGTCTGGGGCCAAATTTTTTTCCAGACCTACTGCAGGTGGGCCATAGTTACATCTACACCATGCAAAATTGTTTTTTTCTAAAGAAAAGTCTAATCTATACATTTATACCATCATTTTATGATATCTTTGCAAAAATGTGATTTTATTAACTTATTTGTTTAAAATCTATTGCAGTGGCACACAGATAGCTATCCCCCCCCAACACACACACACACACTATTACCATTAACTCCTTTCTCATATCAGCCATTTAAAGGGACTAGAGGCAGGAATAAAAAAAAAAGACATGCATGTCCATTTTTTTTAATACTAATGGCTGATGAAGCACTAAACACAAAGAACGTTTCCACCCACGTTTCTCTCCGTTGCCTTGAACAGGCTGTGTGCTGCAAAATGCGCTGCAATTCAGTGGGCGAATTTCCCGCGCTGCCCTGCGGACGTGACGTCAAATGATGCTGCATCCGCAGTTTTGATACAGGAAGAAGACGGTGGTGGTAAATTCAAACACTGTAAGTGATAGTTATGGATTATTCTGCCGTCAGCAAGTGATCCAGATCAACTGAAAGACAATAAAAATTGTAACTACGAAGAAAAAAGGTTAGTAAACAACATTATAGCTTCAGTTTGTGCACCCTCCCGTGACGGCTTGGCTTGTGGTTGCAGCTACCTGAAGCGCCAATCGCGGCAGTCGCGAGTTTCATTTCTTAATCTTGCCTCAAGTCCCTTTAAGTTTCTACTTCAAAGCAGATGGTCAGAAGTCAAGCAGATGTGCTTTTTTTGATCATATTTTGCCAGTTCACAACTTAAATGTTCTGAAATCATTGTGAAGTTGATGTTTTGTGGTCACAGATATTAGTGGCGACATTATCACTGATGAAATAAAAACAAGTTTATCTCCAAAGGGAAAATGTGTGATGTTGTTTATAGATGTGTTCAAACACAAGAGTTTATTTTTATTTATATATATTTATATTGTATATTCAACATTCTGTTGGATCTAGTGTGCTTTATTGTAGCCAACGCTACATCTAGCAGGTAGATGAGAAACTGAGTCGTAGGGATTAATCTGGTCTGGCTGCATTTATAAGGCCGAGGTTGCTGTGAACTAAGTACCGCGCCCACAGGAGCGTTCGGTAACAACAAACCAGTTATTTTCCTCATCTCTCTGTCTGGTGTTTTTGCTCCTGAAGCAACAGTTCTGTGAATATTAAGTAGCTGTGCTGCTTCAGTCGGTTGGCCTGCCTCGTTTAAAACTCAGACTGATCAGCTCTTTGCTGCTTCAGCGTCCAAACAAGGCCATTAACTCTCCACTTTACCCCGCTGAGGTGAAGCAGAGGCGGGACTCTCCTGAAACTATTGAGGAGCTGTGTGAAACAGTTTCCCCTCACGTTTAACTTTCTCTGCTCCCGCCATCTTTCTCCTGATCTCACCATCCCCTACCTCCCCGCTCTAATTGCACTGAGAGTTGCAACGCATCTCCGACCTTCTTAAAGGGACAGCGTTGTAAATATCACCATGTCTGATTAGTGAGACATAACTGTCCAAACAAACATAGTCAACTTTTTCCCCTTCTTTACTTTCCTGTCCAGCATTTACGAGAAGAATGATAGTCTGGCTTCTTTTTGTGTTGAACACAAAAGTCAGCTTTTAGAATGCTACGAAATTTGGCGGGCCAGAATTATTGTCAGATCAACTATGAAAATTCTTAGTTGGGGACACTCCTAAGTGAAACAATACAATTGAGAACTATTTGTTCTCCCACCATGCAAGATTGAGTGGACAGCATGGTTGCCAAGCAGCTTAAAGATGAATTCACCCTCATCAATTCACATCAGGCTATCTGGGCTCATTAATGTTTTATTTCCATTAATACTTATTCAATTTTATAGTGTCTAATTTTTTTGAGGCGGTGGCCTGTTTGGCATCTTGTGTTCTTGTGCAGACGAATTGTCGGTTGTGCCACTTCTGGGCAGGTATTGCTCCACAATCTCCTTCATCACATCTTCCAACACTAAGAACTTCACACTTCTTCCACACACAACATAGTATGCCATCCTCTACCAACATCTTTTTGTGCCTTGTGCTCTCAGGCACAACTTTCAAAATGACTGTAAATATGACAAAAAAATGGCTTTTACAAATTCATTCATTTATTTATTTTAACAAAGATGAAAAAAAAACCGAAATTTTTAACAGATAAATGGTAAATAACAGTCATTATAGTCCAAAAAGGAGCAGGATGAAGTGGAAACTTATTTATCCCTGCCATTTTTACAATCAAATCATTCTTCATTCCTTCAAATCATCAACTTAGAAAATTCTTAAGGAACACAATTTTTCAAACATAACTTTTATAAATGAAGAGCATACTTACACACATTTCCTCCAAAACATAACATATTCAAATCACTACTTTCACACACATTCATACTTTTTAAATATAATTTTTACACTTTTAAAAAATAAAAAGGACCCAACCAAAAAAACTTAAACAAAAACCAGTTTATTTTTTCCATTTCAAGAGTTCTTAATTAATTTTCTGTTCTATTTTTTTAATTCAGTTCTCCCATCCCTAAGAGAATGGCTGTGTGTTCCCATATCCAATTCTTTTGCTTCCCAAAAGAAGCCTTTAGAGGAAGTGCTAAATAACAGGAGAGCCTTTGTTTCTTTATCCACTCTTAGGCAACTAGAAGCACCTAATTTTTTTTTTTTCGGTGCCACCTTATATAAACACGTTTGTTCTAATCCCACATCAAAACCAATTGAGATGTTAAGATGTTTCTGTATCACTGACTGCATTTTCAATAAGCTGTGTAATTAACTATTTCATAACCAATTTGTTCACCTCACCCTAACAAACACAAACATCTGTCCATTTTTCATGTTGCAAATTTTTGCATATTTTACAACCATATTTTCGCCATCCCTGAGTCAGAGAGGATGTTACGTAGAGCTGTAAATCTTAGTTTCTATTTGTATTTCTGACATGGCTAATCAGTGCAGAAGTCACAAACATAGCTGGGCCGTGCTAGAGCCCATATAAATCAATAAAACAGATTCATTTCTTCAGAGCTTTCTCCTCATCAGACACTGTAGCTCTGTTTACTTATTATTCCTGTGTGCCTGTGTGTTTGTTAAATAGATATTTTGTTTTCAGCCACAGCTCATACAGATGCTGATTCACACCAGGAAGAAATCATTTGATGGCCTCAGCTCTCCCATACTAACAAAGCCTCTTTGTCCTCTTATTATTGGAGCTACTTTATTTTCTACGTATTTCAAGCTCAGAAGATGAAAGATGTTGCATATTTGTTTATTGAATATCACACATTTATAGTACCTTGTACATCTGTGAAGCTGAAAAATAGCACTTGACTCATAATTGAGAATCTTCTGCTGGACTACAATGCACAAAAACAGGCTTTTGGCTTAGTTTTATTGGCCACTTTACAAGATAACACAAAATGTTATAATAATAGTTCTGATTTCTCGGACTTAATTATAGAGCTCCATAATGGGCCACAATCTTCAACAAGTCTACATGGAAGATAATTCAAATTAATGTCAAGACTTAGGGTGAGGAAACTGTGTTATTATTGTGGAGAGGAGATTATTAGAGCTTTTCTCATTCAGGTCTTGAATTATGTTTGTCAGAAAGGCTTCTCTGACAGCAAGACTCTCAGTGTAGCTCCATGTGCTTGCATTCATTTTCATAGCTTCACAATACTTTACAAAGAAGGGGGCAAGCTCATCTTGTAGTCAAACACAGTAGCTTCATGCTCTTGCATAATTTTCTATCATGTGCAGTAATCCACAGAGAAACTGGAGTAAAAACCACATTGATTTTAATGGAAATGTTCAAAGCTACAGAGTTATTGTGTCAGTGTACGCTGTCACACAAAGTTAGCTGTGGCTCTTGAAATGATTGCATTCAGGGATAGTGGAACTTTGGTATCATCTTGTGAACCAGCCTGTATTTTGAATAATCACTGGTATGAAGGATGCATCATCTAAAGCAGGAGTGTCCAAAGTTGGTCCTTGAGGGTGGCTGTCCTGCAGGTTTTCAATGTTTCCCTGCTCTAATGCACCTGGCAATAAAATTAAAACAATGAAAACCTGCAGGATTGTGGCCCTCAACGACTGGAGCTGAACACCCCTGTTCTAAAGGATGCTGTCATATTAATGAGGTAATATTGATGGGAGAAAATCTAATTATTTTACGAGTCCACCCAGAACCAAACTGTCAAAATGAATGAAAACATGTATTATAAATTTCCAACACATAAATAATGGCACTGCAGTCAAAGTTCCCCTGCATGTACGCATCTAATAGGACTGAAACTGGCCCAGGTATTTTGTGCATACGCCACACCTACTGATAGTTATTTTGTGACGTCAGTCTGTAGGGAACGCCCCCCCCCCTGGCGAGTAGCACCTAGCTGCAGCCAGAGCCACTACAAACCATGCCCCTAACAACCACGCCCCTTCACAAACCACGCCCACTGTTGGAGTGAGTGGAACCTAACCCTAATCCCTCCCCTAACCCTAACGACCACCCGCCCACATTAGTACAAACTACGTCCATTTTCACAGCAAACCACGGCCATTTTAATGACACGCCTCTGGGTCTGTGGATGCAGTTGGGTATACTTGCCCCTGGCAGGCAAAAAACACTCAGCCTGCAGGTGGCCACCTGCAGGCTGAGAACAAGCCAGAGAAACACAGTCACGCTGCTGGAAAATACCAGACGGTTGTTTTGCAATCCCTGCTGAGATGGGGTCGTGTCTTTACCTGGTTTTTATGGCATTTCATCCTACAAAGACACCCTGAGAGGAGAAATCTGTGGATCAGTTCTACCAAATGCACCTTGGTCCCAGGTACAGCAAACTATGGCAGCCCCCTACCCACATGTTCTAGTAGCGAACACTTCATCACCGGTCAGTAATGCCCACACCTACATTCATCCGTATATAGTTAGCGTAGTTTTAGCCATAAATATGTATACGTGTTGGCCTGATTTGTTGTCATATGGAGGCGATCAGCCGCCCTGCCGTCATTCGAATGAGTTGACGTTAGCTGTTAGCTAAAACGGAGGGATGCGGTAACGCAAATAAATTCCTTAAGGAGGGATGTGGAAATCCTGTTACACTCATATTCAGCTGAATAGCACAAAGACAAGATGTGACACTGATATTTAGAACGATAGTCTTTGTTTTTCCTGCATACCAGCTGTGCCTTTTTACATTTACATTTTCATAGCACTGTATCCTCTCTAAACCTGAGGTTGTAATGAGTTAAAATGAGAGGAAATTATTCCATTTCTGTTATTTCTGTTTGAATAGTAGTTTTTTGTGATAACTGTCGGTGCTCTTGTATACCTTTATTCTGGCAGCAGTGTACGGTGATGCTTCTCAAACAGACAGATGTAAATATCACTGAATGCAGGCTCAGCAGGGACATGGTGATGTTTAACACAGCGTACACAACAGTCACATCTCTATACGGGTCACAAGTGTCCAACATTTCAAACTTATTTCTGTATGTTTCCTTTTTGGCAACTGACAGGTGATTTAAACAACGATTCTCTAGTCTGTCTGCTCAAAGTCCGCTGGGCCCCGTCATCTTTTGCCCGCTGGGGCTGCCGGCAGGTCACGTGACTGAAAACTATCAATTGCTATCATTGTTTTAAATGTAATAGACAGCAGCTACAAGGAGGAAGGGGTAGAAGAAGCAACCAGAATAGTAAGTAACCCCCTCCGTCCACTGCCTCCGCTCCGCTCCGCCCCGCTCCGGTCAGCACGACGCAGCAAATCCGTTGTTATTTTAATCAATGAGCAGCAGTTCACTTCTCCGCCAGCGCTCCGCTCCGCTCCGACACGTCCGCTCGGGTCCGTCGGCCTCCGCCAAAAATACGGATCAACTCTATTTTCTGGTCCGCTCCGCTCCGTTTGGAGGAAGTTGCAAACATGAAACATCCGGTTTATAAAGTTTTTTTTTTACATCCACCACAGAAGAAATTGATTGCTGTGTATAAAACTTATTGGGCATATTGTAGCATCTCAATAAAAACTTTATGAAATAATATTGCGTCTTGTGTGACTTGAGAATGGGCAAATTGGGCAATGTGTGTAGTTCAATGTGCCGTATACATACTCCCTACAAAGTAGGTCGCCGCACGTCAGATCCTGTCAAAACTACAAAAACTGTCACTTGTAAACACTCATTTTGGAAATTGAAGGCCAAAAGATTTTGCTTCTCGCGCATGCTCCTTTGCCTGCTTGGTGACTGAACGGAGAGGGTGCTGGTGGAGTGAGGCGGAGTATGTGTGCGAGGGTTTTTGCAGCCCGCCGGAGAAGACGGACTAGAGCGCAGCGCAGCGGATCGGAGTGGGGCGGAGCGGAAGCAGTGGACGGGAGGTGTAAGGATAATGTGTATTTCATTTGTAAAACTGCACATTACGTACAGAGGGACAGATCTATCAAAGGTTTGTGTGTATGAGCAATCCCATTGCACATGCAGGAAAATGTACAAAAGGATTTACTAACATGTAAAAAGTAGCTGCAGTTTTCAGAGGTGCTAAATAGTGCATCTTAGGGCTGGGCAATACCGGTATGATGAGGGAGATATATTTGCATGAGAAAGATGATAATTTACGTATACCGTTATATGGTGATATATGTTGTGCAAATGTTTTTGTTTTATTTTTTCGTAATGACCCGGCTGCACCTTGACAAACTTCTGACAACAAAGGTGTCACCTGATTATTTAAACAATCTGTCTGAAGGACAGTCCTCCACAAGACTTCTACAAAGAAATCATAAATGGCAGACAACTATTTTGAATTATTTTGACTTAACAAACATTTCTAATCAGTGTTTTGTCAATTCCATCAGTGAAGTGGAGATATACCTTTAGACTAAACATGTATCACTAACAAACAGGTATTTCACATGAAATAAAACATTCAGGCTAATTAAGGTAAAAACTAATGATCACCCAATTGGCCCAGCTGATATTACCGGCTAAGAGTTCACATTTTGCCGTTAATTGCTATCGCCCGTTGGAAATGAGATATCAGTTATATCAGTTGGAATCCAGCAATTGCAGCCCACAGCTAGGAATGATCCAGCTGGCTGTTTCACTCAGTCTGGTTTCATTACTTCGCTCTACTGAGTAAAGCTCCTCCCATAACAGCATCTGATTGGTTAAAATAAACTGTAATCAGCTGTTACTTTCGCTGTTTAAACCAATCATATGGGGCTGTGGGTGCGGCATGCTCGACACACATACACACTCTTCCGCTATGTGTTTGGAGGAAACAGCGTGACAAGTTACCAGACAGAGAGAACATACATTAGACATTAAACACCTGAGTTATGAGCTTAACAAATGCGTAGCCTCTGTAAAAGGAGTCAGATGAAATGAAGGTCAGTAGGAAAGGCAACCACACTGGTATCCTGTGATACCTGTGATAAAAAAGAAGTGTGTGTAAAAAGTAATAGAAGTTGTAGAGATAAAACATATCATGATCCCAAGCATTAGAAAATCTCACTTTTTTACGACAGTTTTTAGATTTTTACTGTAAATGAATATCGGCTCCTTATATCGGTTATCAGCCTCCATGATCACTAATAATCAGTATAGGTATTGGCCAAGAAAAAAACCATATCGGTCGATCACAAGTAAAAACACTGGCATATATTGTAAATTAGGGCTGAGTGACATGGAACAAATATATGATGATATATTTGTTTTAGATGACAGTTCACAATATCGGCGGGCTCGGGGTCATGGCTAACTGCATTGCGGGGGGTCTGCTGGCTCAGGGGATACCTGTCCTGCCGCGTCCGAGGGTGTGGGGGGCTGCTGGGGGCTTGGAGCTTGCAGCTCCTTCTCCTGTCCGGGTTATCACTCAGGAGGCACAGAAGCAAGGGTAAGAGTGAGGTGTGTGTGAGAGCAAACAAATGTTAGTGTGAAAGGGAAAATTCATAAGGTGTAGGAGGGATGGGGTGTGTATCAGTGGGCATGGTGTATGCAGGTGTATAAGGATTGGTGTTCGAGAGAGTGAATGTCGGATAGGAGGGAGGACAGTGCATAAGGGGAGAGGTGTGTAGGAAGAGGAGGGTGGGGAGGGAGGGTGTCCAGGGTGTGTATGGAGGAAGATGTAAGGGAGGAGTGAGGTGAGGGCACGTTTTTGTAACATTGTGGGGACCATGTTCCAGGTCCTCACGGGTATAAACCCCGTTTTGAGGGTCAAGATTAGGTTTTAGAGATTAAGTTATGATTAGGTTTTGGTCAGGGTTAGGATAAGGGTTAAGTTTAGGCAATCAGTTATAGGTGTTAGGTTTAGGGTAA
>JALJCO010001744.1:82500-88210 GCA_023101725.1 Atherinomorus stipes | reverse complement strand
TCAAAACTCTCTGATCGGTGATCGGCCCCAAAAATCCTGATCGTGTAAAGCCTAGCTAAAACTGGTCTTTACCTCTGTGGGTGCAGGAACCTCCAGTCTGGTTTCCTCCGGAGCTTTAACAGCAATGACCGTCTGCTGCTGGAAGGAGGCCAGATGGCCGATGTCCTCGTAGGTCACATACGCCAGCGTGGAGACGTTAAAGAAAGATATCATCCATCATCCAACCATCCAACCATCTTTGGTAACTACGAGTTCATCATCATCAGGAATCTGATGATGATGAAGATACTAAACCTTTATGACCTGATCTAGTTTTTATTTGCCTGCTCTGACTGTGTCCAGTCATAATTATTCCTCATGTTACGGTTTTGGTTCCATCACTGTCAGTTTCCGTCCTTCATCAGCTTAACAGTCCTGACCTGATCATCCACGAGTGTATAAAAGGATCGGTGTATGAGTCCAAACGTGCAATGATGTCATGACGAGGATCTACATCAGATCTGAGCACATAGTGGCAGGTGTCCAGGTGTGACCTCTGACCTCATCTGCTGTGAAAGGATATGCTGCATTCTGCCGGTCGTCGGTCATGTCGAACAGCTGCTGGGCGCAGCCTTTAATGAGGGTGTCCAACGTGCTCTCCACCAGCTTCAGGTTGTCCATCTCCCCCTGGGCCTCGTCTTTCTCCAGAAAGCTAGAAACGGGACAGCGTCCTCTGGACAGACGAGAGACGGCATAGACAGCCAGTTATCATATCGGTCATATCAGAGGAGATCTGAGGTCCTGCTGAAAAACCTCACGTCTGTCTTCTGTCTGACAGTCTAACAGAGAAATGAAAGTTTCTGAGGACAGTGGCTGCGTTCACACTGCAGGTGAACGTGACGCATGTCCAATGTTTCTGGATCAGATTCAGGCCACGTGAATTCTAACTCAGAAATAGTCTCATCTTCCTGATAACTAGTATCATCTAAATCAGAACTATTTTAATCTCCCTGATAACTAGTCTCCTAACTCAAAACTAGTCTCATCTTCCTGAAAACTATTCACATCTTACTGATAACTAGTCTTATCTAACTCATAACAAGTATTATCTTAATAACTAGTATCACCTTACACACAACTAGTCTCATATTACTTGTAACTAATATCATCTAACTCAGAACTAGTCTCATCTCCCAGATAACTTGTATAATCTACATCAGAACTACTTTCATCTCCCTGATAACTAGTCTCATCTTCCTGAAAACTAGTCTCATCTTACTCAGAACTATTCCCATCTTACCGATAACTAATCTTATTTAACTCATAACAAGTATTACCTTAATGATAACTAGCATCATCTAACACAGAACTAGTCTCATCTTACTTCTAACTAATATCATCTAACTCAGAACTATTCTCATCTTACTGATAACTAGTCTCATCTTACTCAGAACTAGTCTAATCTTGCGGATAACTAGTATGATCTAAATCGGAACTACTTTCATCTCTTTGATAACTAGTCTCCTCTAACACAGAACAAGTCTCATCTCCATGATAACTAGTCTCATCTTCATGATAATTACTCATTTACATAATAACTAGTCTCATCTAACTCAGAACTAGTCTCATCTCCTGATAACTAGTATCATATAACTTAGAACTAGTCTAATCTTCATGATAACTAGTGTCATCTAACTCAGAACTAGTCTCATCTCCCTGATAACTAGTCTCATCTAACCAAGAACTAGTCTCATCTCCCTGATAACTAGTCTCATCTAACCAAGAACTAGTCTCATCTCCCTAAAACTCACAAAAAGACAAAAAATAAATAAGTAAATTTTATGAGTCTGCAGATTTATCTGAACCGAATTTTCCTGTCCGTGTAAACAGACATGTCCATCAACCTGGTGGACGAGAGGACAAACAGAATACAGGTCTGAGGACTTCAGCCGTCCACTCACGTCCACTGGACCACGTTGACGGATTTCTTTTCCAGGAGTCGGATGCCCTCCAGCACATTGGTGATGTCATAGACTCTCCGCCTGCGCGTCTGCAGGTTGGTGATGGCCGTCCGGATATCCAGCGAGCCGTCCCCCGACTTCAGGAACAGGGCCAGGAACCGCTGCGTCAGGACGCCCAGGGACAGGTCTGGGGACAACAGGACAGATGTGATGAAGCACAGCTGTCCAGGTCTCTGAGCTGGTCCACGTCTCGCTGTGGAACAAAAACCCACCTTCTCTGGTCTGCATGCCGGCTGGAGGCGTCTTCCATCGATGGCTGCTGCAACAGAGAAGACCAGATAACATGTCCAGACCTGGTCTACAGTTGGTCCAGACCTGGTCTACATGTCTCTTCCAGGTCTACAGGTGGTCCAGACCTGGTGTACACGTCTCTATCAGGTCTACAGGTGGTCCGGACCTGGTCTATGCATCTCTGTCAGGTCTACAGGTGGTCCGGACCAGGTCTACACGTCTCTTCCAGGTCTACAGGTGGTCAAGACTTGGTCTACATGTCTCTTCCAGGTCTACAGGTGGTCCAGACCTGGTCTACACTTCTCTTCCAGGTCTACAGGTGGTCCGGACCTGGTCTATGCATCTCTGTCAGGTCTACAGGTGGTCCGGACCTGGTCTATGCATCTCTGTCAGGTCTACAGGTGGTCCGGACCTGGTCTATGCATCTCTGTCAGGTCTACAGGTGGTCCAGACCTGGTCTATGCATCTCTGTCAGGTCTACAGGTGGTCCAGACCTGGTCTATGCATCTCTGTCAGGTCTACAGGTGGTCCAGACCAGGTCTATGCATCTCTGTCAGGTCTACAGGTGGTCCAGACCTGGTCTATGCATCTCTGTCAGGTCTACAGGTGGTCCAGACCAGGTCTATGCATCTCTGTCAGGTCTACAGGTGGTCCAGACCTGGTCTATGCATCTCTGTCAGGTCTACAGGTGGTCCAGACCAGGTCTATGCATCTCTGTCAGGTCTACAGGTGGTCCAGACCTGGTCTATGCATCTCTGTCAGGTCTACAGGTGGTCCAGACCTGGTCTACACTTCTCTGTCAGGTCTACAGGTGGTCCAGACCTGGTCTATGCATCTCTGTCAGGTCTACAGGTGGTCCAGACCTGGTCTATGCATCTCTGTCAGGTCTACAGGTGGTCCAGACCTGGTCTACACTTCTCTGTCAGGTCTACAGGTGGTCCAGACCTGGTCTATGCATCTCTGTCAGGTCTACAGGTGGTCCAGACCTGGTCTATGCATCTCTGTCAGGTCTACAGGTGGTCCAGACCTGGTCTACACTTCTCTCTGTCAGGTCTACAGGTGGTCCAGACCTGGTCTATGCATCTCTGTCAGGTCTACAGGTGGTCCAGACCTGGTCTATGCATCTCTGTCAGGTCTACAGGTGGTCCAGACCTGGTCTACACTTCTCTGTCAGGTCTACAGGTGGTCCAGACCTGGTCTATGCATCTCTGTCAGGTCTACAGGTGGTCCAGACCTGGTCTACACTTCTCTGTCAGGTCTACAGGTGGTCCAGACCTGGGGTCTCATTTATAAAGCTTGCTTACGCACAAAACAGGGCTTGAAAGTGGCGTAAGTGATTTTCCACGCAAAGTTTCTGATTTATAAAAACAAACCTGACGGGAGAATGTGCGAATGTGACGGGGAAACTGGCGGCACCGCTGGTGAGATGATGAACTTAAGCCACGTTCATGCATTTAACCATTAATATCAGACTGTAGACCCTCGTAAACCCTCGTATGGTCCTCAAATAAGCCATACAACCCATTCAGGACTTACAGCACAGTGTGTCCCAAGTGTATGTTTATCTTCAAATTATGTAGCAATGACAAGTTTATCTATAAAGCAAATTAATGTACAGGATAATTCAAAATGCTTTACATAAAACATAAAAAGCATTGCAGCAGGGGTGCAGAAGAGAAAACATCAAAACGTAAAAGAATAAAAGATTATTGTTCCATTAATTGTGACAAGCTGTATAGCAATTACTGTAATTACTGAGTAAACATAAATACTGCAGTGACACTGGTGCGTAATGCTTTACAATGGATGCGCTGCATTGCTTGAAGACGATGCCAATGGCAGGATCAGGATGGAGAGAGTCTTTAGAGACCATGAGGATTTTCTGGCCCATGATGATGATGATGATGATGATGATGATGATGATGACCGGCTAATAATCACATTTACTTTTGCAGCGCTTTTGTCTATGAACTGGACCCAGATACCCCGACCACCGAAACCGTGCCCACCCCGACGCATCAGCAGCTGCTGACCACAGCGCGCTCCATTGTGGAGCCATCAACCTCAGCAAAGACCGGCGGAGGTGTTTGCAGGGGGGGGGGGGAATCGCGCTGCACCACAGCAAACAGGTGTTCTGTGTTCTGCACACAGTCGCTCTGACGGCGTTTCCTCCACAGCGACTTCTGGAACAGACCTCCGTCACATCATCATCACCACAACAACCTGCTGTCACTCAGCAGTCTTACGTTAATCTGTGTTTCCTGTGACGCCAAAATAAAATGATTTTGTGAGGCTCCACTTCACCAACAAGCACCTCCACTTCCGTCTCCGTTAAATTACGTTTAAATCTCTTTTCGATCGCCACGATTCAGTTTTAAATGCCTCAGATCAGCTGGCTCATTTATATGCAGAAACATCCATGAGGTGCTTTGCATTGACCATCTATGGTAGAATGTGGGCGTGTAGGAGGCGGAATATGAGCCAAATTCACCTGCGCAAACTTCCAGGGAAACTGCTGGAATCTGTGCGTACGCACGGTTTTATAAATCTGAAAATTTTTTGGTGCACGCAAACTTTTGGTTTTGGGCGCATGTACAGGTCTACAGGTGGTCCAGACCTGGTCTATGGATCTCTGTCAGGTCTACAGGTGGTCCAGACCTGGTCTATGCATCTCTGTCAGGTCTACAGGTGGTCTGGACCAGGTCTATGCATCTCTGTCAGGTCTACAGGTGGTCCAGACCTGGTCTATGCATCTCTGTCAGGTCTATAGGTGGTCCGGACCTGGTCTATGCATCTCTGTCAGGTCTACAGGTGGTCCGGACCTGGTCTATGCATCTCTGTCAGGTCTACAGGTGGTCCGGACCTGGTCTATGCATCTCTGTCAGGTCTACAGGTGGTCCAGACCTGGTCTATGCATCTCTGTCAGGTCTACAGGTGGTCCGGACCTGGTCTATGCATCTCTGTCAGGTCTACAGGTGGTCCAGACCTGGTCTATGCATCTCTGTCAGGTCTACAGGTGGTCCGGACCTGGTCTGTGCATCTCTGTCAGGTCTACAGGTGGTCCGGACCTGGTCTATGCATCTCTGTCAGGTCTACAGGTGGTCCGGACCTGGTCTATGCATCTCTGTCAGGTCTACAGGTGGTCCAGACCTGGTCTATGCATCTCTGTCAGGTCTACAGGTGGTCCGGACCTGGTCTATGCATCTCTGTCAGGTCTACAGGTGGTCCAGACCTGGTCTATGGATCTCTGTCAGGTCTACAGGTGGTCCGGACCTGGTCTATGCATCTCTGTCAGGTCTATAGGTGGTCCGGACCTGGTCTATGCATCTCTGTCAGGTCTACAGGTGGTCCGGACTTGGTCTATGCATCTCTGTCAGGTCTACAGGTGGTCCGGACCTGGTCTATGCATCTCTGTCAGGTCTACAGGTGGTCCAGACCTGGTCTATGCATCTCTGTCAGGTCTACAGGTGGTCCAGACC
>JALJCO010001744.1:0-77500 GCA_023101725.1 Atherinomorus stipes | reverse complement strand
CCTCCAGATACCCTCAAATACCCTCAGATACCTCCAGATACACCCAAATACCTCTAGATACCCTCCAGATACCCCCAAATATCTCCAGACACCCTCAGATACCCTAAAATACCTCAAGATACCCTCAAATACCCTCAGATACCTCCAGATACCCTCAAATATCTCCAGATATCATATCATATCCAGAAAGCATGGAAAATGTGAGTTCTCCATCTACAGGGAGTGCAGAATTATTAGGCAAATGAGTATTTTGACCACATCATCCTCTTTATGCATGTTGTCTTACTGCAAGCTGTATCGGCCCAAAGCCTGCTACCAATTAAGCATATCAGGTGATGTGCATCTCTGTAATCAGAAGGGGTGTGGTCTAATGACATCATCACCCTATATCAGGTGTATTAGGCAAACAGAATTATTAGGCAACTTCCTTTCCTTTGGCAAAATGGGTCATAGAGGGACCCAAAATAGTGAGATATCTTGCAGAGGGATGCAGTACTCTTAAAATTGCCAAGCTTCTGAAGCGTGATCATCCAACAATCAAGCGTTTCATTCAAAATAGTCAACAGGGTCGCAAGAAACGTGGAAAAACCAAGGCACAAAATAACTGCCCATGACCTGAAAAAAGTCAAGCGTGCAGCTGCCAAGATGCCACTTGCCAGCAGCTTTGCCATATTTCAGAGCTGCAACATCACTGGAGTGCCCAAAAGCACAAGGTGTGCAATACTCAGAGACATGGCCAAGGTAAGAAAGGCTGAAAAACCACCACCACTGAACAAGACACACAAGCTGAAACATCAAGACTGGACCAAGAAATATCTCAGACTGATTTTTCTAAGGTTTTATGGACTGATGAAATGAGAGTGAGTCTTGATGGGCCAGATGGATGGGCCCGTGGCTGGATCGGTAAAGGCCAGAGAGCTCCAGTCCCACTCAGACGCCAGCAAGGTGGAGGTGGGGTACTGGTATGGGCCAGATGGATGGGCCCGTGGCTGGATCGGTAAAGGCCAGAGAGCTCCAGTCCCACTCAGACGCCAGCAAGGTGGAGGTGGGGTACTGGTATGGGCCAGATGGATGGGCCCGTGGCTGGATCGGTAAAGGCCAGAGAGCTCCAGTCCCACTCAGACGCCAGCAAGGTGGAGGTGGGGTACTGGTATGGGCCAGATGGATGGGCCCGTGGCTGGATCGGTAAAGGGCAGAGAGCTCCAGTCCCACTCAGACGCCAGCAAGGTGGAGGTGGGATACTGGTATGGGCCAGATGGATGGGCCCGTGGCTGGATCGGTAAAGGGCAGAGAGCTCCAGTCCCACTCAGACGCCAGCAAGGTGGAGGTGGGGTACTGGTATGGGCTGGTATCATCAAAGATGAGCTTGTGGGGCCTTTACGAGTTAAAGGATGGAGTCAAGCTCAACTCCCAGTCCTACTGCCAGTTTCTGGAAGACACCTTCTTCAAGCAGTGGTACAGGAAGAAGTCCGCATCCTTCAAGAAAAACCTGATTTTCATGCAGGACAATGCTCCATCACACGCATCCAAGTACTCCACAGCGTGGCTGCAAGAAAGGGTCTAAAAGAAGAAAAACTAATGACAAGGCCTCCTTGTTCACCTGATCTGAACCCCATAGAGAACCTGTGGTCCCTCATCAAATGTGAGATTTACAAGGAGGGAAAACAGTCCACCTCTCTGAACAGTGTCTGGGAGGCTGTGGTTGCTGCTGCACGCAATGTTGATGGTGAACAGATCAAAACACTGACAGGATCCATGGATGGCAGCTTTGGAGTGTCCTTGCAAAGAAAGGTGGCTATATCGGTCACTGATTTGTTTTTGAATGTCAGAAATGTATCTTTGTGAATGTTGAGCTGTTATATTGGTTTTCCTGGTGAAAATAAATAATTGAAATGGGTATATATTTGTTTATTGTTAAGTTGCCTAATAATTCTGTTTGCCTAATAAACCTGATATAGGGTGATGATGTCATTAGACCACACCCCTTCCCATTACAGAGATGCACATCACCTGATATGCTTAATTGGTAGTAGCTTTGGGCCGATACAGCTTGGAGTAAGACAACATGCATACAGAGGATGATGTGGTCAAAATACTCATTTGCCTAATAATTCTGCACTCCCTGTAAACAAGGGGCCAGATGCCGCACGACTCCCACATGATACGCTGTGATATGGCAGTCAGAGATAACATGCTGATGCGAAGTGATCCATCTGGAAAATTAATGCATCACGTTGTTTACTGGATTAACTCATAAACAACAAGTTTTCACTCATCTGGACAAATCTGAACTTGCCATCATCTGGAGGACAGAAGCTGACAGGTGTCACGTCACGGTGGTTAAGTAAAGCCACCGAAAACAACTTCATCCTCCTGATTTATAACGGTTGTGAGTTTCAAGCCGCACATTAAAGTTTTGATGATATCACGCTGGTATTGATAATGTGAATACCAATGTTGGTATGTCTTGTATCCACATTATTGATGTTTGGATCGATCCTTCCACTATGAGAAAACCAAAAGCTGAACCAAGACAAGTCTGGAAGTACCCTGAAGCACCAGATCCCCCCTCAGTTATCCTCCAGATATGTTCGCTATGAAGATGCAAACTGGAGTTTTGTGTTATACATACATGATTTTTTGTCCTTGTGTTTTATGATAATAATAATAATTTTGCTTGATGAAACCTCACTGGGAAACCAGTCTCTGCACATCTTATCTGTAGACTTACTAGCGAACAGTGAGCGGCCAGTTTTAGCTTTAAGGGCCTGCAGTGGTCCAGCTCTGTTGGCACACCAGGAAAAGGGTTCATGGTTTTCTAAAAACCCAGAAGATGCAGTTCAGGTTGAGGTTCAGGATTCAGCCGTGACAGAGATCAGAGAGGGAGTTTCCTTTTCAGACATGAGCTCCAAGCTGCCTTCAAACATGCCACGCCAGCTTCGCCAGACTCTCTGTACACCTTCTGCTTCTACCACGCCATGACGGTTAAACCTACTCCAGTAAAGTGCATGCATGATGGATCAGTTCTGATGTCAGAGTCCTAGAAAGGCCCGCTCAGACCCCGCGTTACGGCTGCTGGATCGGCTCAGTGACGACCGAAAGGACATTTTCTGGAGAATGAGTGCAATATACAATGATAGAGTTTGACCCTGTAAGTCCAGAGAAGCCGTCAGAGGGAAGAACGTAGCCGCAGAGCCGCCAGCTGGCTCTTCCTCCACCACAAAACATCAAAACATGGAAACAAAGGTGTCCTTGTGCAAAGTCCGACATGACAGAACCAAAGTCCTCCAACCCATCAGAATCCTGAAACATGACGTAGGAAAAGGTTTATACAAAACGCAACGCATCAGTAGTAAAAACATCTCTCAGCTTTCTAGTTTAATTCATAAGAAATTGCATATACCCAAACGTTTCTCATAGATTGCATCCCGTATCTGAACGATGATTTCATGTGGTGGTAGCCATATTGCTGACACGCTGTCCTCGACTTCCATAAATCCAGGATGGCAGATTGTCTTAGAGCCGGCTGGACGGGGTTGATGGATCTGACCACAAAAGTTTCCGTGTCCTGATGTTTCACAGCTTCCAGCTCATCGCGTTGCTTCTCATAAAATTCATCTAAACGTTTACAACGTTGGAGTTGTTAGAAAAGGAAAATCAGACTGGACAGCTCTGCTCGGCTCCCAGTTAAACCCGTCATCCCAGTTTCTTCTAAATCTGTCAATCACATTAAATAAGAAATGATTCAAGCTTACGATAAATAAATAAATACATCCATTTACACCAGAATGTGCAGACGTCGCAGCTATAAACATCACATTATAGTAGGTCATATGAAAATGTACAAAAGGTGGATGTTCCTTTAAAAGGTTCATTTCTCAAAGCAAGGCAGCGATAAGAACAGAATAGAAAACTGATGGAGCTGAGAGAAGAGCCGCAGAGATGCTAATGACAAGCCGTCTTCCCGCCACGGATACTCGCTACACCTGGATGCCTTGCACAGCCTGCTTTATGTTCTCCAGCAGGGCCTTGTTCTCCGGGCTCTGGTACTGGTCCTGGTGGGAGTACAGGTCCGTCAGCGCGCTCACATATGTGTCGAAGTTCTGCTCGTTCATCGGCTCCTGCGGAGGAAGAAAGACCCGGTTAGACCAGCACAGAGACCAGGTTAGACCAGCACAGAGACCTGGTTAGACCAGCACAGAGACCAGGTTAGACCAGCACAGAGACCAGGTTAGACCAGCACAGAGACCAGGTTAGACCAGCACAGAGACCAGGTTAGACCAGCACAGAGACCAGGTTAGACCAGCACAGAGACCCAGTTAGACCGGCACCGAGACCAGGTTAGACCGGCACAGAGACCAGGTTAGACCAGCACAGAGACCAGGTTAGACCAGCACAGAGACCAGGTTAGACCGGCACAGAGACCAGGTTAGAGCGGCACCGAGACCAGCACAGAGACCAGGTTAGACCAGCACAGAGACCCGGTTAGACCGGCACCGAGACCAGGTTAGACCGGCACCGAGACCAGGTCCCGCCCGGTTGCCGCACCGAGACCAGGTTAGACCGGCACCGAGACCAGGTTAGACCGGCACAGAGACCAGGTTAGAGCGGCACCGAGACCAGCACAGAGACCAGGTTAGACCGGCACAGAGACCAGGTTAGACCGGCACCGAGACCAGGTTAGACCGGCACAGAGACCAGGTTAGACCAGCACAGAGACCAGGTTAGACCGGCACCGAGACCAGGTTAGACCAGCACAGAGACCAGGTTAGACCGGCACAGAGACCAGGTTAGACCAGCACAGAGACCAGGTTAGACCGGCACCGAGACCAGGTTAGACCGGCACCGAGACCAGGTTAGACCAGCACAGAGACCAGGTTAGACCAGCACAGAGACCAGGTTAGACCGGCACAGAGACCAGGTTAGACCAGCACAGAGACCAGGTTAGACCAGCACAGAGACCAGGTTAGACCGGCACAGAGACCAGGTTAGACCGGCACAGAGACCAGGTTAGACCGGCACCGAGACCAGGTTAGACCGGCACCGAGACCCGGTTAGACCAGCACAGAGACCAGGTTAGACCAGCACAGAGACCAGGTTAGACCGGCATCGAGACCAGGTTAGACCAGCACAGAGACCAGGTTAGACCAGCACAGAGACCAGGTTAGACCGGCACAGAGACCAGGTTAGACCGGCACAGAGACCAGGTTAGACCGGCACCGAGACCAGGTTAGACCGGCACCGAGACCAGGTTAGACCAGCACAGAGACCAGGTTAGACCGGCACAGAGACCAGGTTAGACCGGCACAGAGACCAGGTTAGACCAGCACAGAGACCAGGTTAGACCGGCACCGAGACCAGGTTAGACCGGCATCGAGACCAGGTTAGACCAGCACAGAGACCAGGTTAGACCAGCACAGAGACCAGGTTAGACCGGCACAGAGACCAGGTTAGACCGGCACAGAGACCAGGTTAGACCAGCACAGAGACCAGGTTAGACCGGCACAGAGACCAGGTTAGACCGGCACAGAGACCAGGTTAGACCAGCACAGAGACCAGGTTAGACCGGCACAGAGACCAGGTTAGAGCGGCACAGAGACCAGGTTAGACCAGCACAGAGACCAGGTTAGACCGGCACCGAGACCAGGTTAGACCGGCATCGAGACCAGCACCGAGACCCGGTTAGACCAGCACAGAGACCAGGTTAGACCAGCACAGAGACCAGGTTAGACCGGCACAGAGACCAGGTTAGACCGGCACAGAGACCAGGTTAGACCGGCACCGAGACCAGGTTAGACCGGCACAGAGACCAGGTTAGAGCGGCACCGAGACCAGGTTAGACCAGCACAGAGACCAGGTTAGACCGGCACCGAGACCAGGTTAGACCGGCACCGAGACCAGGTTAGACCAGCACAGAGACCAGGTTAGAGCGGCACAGAGACCAGGTTAGACCGGCATCGAGACCAGCACCGAGACCCGGTTAGACCAGCACCGAGACCCGGTTAGACCAGCACAGAGACCAGGTTAGACCGGCACCGAGACCAGGTTAGACCGGCATCGAGACCAGCACCGAGACCCGGTTAGACCGGCATTGAGACCAGCACCGAGACCCGGTTAGACCAGCACAGAGACCAGGTTAGACCGGCACCGAGACCAGGTTAGACTGGCATCGAGACCAGCACCGAGACCCGGTTAGACCGGCATTGAGACCAGGTTAGACCGGCATTGAGACCAGTCCCGAGACCCGGTTAGAGGAGGAGACCAAGACATTACCAAGAACAGAGAATGTCAAGACCAATGGTTTTAAATCCAGATCACTGGTTTTAAACAGGGCTGCGTTCTGTCTCCAGTTCTCTTCTCTGCATACAGCAACAGCATCACCTGTAGCAGAGAAGGGACAAAGCTTTTTACGTATGCGGATGACATGGCCCTGGCGGCCCACCTGACTGACACCCAGGCTTTGCTGGTGTACCAGGAGAGCGTCAAACGTCTGGCCCAAACCTTTTCGAACATGTCTCTGGAGCTGAACGTCACAAAGACAAAGGAGCTGTGCTGCGGAGGCCGGGACATGTCTCCATCACCTCTGTTCACCCCCCTCAGCATCCACGGACAACAAGTGGAGCAGGTGCAGGTTTTTGAATATCTAGGGACTGAAATTGACACCTGCATGTCCTTCAAACACCATGCAGGGACTGTCTCCAAAAAAGCCCAGCAGCACCTTCACTTGCTCAGGAAACTTCAGGCTTTCAATGTCAGCAAGGACGTTTTAACTGTAGTGTTCAGGTCACTGAGAGTCCATCCTCATTTTTAATGTCTCATCCTGGTACAGCCACCTCAACATCGGGGAAAAAACAAAACTCAACCGTGTCGTCAATCAGACCAGTAAAATAACTAACTCACCTCAAACGTCTCTGTTAGAACTGTAGTTGCTCTGAGACCAGGAAAGCCACCCTGATCACTCAGGACTCCTCTCACCCACTTTACACCTCCTTCCAGTTACTCCCCTCAGGAAGACGCTATAAAGTCCCACTGGCCCGGAAAAACATCTGTAGAAAATCATTCATTCCCTCTGCCATTTCTATCCTAAATAATAACAAATAGACACACTGTCATCGGCTTTTATTCTTTTAAAGTGCCTTTTGTTTTGTTGTTGTCTTTTGTTTTTAAACGTGAACTCCTGAGCCTGTCCAAGACGAATTTCTGTCACCACTCAGGACAGACAATAAAGTTCTATCTATCAGACCAAGACCAAGAGCCTGTCTCAAACCGCACACTTGCCCGTGTGCACTATATAGTGCACAGTGCATGCGTGCACTGTGTACTTCGTCTGTAGTGCACACTATTGTTGCTAAATGCTGACCCAAACAGAGCACTGCACTTACAGGAAGTGTCGGACTAGCATTGCCCGCTAGCGTGAGCTAACTCTACTGAGCCGCTATAACCGCGGCCTCAAACACATGACCAGATCATAACTGTCATCAGGGAGTGAACGGCTTGATAGCATAGCATAGATGATAGCATCTCTGATAGCCAATAAACATAAGTAATTATGTCTAAATCATTTCATAAACATTACTTAAACCAAGTACAATACCGCCTCCGATGCAGCAGGGGTCACCACCGCTTCGTTCGCTATTATTCAGCTCTGAAAGCAGTTTGAAAGGCCAGCCTCTTCTTCTATGTCAGCAAGATGGCGTCCTTTTAGTGCGAGTAGTGTGCTTCGATTTGCACTTCATTTTTTGGCCATTATTAGGGCAACATCCTGGTACTTTCAGTGCACTGAATTGTCACTTGAATGACACCATGTGTGCACTACACACTCAAGAACAGTGTCTAAAGTGCTCGAGTGCGCGGTTTGGGACAGACCCCAAGACTAGTTCAGCTCGAGACCGAGACCAAGAAAAAACGTATTTTTTTGCCATTTTTCATGAGTTGTAGAACCTAAGCACCATTCTGGGTTCAGCTGCTTAGTATAAAAATGAGATTTTATAACTTGGTACTTTATTGGTACTTGAAGGGGTGTATAAATTTGATATATAAAGAAAACAGTACCTGCCTGGAAATTATAGGTTACAAATCCTTTCAAGACCACTTGGCCAGTCCGAGACATTGCAAGACCGAGAGACCCGAGACCAAAGACTGCCGAAACCGTGACAAGACCAAGACCGTGAAAAAGCGGTCTTGAGACCAAGACCGGTCTTGAGAACTACAAGTCTAGTATGTGCATATCTATACGTGCGCATGTCCGTACACGTGCATGTCAGTAATTGCGCATCTACGTAAGTGCATGTCCATACGTGCACATGTATGTACGTGCACATGTCCATACGTGCACGTCCGTGCCGTGGCGTAGCTCTTCTGGTAGCTAATCAGAAGTGCTGCTCATTAGCATACTGTATGTAAGAGAAGCTTAATGATGTCGGAGCGCAGACCTGTCGTACGGCTTCCAGCCGCGTGGTGTGATTTCAGGCAGGCAGTCGGCAGGGCCACCTTGCTAGCTCAGAGCTAGGCTGGGACCGGATGCGACAGTAATAACCACAGAAGCGTTGCTAAGGTTACACGTTTATTTACAATGTTACTTGTCAGAAACGGCGAGGTAACTGTGTACTCAGACTCAGCTGTTCTGAATCGGACTTTTCAGCGTACTCCCAGCGAACTCCCCGTCTTCCTCCTTTTGTTCTCCTTAAAAGGACCCCTCGTAAGCCCTCCCCTTCTCACTGGCTTGTAGTCCTTTTCCTGTAGTCCCTCCCATTGCTACTAGCTGAAACATGGCCTCAAAGAACTACAAAATCCGTCAGGCCTTTCAGTCTCCTAAAGACACGTCGGCTCTTATAGTGATCTCGTCTTAACGCGTTTCCTCTCATCCTAATATTACTGACAGTAATATAAGTACACAGTTACCTCGCCGTCGTCCTTGCATAGTTTTAACCGTCAGTCTGTTATCATAAATTAAACACTACACAGTTTTAAACAGTCTGTCTGCCACCACATCCGTACATGCGCATGTCCGTACGTGTGCACGAGGTGATTTCCCGTCGACATGTTTCTAAGTGACGTTGGAGGGTTCTAGCCTCCGTTGCAGGAAGATCCCTGTGGGAACACTGGGAGGCATTTAGGGTGCAAACATAAACAGATTGTATACAGATGTTGTTTGTACGTTGGTGGGCTGGTTGAGATCTTTTAATCTGATTAATGGTTAATTTGACCAATCTGATTGGTAGTTATGTGTCCAATAAATCTCTTGGTTGTTTTTACCAAAACGTTGGTTAGATTACCAATATTTTGGTCAAAGTGATCAGCATTGGTCACTTTTTTTGTGAACTACACTCTCCAAGTCCCTCCCTCCAAGACCTACGACAACAAACCAACAGCGCGGTTTCCAGTTGGCATGGGAACTGCTCTGTACCTGGTGTACAAAGGACAACAGCAACCTTTTTGTCCTCCCCACTGAAAAGCTTGTGAATGGATTTTATTTCTGCAGGACTGTGCTCGACCGACTCCCAAAACGTGCAGTAGTTTGTGGCAAACATTTCGCTGACGACTGTTTCAGCAACTTGGGACAATGCTGCAGTAGATTCACAGATCGTCTTAAGTTTTACCAGGATCAATAAACTCTCCATGAAATGGCAAATATCCCAATGCAATAATGTCATTCAGCTGGACACGTGGTGGCATTTATGAGTTGTTCGCTTTACAGTTAGCTTCATAGCTAACACTCCCACCCCGCCGAACCTTGGTTGTTCTACGCTAGTGCTAACAGTAGTGCTACCTAGTATTGCCTGCAATTCTACCACAAGGCTGAATTATGGCGAACAATCCTTTAATACAGTATTAAGGTACTTAGGCCCTGATTTACAAAAGGTTTGTGCGTGCTAAAACAAGTCCTGTCTCCACTACACACATAATAATTCACCAGAACTGATTTACAAAGCAGGGCAAAAGGAGGTTTGCGCCTGTTAATGGTCAAAATAGCCCCGCTATCCATTTTGCATGTGTGCTGTAGATAATTATGCAAATATTGAGAGGAGACTATGCAAACAACTCAGCTTAACACACGCAATGTGATTTATCAACCGTGCAACAGAAAGCGGGCGCAAAAAAATGCGTGGAATTCAGCATGTCTGAAAAGCAGGTTTTAACTGGCAGCTTTATGCACTGATGGCTGAAAGATGCTGCAGGACTGCAGACATGCAGCATCGGGTCAGAATCATTTCTCATGAGGTAACAATCAACATCACTGTTTAACACGGGCTATTCCACACAGATGAATCAGAACATCTGCAGCATCATGCTTGTTAAAGCTAACATTAATTATGACTTTATATTTTATTTTATTTTTTGCCAATGCCATATTTTTAAATTAAGATCAGCTCCTGCGCGTTCCTCCTCTCCAGACTGCAGCGGCTCCTGATGCTGCTCTGAGGTTGCTGTCCTGCATGAAGTTGGCCCCCACCCACAGAAAACTCAGTGAAAATAACCAGTAACGTTGCACAAACTACTGATACTACTTTTTTACAGAGTTGTGCGTGGGGTGGGGGGCAATTACACAGGTCCAGCGCCTGGTATTTTGCCAAAGAGCGCAGAGTCTGTGCGTAATATCAGCCCATCTTCAACAGCGTCTCCTGATCCACGTCCTTAAACTGGCCTCTTCTTACGACCCACAGGGAAACCTGCTGCATTGCTTTTATTTTATAGCTATATTTATCTTATATTCTGTTTTTTATTTGGGTTTATCTGCTCTTGTAAAATATATGTTATGAAATCCACACAAGTTTAATTAATAAATAAATGAATTATTGAACTAATTTCTGTAAGATAGCTGTAGAATTTCACCAGTACAGGTTTAATAACTGTTCCATTCTAAACAAATGTATAATAATGATTAAATTGTCTCTCTGTGACTGTTATCGTTAGCATAGAACGTCCATAAATGTCCACGTCCATAAAAACATGTAGAAGTTCTTTGAGTTACATTGGAAACTGAGACCCGTAATAATATCATGAGTTGTAAGGCTAACGGAAGTATGGCTACATAATTATTCTTATTCTTAATTTCATTGCAAATCTAGATGCTTTGGTATTGCATACTTAGTTTTTGTTTTTGTCTTTTAAAATGTTTGCTTAGTATTGTATTTTGATTTAGTTAACCTGTGTTTTTGTTGATTGTATGTTCAAAATTTATGTTGATCTGGACCCCAGGAAGAATATTCTTCACTGATGAAGACTAATGTGGATCCATAATAACTAAACTAAACTAAACTATGTCAGGTAAAGAGGTCTCCCTTGTTAAAGACGCTTTTATCAGTAAACTGATAACTTTCATTATTCAAATGCTTTGAATTTTAATATTCAAAGTATATTTCTAAGTAACAGGGCAAACTTCAGTAAATATTTCACTTACAGCATAAAAGATTAAATATTTACATGTTTACATCTGAAATGGCTTTTTTTTCCACCACAGGCAGGAGCTCATCACCAAACATGGACATGTTCCGCCTTTATGGTTCAAAACGTCACATGCAGCAATGAATTATGGGAAATATGCTTCGGTGAAGTCTGCATGGATGCGGACGTCACTGAAGTGTGGATTGAGGGCGCAAAGGGGCGTGACGGACTTCCGCCCTCAAGCAGCCCTGGAGAACCAGGACACACTACGCACTTCAACCCCCCAACGGGAGCGCGCATTCTGGGGGCGCAAGGGTGGAAGTGCGGGTGTTGGGACAGAGCCCTAGTACAAAACAGGTTTCTCATCTCTTTTATTCAAAGCTACTATAGAAGCTAACTTACCAGCTTTCCCTCATCACGGTCATATGTATCATGTAAGGGAACAGCCCCCGCCCCCCCCCCCCCCGGTTGGAAAGCTGCCCTACTAAAGACGCCGACACTTTAGTGGACAGACAGGGGTTCGTTCACTAAAGTGGTGCAGATTGTACTGGCACAATTTCAACTGTATTTGTTTCTTATCTCTTTATTCAAACTATTAAGAAGCTAACTTACCAGCTTTCCCTCCCTTTCCCTTTTTTAAGTACCCCACTCGGGTGGCAGCCGCAATTCTACTCCACACTTTCAGTTGTATTTGGTCATTAATTAATATGAAAAAAGCTTTTGACATCTCAAATAATTCTGATGTGACCATTTGATCGATTTAATGATAAATTGGTAAACTCCTATTGTAATAGTTCCTGTTGTTATGATCTCGGAAACAGGTAAACAGCTGGAAACTTTTAAATACAGTATGGCGGGGCTGAAGACAGAGATCACGCGAGGGGCGGGGCTCGCCAGTTGTACCAATCACCAAACATCTACGTTTTTCAGTTCCTATGGAACCCCGAAATGACACTGCCTCAGAGTAGGAGCTAAAAAGGTTCTAGGAAATGAGGTCCGAGGTTCCTAGTTCCTTGGCGCAAAAAAATGGCCTGGTTCCCGAAAAGGTTATAGGAACTCCAAAAGGTTCCTACAGTCCAAAAGCGCCTTATGTGTCCAAATGTGGCAAAAAAACGGCCTGGTTCCCGAAAACGCTCTAGGAACTGAGGACCATGGACCCTAGTTCTTATGAGTCTGAATGTGGCAAAAAAACGGCCTGGTTCCCGAAAAGAAAGTGTTGCTATTGGTTCCCTGTGGTCTGATTGCATCGTACAGGAAACATCTGGTCTCCATCACAGAAATGTGACTAAGGTCACATGGTCAGATACAGACAGGTTAGATTATCTGATGATTGCTTTTCTGGAGGAGCTGCTTCTGGAAGCATCCGCCTCCTCCCTCAGGTCCGGTCTAACAGCTCAGATCTGTGAATGCTTCTGCAAGACTCTCCATTTGAGGCGTGGAGCTTCTCACCATGTGCGGCAGCTGGATGTTGGCCAGGCTGCTGATGAGCGACTGGCTGAGACCGGCCAGCTCATGCAGCAGCGACTCGTTCTGCTGCTCCATCACCTTGTTCTCCTCCTCCATGGACCTCAGGCTGGACTCCATGGTGGTGATCTGGGGACAGGAGACACCATCAGATCCACGGACACATCCCAGGTCTTCTGGAGACCTGGTCCACGCCCCCCATCTGTCCATGTCCTGCATCCGTCCATGACCTGCATCTGTCCATCGTCCCTCATCTATCCACGTCCCCACCAGAAGACAAACATCTCCATCCAAAGTCCAGAATTGACCATCTTTTTAAATAAATACTGGAGTCAGTGACCTGAGTCAGATGGAGAGACCTGATCAACATGATGCAAAGCATGATGCCAGGAAGGATGATGGGAATGATTCTAGGAAGGATCCTGGGAATTATGATAGGAATGATGCAGGGAACGTTTTTGGGAACAATCATGGGAATGATGCAGGGAACGTTTTTGGGAACAATCATGGGAATGATGTAGGGAACGTTTTTGGGAACAATCATGGGAATGATGCAGAGAACGTTTTTGGGAACAATCATGGGAATGATGCAGGGAACGTTTTTGGGAACAATCATGGGAATGATGCAGGGAACGTTTTTGGGAACAATCATGGGAATGATGCAGGGAACGTTTTTGGGAACAATCATGGGAATGATGCAGGGAACGTTTTTGGGAACAATCATGGGAATGATGCAGGGAACGTTTTTGGGAACAATCATGGGAATGATGCAGGGAACGTTTTTGGGAACAATCATGGGAATGATGCAGGGAACGTTTTTAGGACAATCATGGGAATGATGTAGGGAACGTTTTTGGGAACAATCATGGGAATGATGCAGGGAACGTTTTTGAGGACAATCATGGGAATGATGCAGGGAACGTTTTTGGGAACAATCATGGGAATGATGCAGGGAACGTTTTTGGGAACAATCATGGGAATGATGCAGGGAACGTTTTTGGGAACAATCATGGGAATGATGCAGGGAACGTTTTTGGGAACAATCATGGGAATGATGCAGGGAACGTTTTTGGGAACAATCATGGGAATGATGCAGGGAACGTTTTTGGGAACAATCATGGGAATGATGCAGGGAACGTTTTTGGGAACAATCATGGGAATGGGTTTTGGGAACAATTAGGAATGATATGGAATGATGCAGGGAACGTTTTTGGGAACAATCATGGGAATGATGCAGGGAACGTTTTTGGGAACAATCATGGGAATGATGCAGGGAACGTTTTTGGGAACAATCATGGGAATGATGCAGGGAACGTTTTTGGAACAATCATGGGAATGATGCAGGGAACGTTTTTGGGAACAATCATGGGAATGATGCAGGGAACGTTTTTGGGAACAATCATGGGAATGATGCAGGGAACGTTTTTGGGAACAATCATGGGAATGATGCAGGGAACGTTTTTGGGAACAATCATGGGAATGATGCAGGGAACGTTTTTGGGAACAATCGTGGGAATGATGCAGGGAACGTTTTTGGGAACAATCATGGGAATGATGCAGGGAACGTTTTGGGGAACAATCATGGGAATGATGCAGGGAACGTTTTTGGGAACAATCATGGGAATGATGCAGGGAACTTTTTGGGAACACTCATGGGAATGATGCAGGGAACGTTTTTGGGAACAATCATGGGAATGATGCAGGGAACGTTTTTGGGAACAATCCTGGGAATGATGCAGGGAACGTTTTTGGGAACAATCCTGGGAATGATGCAGGGAACGTTTTTGGGAACAATCCTGGGAATGATGTAGGGAATAATACAGGGAACAAAATTAGGAATGATTGTGGGAATTATACTGGGAATGATTTTGGGAATGATTCTTGGAATGATGATGGAATGTGTCTTCATGTCTCCATTATTTGACCTGCAAAACCAACCACGGTCCCCCACATAGATTGACAGAGTAAATTCCCACAACCAGACATGGAAGTTCTGCTGGTTCCTGTCCTCCAGCTGCATTTGACTTAAGCTGATAAACCACCAAATCCTCACAGTTAAGACGGAGGACAAGTTTCATGAGTCCAAACGGAGATGAACCAGAACATGACGACGAGTACGAGAAGAAAATTTAGTTTGTTGTCAAACAGGTGATTTCTGAGTCTTCAACTTTGTTTCAGTTTGTCTCACCTGTGGACAGTTTGGCTCACCTGAAGATGGTTTGTCTTACTTGTGGACAGTTTGTCTCACCTGTGGACGGCTTGTCTCACCTGTGTCCTCAGCTTGATCATGTCCGACTCCACTTGACTGTTGGTCTCATTCAGATCTTTGATTTCTTCATCCAGCTGTTTGATTTCTTCATCGTTTTCAATCCCTGAAACATGAGAAGGAAGAAATCTCTGGTACCTCGATCGTCTCCGCAGACTGAAGTCAACCTAAAAACAGAGTTTTACGGTTCGGACCTCTGCTTGCTCTCTGCTTGATTGTCAGCATCTCCACGCCGCTCATCCTGGCCTTCTTCATGGCCGAGGTGGCGCGAGGACAGCCGGACAGACTGGAACAAAACCGAAAGAGAATTTCTGAAACAGAACCAGAACCAGAACCAGACAGACGTGGGATGTTGTTGTCTGGGGACGTGTCGGTACCTGCGGTGGGTCAGGAAGCTCCCGCTGATGTGTCTGGGTTCTGGGACGGGTCTGGGGTCTGGGTACAGTCCGGGGTTTGTGGCCGTGTCTGGGACATGTCTGGGTTCTGGGGACATACCTGCGGTGGGTCAGGAAGCTCCCGCTGACGTGTCTGGGGTCTGGGGACAGATCTGGGGCTGGGGATGTGTTGGGGACGGGTCTGGGGTTTGGGGCCGTGTCTGGGACATGTCTAGGTTCTGGGGACATGTCCAGGACGAGTCTGGGGTTTGGGGACGGGTCTGGGGACATACCTGCGGTGGGTCAGGAAGCTCCCGCTGACGTGTCTGGGGTCTGGGGACAAATCTGGGGTCTGGGGATGTGTTGGGGACGGGTCTGGGGTCTGGGGTCTGGGGACAGGTCTGGGACAGGTCTGGGACATGTGTGGGGTTTGGGGACGTGTTGGGGACGTGTCTGGGTTCTGGGACGGGTCTGGGTACAGTCCAGGGTTTGTGGCCGTGTCTGGGACATGTCTGGGTTCTGGGGACATACCTGCGGTGGGTCAGGAAGCTCCCGCTGACGTGTCTGGGGTCTGGGGACAGATCTGGGGTCTGGGGACGTGTCCAGGACGAGTCTGGGGTTTGGGGACGGGTCTGGGGACATACCTGCGGTGGGTCAGGAAGCTCTCGTGACGTGTCTGGGGTCTGGGGACAGATCTGGGGTCTGGGGACGTGTCCAGGACGAGTCTGGGGTTTGGGGACGGGTCTGGGGACATACCTGCGGTGGGTCAGGAAGCTCCCGCTGACGTGTCCCGAGCCGTCGCAGCCCGGAGTGGGACAGCTCATCCCGTCGGTTTTCCCAGACTTCCAGACGAACTGGGATCCGTTGATGTAGCTGTCCTTCTGTCTCTTGGCTGCCAGGGGGCAGCCCGACGCGCTGCGGTGGGACGCGTACTTCCCCGTCACATGTCCCTGTCCATCACAGCCCGGGACCGGACACCTGCGGGAGAGGACAAAGGCCAGGTGAGACGGGCTTCAGTGGACGGGACGTAACCATGAAAACCAGGAGGACAAATCCAGAACCTGAAACCAGGCTGGACCTCTTACTTGATCGGTTCCTGGTCGTCTTTGTCCTCTTTGCTGTGCAGGATTTTGATGCCACTTTTTTTGGCTCGTGGACAACCGGACAGACTGGGGGACAAGAGACAGGTCTCAACAACTGGTCTACGTCCTGGGTTAACGTGTGTGGTGGTTCTCAGGCTCTACCTCCTGTGGGACGCGTAGTTTCCGGTGATGTGTCCCGATCCGTCGCAGCCGGGGGTTGGACACCTGAGGGACGGATGGGGACAAACAGTTGGTCATCAGGGCAAAGACACTTGAATGGACTCTGCAGGTTTTCTGGGACATTTGACTCACTTCAGGTCCTGCGGGTTGGTGGACATCAGGCTGCGGAGGCTCTTATCAGCCAGCTGGCAGCCGGACAGTCTGCAGAGACAGAACCAGGACCAGAACCAGAACTTTAACACGGTACCAGAACCAGGACCAGAACTTTAACACGGTACCAGAACCAGGACCGGAACTTTAACATGATACCAGAACCAGGACCGGAACTTTAACATGACACCAGAACCAGGACCGGAACTTTAACATGATACCAGAACCAGATTTTGTTGAAAAATGGAGAAAAATGTTTGAGGAAGGATTCATGAAACATGAAGCTGATTTATAAATGCTGAAATCTGCTTCTTCTAGTTAACTAAATGATGTAAGTCAGGACTCCTGACCAGAACCACCGATACCAGGACCAGGGCCAGACCCCCCAGCCCAGGGGGGTCTGGCCCTGGTCCAGTCTTTGTGACAAAATCTCATGAGTTTTCAGGAGATTTTGTAACAGAACAATGAAGTCTCCCAAGATATCATTAGTAAAATAGATCAATACCATGTTTTTTGATAAAGATATGGTATGGGATATAAAAATATAGCAATATTTTAGTGTATCAATATTTTTTCCCACCCCTATTATCTAAACTGTCTGGAAGACAATCCTCCCCATGACTTTTACAAAGAAATCATAAAAACCAGCAACTATCTTTAATTACTTGGATCTAACAAACATTTCTAACCAGTGTTTCATCAGTTCCATCACTGCAGTGGAGCGATACTTTATGATAAACATGTTTTATTACTAAAAAAAACAGCTGTTTGATATGAAATGAAACTTTCAAACAAATAAGGGTAAAAATACCAATATATATCATATATCGTCTTCTAAAATAAATATATTGTGATATGATATTTGGTCCACGTCGCCCAGCCCTACCAGGGGTTGACACTGAAATGGTCAAATGCTCCAATTATTTAGGTATTCTGACTGATGAGAGACTGTCTGTTCAAACTAATATAGAAAAATTAGCCCAAACTGAAAGGTAATAGCTGGGATAGGCTCCAGCAACCCCCGCGACCCTGAACTGGATAAGCGGTACAGAAAATGACGGACTGAATGACTGAAAGGTATTTCAAGTTTCTGTTTTAGAAACAAAGTGTTTCTCACATCCAGTCAGGAAGCGCTCGATAATCTCAACCTTCCTCCTGTTAGACGATGGAGATCTGCCTCATATGAACGCGTCTTGTGTGTGTTTCTAGTTCTATTGTGTGTTTTATACTTATGTGTTTTATGATGTTGGTTTTACGCTGCTGTCCTGGCCAGGTCACTGTTGAAAAAGAGGTTTTTAATCTCAGAGAGTTTTATTCCTGGTGAATTAAAGATTACTACGACTACTACTACTACCCCACATTCCTGGGATTACTTTACTTGTTCCTAGATGATGATGGTGACAATCAAGATGACGATTATGACGTTGATGACATTGATGACGATGAAGACGAGCCGGGTCTTACGTCAGCAGCTCCTTCTTGCCCTCCCTGCAGGGCGGGAACCGATGGTGCTTGGGGCTGGGCATGGAGACCTGGGCCGGGTAGCGCTGCTGGTCCAGCAGGTCCTGGAAGGGATCCAGCTCGTCGCTCTGCTGCAGGGGACGAGAAATAAGCAGACTGCAGCATGTCACTGACAGCTCGGCCATCAGCAGGTTACACGTCACAGTCGAGGGTGATGAAGATGACGGAGCTTCATCTGAACATCTGTTCAGTCTTCATCAGACTGAGAGTTTTACATCATTTCCCAGAAGAATCAGAGTTTTCTCTCAAATCTGAATCATACGAGAGAGGAAAGAGGATAAATGGAGAGGAGGGAGTTCATATTTATTTATTCAGTCCATCCAATAAAAATGATGGTTTCCAGCTTCCAGACAGGGATTTCTGTTGGATCGCTTCATGTGTGATGATGATCTGGACACGTGGAGATAATCAGAACGGGCTGTCTGTGATCAATAACAACCTGGTTTAAAGGTGCCATGACATCAAATTTCACTTTTCTGGGGTTTTCGGTGTATAATATGATCTGTTGTGCACTGATGAGGCCATGTGAATGTCCAGAGGGAGAATCAAAGTTCCTGTTTATGGTCTGTCAGCTATGTTTCTTTGTTCAGAAACGGTTTAATCAGACAGCAGCTCATCATTCTACGTAGTTCCATCATTCTATGTAATCCTTTTGCTCCAATTAGAGCACACTATCACGCAAACAGACCCCCCTCTCTCCTAACGGTCTCCCCCCCCCCCCCCCCCCCCCCCCCCCCCCCCCGTCTGATTCAACTACGAGTGGGAGAGTAACTGCTGAGCAGGTCTGGGTTTTCAAACAAATACATTTAAAAGAAAACTTCTGCAGTAACAGTGTGTGGGTTCTGAAAGACGCTTTTTAAATAAAATGTATTATTATTATTATTGACACTGAGGGAGGGGGCCACAACCTTGTAATTACCTGTAAGTTTATTTATTTTCTAAATGCTGTCTTGTCTGATAAACGTAACTCACTGTCTGAAATGCACAGTTAGCCTTTAGCAAAGTCCGACCGCAGCTTGACCTACTTTCTCTAAATGAGGTTATAGCCAAATAAGGTGTAGCCAATCAGAATGAAGTCAACTTGGTCTCCGGGTAAAGCTGCATATCAATTGTGCACCCAACTGTGTTACTGAGAAAGGGAGGTCTGGCATTTCAAAACAATATCCCGCTGAAAGAAATGCTGTTTTTTTCTTTGAAGATTTGACATATGCAGCAATGCCAACAACATGACCTAGTTTTTACTGCTATCATTTACTGTCATCTCTCCTTTAAAGCAGGTCCGGTCCTCCAGAGCGACTATCCTGCACGTCTTAGAGCAAACTTCTTCCAACACACCTGAATCAGATGGTAAATGTCCTCATGCACGTCATCCAGCTCTGCAGAAGTAATGAGACCTTCATCCGAAGCAGGTGTGTTGGAGAAGATGCAACCAGCATGTGCTAGATAGTAGATCTGGAGGACCTGGACACCCCTGATTTAAACAGACCACTGAAGAACAAGTTCTCTGAGGGACATTTAGGCCCAATCCCAATGTTCCCCATACTTCCAGCCACCAGCCCTCACCCACCACCACTACACCCTGGAACTGAAGCCACAAGGGGTAGGGCTTTGTAATCTTCTAGGAATTGGGACATCACTCCTGCATTTACGTTCAGGCACGTAAATGCAGCATGGTGACATTTGCACGTATGTCTCACCATAACAACACACCCAACAGCAACATGAAGTTAACAGTGAAGATCATTTTTCTTTTTTTCATCATCATCATGATTCAGTTGATTAATAAGCAAAACCACACAGAGAAGAAGTTCCCATGATGACTGTTGTCTCTTGTAAACTGCAGAAAAAGCCTTCGCAAGCTTTTCATCAGCATAGTGTGGCTAGTCTGGCTAACGTTACGAACAAATGTGTAATCTGAAAACATTTGTGAGTTTTCTTTCCGAGTCCTGTCGCTCTCCAGAGGTTGCTATTGTTCCCTTTTTATCGGGCTCTTCCTCAGCAAGTCAGCATCTGACACCCCTCGACTGAAGGGCTGGATTCTGGGACCGCACTACCTTCACGATAACATGCAAAATTTAGGGTTAGGGCTAAAAACATGGCTAGTGGATGTATTGGGACTGGCGCTTTGTATCCATATACATAATCTCCACCACCTCAGAGGACATTTTCCTTCTTCCAGGTCATTTCATCACATACAGGATCATTTTTCCATCTTTTAAAAAAATTTTAACATCAATGGAACACAGAGCGCAGGTCCAGTACTTCCACACACAGATGGATGTCAGCGTGTAGGACGTTTACGTTCAGTAGAGCAGGATGAAAGGAAAGAGGAATGATGATAATCATGGTTTAAAGAAGAAAAGGTAGAGGGGAGAACAAGAAAGATATTCAAGATTAAACGTGTTCGGTCTGACCTTGTAAATATTATCATTATTACTATTATGACGTTTGCTTCGTTAATCCCGGCTGGGAATCCTCTCTGCTGAAAGCCATCTCTAACACCAGGTCTACCAGAGCGATGCTGCTTCTGTCCACATGGGGGCGCCCTGGTGCTGCAGGAGAACCCGTCTCCAGCTCCCTCATCATCCTCCACTCTTCACTCTGACCCAGTAAAGACATGCAACCCGGCTCCTGAACGTCTTCTTTACTTGAGGGAAAGTTTCTTTTCTCCTGCTGTTTTGGCCCATTAAGACTTTCCGGAAGGTTTTTATTCCTCCTTTTGGCGTTTACATTCGTCCGAGGTGAAAACAACCGTTCAGTTCAGTTTAGTTTATCATCCAGATGCTCTCATGGTCAAACTCCAACACTAAACTAGAATCATCATCATGTTGCTCATTTCTTGCCTGCAGGCTGGGGTCATAACATCATGAGGTCATTCATGCAGCCTGAACTCACAGAAACCCTCCAACATGTAAATGATGCAAAACCGATGCACAGCAGCCACATCCTGGAAAATGCCCCACAGCTTCTCTACACTGCTCTGTAACTTCAACGGCCTGCAAGCCTTCCTCGTCTCTAAATCCACGTGTGCAGCCAGAATGAAGCTCCTGGAATCTCTTAATTTCATGCTTCAAATGATCCTCACCGAGCATGCTCAGGAACAAGCCTGATCCTTACTGAGCATGCTCAGGGACAAGCCTGATCCTTACTGAGCATGCTCAGGGACAAGCCTGATCCTTACTGAGCATGCTCAGGGACAAGCCTGATCCTTACTGAGCATGCTCAGGGACAGGCTCTGTTAAGTGGTTCCGGTCTTTATTCAGAACTGCAGGTGCAGCGTTCAGAGCTTCAACGTGGCTTAACGATGATTCTAGAACATTAAAACTCCTCCTACCATTAAGCTTGAATTAAAATTTCATTTTCTGTTTGCCAGAAACTGACCATTTCCCTGGAAATACTCTGTGCCAGTGGGAAACTATTAATCTACATGTGGAGTTCCCCAAGGCTCTAAGTTGGGCCCCGTAATGGTCTGGATCAACATGTGGACTTCTCCAAGACTCCATGTTAGGCCCCCTATTGGTCTGGAGATACATGTGAAGTTCCCCAAGGCTCCACGTTTGGCCCCCTAGTGGTCTGGATCTACATGTGGAGTTACCCAAGGCTCCACATTGGGCCCCCTATAGTTCCAGATCTACATACTCCCACTAAGCTCAGACTGTGGAAACAAACCTAATATGTGATGATTATGCAGATGACACTCATCTCTATATTACTGTGAACCGATCCTTCCAACTTCTACCATCAGGTGATCCCGGAAGACCAGTTTAAAAAATCTCTAATTCCCATCAACACTGAAAGTTGGAAAAACAGTAAGTCTGAATCTTTTTACCTTTTGCATCCATATTTCTGTGTTGATTATATTTGATTTGTTTTTATGTGGAACCTGTCAAAGAGGAATTTTTTTCGATCTATCCATCCATCCGTCCATCCATCCATCCGTCCATCCGTCCATCCATCCATCCATCTTTCTGACCATCCATTCATCCTCCATTCATACCTCCCTAGAAACAGTTTTCTTGGTTACGGTTGCCATGGACTTTCCCCTTACCTCCTTCTGGTCTTGCTCGTCTCCGAGCCGCTTCATCTTGGTGTAGTCCACTGGCAGGTCCCAGCAGTCTGCGTCGCTCAGCTGGTAGCAGCGGCTGCTCAGCAAGGCCTGACGTTGGGGCGACATCGGCTGCAGTGGGGTCAACACGGTCCCACTGCCCTCCGGACCGCCAGGCTGATCCGCAACATCCACCGCACTATCATCCAGATCACCAACTGGACTCTGATGGACACAGAACAATCTGTTTCATGCATTTTCTATCAACCATAATCCATGAGTTTGTGGCGTTCCACAAGTTTTCTAATTCTTTACCTCCTGGGTTTACAGGCAGCATAACAGACTGTTTACAGCAGGTATTTTTTCTTTTGTTTACTGTAAATAAAACATGAAACATAAATAAATATTTTGAATTCTCCAGTTTCTGTCTACAATGTTGACAAGACACAGTTATTAATTTGCCATATTTGTAATAATGCTTGACGGTGATGTTGGTGTGTGTGTGTGTGTGTGTGTGTGTGTGTGTGTGGGGGGGGGGGGGGGGGGGGGGTACCTGTGTCAGCAGGTCCTGGGGTTTCCCTCCCAGAGCATGAGGGAGCTCCCGACACCTGGTGGACAGGTTGAGGATGGCGGTGGCTGCCATGTGGGCAGCCTCCATGTCGTGGGTGTAGTCAAAGCTGCTCTTACTGCAGGTGCTGCTGGCACTGCTTCCTCCTCCTCCCCCCCCTCCTCCTCCCCCTCCTCCACAGCTCAGGCTGCTGCTGCTGGGGGCGTAGCTGCTGGTGGTGCTGCTGGCTGGGCTCAACGTCTTGCAGTAACGCTTTGCTGCAGGGACTGAGAACATGGATGATTGGTCGACGCTGGTCTGGCAGAAGCTTTAAAGAATATGGAAAACTGCAGAAAGATTTTCTGCTGCATGAAAGAAGACTCTGCAGACCCCTGTACCCTCCAGACTCTCCAGTCCCCTGGACCCTCCAGACTCTCCAAACCCCTGGACCCTCCAGACTCTCCCGACCACTGTACACTCCAGACTCTCCGGAACCCTGGACCTACGGGACCCACCAGAACCCTGAACCCTCCAGACTCTCTAGACCCCTGAACCCTCCAGACTCTTCAGAACCCTGGACCCTCTGGACTCTCCAGACCCCTGGACCCTCCAGACTCTCCAAACCCCTGGACCCTCCAGACTCCCCAGACCACTGGACCCTCCAGACCCCCCAGACCCCTGGACCCACCAGACTGTCCAAACCCCTGGGACGTTCAGACTCTCTAGACCCCTCGACCCCACAGACTCTCCAGTGCCCTGGACCCTCCAGACTCTCTGGTCCCCTGTACCCTCCAGACTCTTTGGACCCCTGGACCCTCCAGATTCTCCAGACCCCTGTACCCCCCAGACTCTCTGGACCCTCCAGACTTTCCAGTCCGCTTAACCCTCCAGACTCCCCAGACCCCTGTACCCTCTACACTCTCCAGACCCCTGGAGCCTCCAGACTCTCCGGACTCTCTGGACCCTTCAGATTCTCCAGACCCCTGTACCCCCCAGACTCTCTGGACCCTCCAGACTTTCCAGTCCCCTTGACCCTCCAGACTCTCCGGACCACTGGGGCCTCATGTACAAAGAGTTGCGTGGATTTCCTACTGAAACCCGGCATACGATCAAATCCTGAAACGTTCTACGCACAGAAATTTTCAGATGTAGGAATCTGTGCCCACGCATGGATCCAAGTATTTTTCTTTTGTACATCCCAATCAACGTGGAGTTGAGCACACATGTAATGTTGGAGTATCTGACGCCTCCTTGCCCACCATACCCCCAACATAAACACGCAAATGACATTTAAATGAGATCTGCACAGGAGATTCTCCTCTCTGCACGATCAGAAAGACAAAATACAGTATAAACAGTGAATGAAATTTTCTTTCATATTCACGGAGAACGAACTTGAGGCAGCTTGTTTCGGTATAAATGAGAAAAAATGTGCACTTTGGCACGCTGTTGTCCGGCATCACACCCAAACAGAAAAGTGAATGGGAGAGTGTGTGAGGCGGTCAAAGATGTGGGGTCAGAGTCGCGAACGCAAGCTGAAATAAGAAGTGGTCCGACATGAAGTTGGATGTAAATCGAAGGACGGCTGCTTGTGACTGCTTTTCTTCTTTCAGGGTGGTGGAGTTCACGTGGGTGACTCCGGTTTTTCTCAAGGTAAAAAATATATATTTGTGAAAGGTGTGTTTATACAGTCGTCTCCCCACAGCCCGATGTCACTGGAAATACTGTATTTATTAGCCGACACAATTTATTACCATAAGAGGACGTTGTGAAGCCTTGGGAATTCCTCCTGCATCACCTGCTTCACAGCCTCTGGGATTTCCTCATCCCCGGGGACGCAGACGTATCTGACCTGCTACTATTAAATCACCATACCGGCCGAGTCCTCACCCCTGCTGTGTTTGCATAAGTGATTGCCCAGATCCTCTTATAGATGTCCTCACAAATTAAGTGCATTAATAAATAAATCAGCATACAAGTGAATTTATTTGCTAGCGCATGGAGGCGCTGCTGGGTGTGTTGGACCCCAAGTCTGGCTTCAGCTCTGTGCACAAAGATTGTCTTTGGAAAACTAAAGCGGCTGACCAGTCAGTTGTCATTAAATCAGTTAATATTCTCGGCCTCTGAATACACTCAATGCATATCGCATAATTTTTAACATCTTCCAACTAAAGCAGCTGCTGGACAGGAGCCTATTTTTTGCTCCACTTTGCGCTTTTATATCCACTCATAATTGCAGATGCAGGTTTAAATATTTTATGAGCGCTGTTTCTTTATGTGTATGATCACATCACTCAGTCTGGGGATGGTTGTTTTCACATTCATTTCTTGTAATCGTTTCCAGCGTCATCTCTAAGTGTCTCAAAGTCTCCACAGCTTTAGAAACATTCCTACGCCAGCCATGAAGTTGATGTGAAGCACCGCACATTTCCATACTCATTTCACTCTTAACACATCCCAACTTTACTGTGACAATGATCGTACACCATGTTTTTGTGCGTACGAACCATTAGTACGAGGCCCCTGGACTCTCCAGACTCTCTAGACCCCTGGACCACCCAGACTCTCTAGACCCCTGGACCATCCAAACTCTCCGGACCCCTGGACCCTTCAGACTCTCTAACCCCTGTACCCTCGAGACTCTCTGGACCCCTGGACCCTTCAGACTCTCTAACCCCTGTACCCTTGAGACTCTCTGGACCCCTGAACTCTCCAGACTCTCCAGTCCCCTTGACCCCCCAGACTCCCTGGACCCTCCAGACTCTCTAGACCCCTGGAACCTCAAGAATCTTCAGAGCCCTGGACCCTCCAGACCCTCTGGACCCTCCAGACTCTCTAGACCGCTGGACCCTCCAGACTCCCCAGACCCCTGGACCCTCCATACTCTCTAGACCCCTGTACCCTCCAGACTCTCCAGCCCCTGGCCTCTCCAAACTCTAGACCCCTGGCCCTCCAGGTGGTAAAACCTTCCCATGGATTACAAATGTCCCAACAGGGGGGCTTTACCACCCCAAAGAGGAGGAGGGTATGTAGAAGGTTTGCTTGGGGCTGAATGTCGGTCCAGCCATGTCTGGGACCTGAACTCCTTGCAGTCAGTGAAACAGCCTGTTCAGTGATCTGTAGTGCTCCTTCCTCTTACATCGAGTATCTTTCCAACAGAACCTCTGATTTCAGGTGATGTGTGCTTGTGTTTTTACCCTCATATCCCTTTGGGGAGGTGTCCCGCCCCTGGTGTGGTTTGGTCGCTGGGCTTTTCTTCCCGTAGCCGCCATGTTGGCCGTCGTAGCCGCCGTAATCGTAACTGGTCTTGGAGTATTTCTCCAGCTCCTTGGTCAGGTTGGACCGGGGCGTGCTGGTGGGAACGTTGTTTTTGTAGCCGTACTGTGGAATTTCCAGCTGCTTCACGAAACACATCGGCCTGAAAGGCAACCGGAAAATAAAGAAGGAGGGCAGCAAGATTCCAGACTTCACTCAAACTGGATCAGGATCTAAACCAAGAAACTAGATCAGGAACCAGATCAGAAACAAGACTAGAAACTAGACCAGAAACTGGATCAGGAGCCACAGCATATGGAACAGACAGGTTTCTAATGTTTGTTTGGTACTTGGAGGTTACCAATGAAAAACAATGAAATATTCTGTTCTGTTTTCTACCGTAAACAAACTTCTCAAACCCACCAACAATATCTCACAATCATTCACCACCAAAAATGCAATAACTTTATTGAGTTCTTCAAATCCAAAATTGACAATATCCACCAAAAGTTTTCCGCAACCGCATCCTCATGTCCCGGCCCTTTAACTTTCCCTCCTGCTATCCCACAAAACACTCACCTCTCTGTCACCTGTTAATGAATCTGACCTCATCAAAATCTTCAACAATATCAACCTTGCCACCTGCTCCCTGGACACCATTCCATCTGCCCTAGTCAAGGCCTACCTTCCCTGTCTCAACCAGCTCATCCTGGACATCATCAACTCATCTCTTACATTTGGAACTGTCCCCCTCTGCTTTCAAACTCGCCACCATCACACCCATAATCAAGAAACCTGGATCCTGAAGAACCCAACAACTTTCGTCCCATCTCCAACCTCTCATTCCTGTCAAAAATCCTGGAACGTTCTGTTGCCTCACAACTCCAACAATACCTGCACTCCAATTAGCTCTACGAGACATTTCAATCCGGCCTCTGAAATCACCACAGCATTGAAACAGCACTCTTAAAAGTTGCAAAAGACCTCCTGCTTGCATCTGACTCTGGCTCCCTCACCATACTCATCCTCCTCGACTTCTCCACTGCCTTTGACACCATCGACCATTCCATCCTTCTTCAACGCCTACAGTCCGTTTGGTGGATCAGAAACCAGATCAGAAACTAGACTAGAAACTAGATCACAAACTGGATCACAAACTAGACCAAAAACTGGATCAGAAACCAGATCAGAAACTAGACTAGAAACTAGATCAGAAAGTGGATCACAAACTAGACCAGAAACTGGATCAGAAACCAGATCAGAAACTAGACTAGAAACTAGATCAGAAACTGGATCACAAACTAGACCAGAAACTGGATCAGTAACTGGATCAGAAACTAGACTAGAAACCAGATCAGAAACTGGATCTGAAGGTGGATCAGAAACTGGTTTCTGATCCACCTTCAGATCCAGTTTTGTCAGAGTGGGGGGTACCTCAGGACACGGTCTGACGTCTGGCTGGACTTGCTGGTCCCATCCGTGGAATGGGTCTTTTCATGGACTTTGGCCATCTTCTCGGCAGCTGCGATGGGACAGCCGGACAGACTGGGTGGGGGGGCAGGACTGGGTTAGATTCTGGACTCAGGTGTTGGGGACAGATTTCAGGGCTGAACTGGTTTTAAACTGGATTTAGTGGCTGGCAGTTGTGTGTTTACTGGCTGACTGGGAGCAGACTGGTGGACTACAACTGGGATAAATGTGGGTGGAGCAGCAGATCCGGCTCCGCCGGGGTCCGCCCGGCTGGAGGCGGCTCACTCACCTGCGGTGGGAGTTCCTGTTGCTATTGACATGCCCCCGTCCGGAGCAGCCAGGAGTCGGGCACTTTAAAACATTTTCATACATGGCAAGGACTTGGCAGACAGGAGAGGTGAGAGAGACACGGAGGTTAGGAGCAGACAGGAGTTAACGAGCTCGCCGGTTAGTCGTGCACACATCTCCGCTGCAGGACAGTGTCTGGACTTGGACAATGTCTGGACTCCAGAGAACCGTGTGTCCGCAGCAGGAGATCAGCTGATGTTTGAACATGTTTGTTTGTTTACACAAACGTCTCAGCTGTGTTTATAAGGGCTGCGTTCCACTTCTCAGGATGAAGACCATCAGCGTCCTGTGGACGTTTGACAGTTGGAATGCAGCGGCCTTTAATAAGCCCGTGCGTATGCCCTCAGGTTCATCATATTCCACCAGTCATATACAGCAGGAAAAACAGTATTGAACATGTCAACATTTTTCTCGGAAAATAAACAGTGAGTATGGAAAGTATTCAGACCCCTTTCAACTTTGTACTCTTTGTTTCATTGCAGCCATTTGGCAAAATCAAAAAAGTTCATTTTATTTCTCACTAATGTAGACTCAGCACCCCATCCTGACAGAAAAAACAGAAATGTAGAAATTTTTGCAAATTTATTAAAAAAGATAAACGGAAATATCCCATGGTCATAAGTATTCAGAGCCTTTGCAGTGACTCATATTTAACTCATATTCTGTCCATTTCTTCTGATCCGCCTTGAGATGGTTCTACTCCTTCATTGGAGTCCAGCTGTGTTTAATTAAACTGATTGGACGTGATTAGGAAAAACACACACCTGTCTATATAAGAGCTTCCAGCTCACAGTGCATGTCAGAGCAAATGAGGATCATGAGGTGGAAGGAACTGTCCAAGGAGCTCAGAGACAGAATTGTGGCGAGACACAGATCTGGACAAGGTTACAAAAGAATTTCTGCAGCACTAAAGGTTCCTAAGAGCACGGTGGCCTCCATAGTCCTTACATGGAAGAAGTTTGGGACGACCAGAACTCTTCCTAGACCCGGCCGTCCAGCCAAACTGAGCAATGTTGGGAGAAGAGCCTTGGTGGGAGAGTAAAGAAGAAGCCAAAGATCACTGTGGCTGAGCTCCAGAGATGCAGTAGGGAGATGGAGAAAGTTCCACAAAGTCAGCTATCACTGCAGCCTCCACCAGTCGGGGCTTTATGGCAGAGTGGCCCGATGGAAGCCTCTCCTCAGTGCAGACATATGAAAGCCCGCATAGAGTTTGCCAAAAAACACATGAAGGACTCCCAGACTGAGAGAAATAAGATTCTCTGGTCTGATGAGACCAAGATTGAACTTTTTGGAGTTCATTCTAAGCGGTATGTGAGGAGAAAACCAGGCACTGCTCATCACCTGCCCAATACCATCCCAACAGTGAAGCACGGTGGTGGCAGCATCATGGTATGGGGGTGTTTTTCAGCTGCAGGGACAGGACGACTGGTTGCAGTTGAAGGAAAGATGAATGCGGCCAAGTACAGAGATCCTGGAAGAAAAGCTCTTCCAGAGTTCAGGAGCTCAGACTGGAACGAAGGTTCACCTTCCAACAAGACAATGACCCTCACACACAGCTGAAATAACAAAGGAGTGGATCAGAACCACTCTGGACCATTCTGGACCGGCCCAGCCAGAGCCCTGACTTAAACCCAACTGAGCATCTCTGAGAGACCTGAAAATGGCTGAACACCACCGATCACCATCCAACCTGACAGAACTGGAGAGGATCTGCAAGAAGAACCAGAAGATCCCAAATCCAGGTGTGGAACACTTGTTGCATCATTCCCAAGAAGACTCATGGCTGTACGAGCTCAGAAGTACTTCTACTCAGTACTAAGCAAAGTACTCAATACTTATGACCATGTGATAGTTCAGTTTTTCTTTTTAATAAAATTTGCAGAAATTTCTACATTTTCTTTTTTTCTGTCAAGATTGGGTGCTGAGTGACATTAGTGAGAAATAAAATGAACTTTTTGATTTTTGAAAATGGCTGCAATGAAACAAAAGAGTATCAAAGTTTAAAGGGATCTGAATACTTTCCATACCCACTGTATTTCTAGTAGAGCTATTGACATGAAATTTTCACCAGATGTCGGCAACAATCAAAGTAATGCACACATACAAAATAAATGCTAACATTTATGTCCATAAATGAAGTTGTGTGTTATATTGTGAAATGACACAGGGAATAAGTATTAAATACACTGACTGAAATTTATTTACTACTTAGTACAAAACCCTTTGTTGGTGGTTCCAGCCTCCAGACGCCTCCTGTATGGAGAAACCAGTGGAAAACGTTGCTCAGGTGTGATTTTGGTCCATTCGTCCACAAACTGCCTTCAGATCTTCAAGGTTCCGGGTCTCTTCTGTCAACTCGGATCTTCAGTTCTTTCAGGTCGGGTGATTGACTGGTCCGTTCTAGCAGCTTTATCTTCTTCTTCTTAAAGCAGGTGAGTGTTTCTGGTCCGTTCTAGCAGCTTTATCTTCTTCTTCTTAAAGCAGGTGAGCGTTTCTGGTCCGTTCTAGCAGCTTTATCTTCTTCTTCTTAAAGCAGGTGAGCGTTTCTGGTCCGTTCTAGCAGCTTTATCTTCTTCTTAAAGCAGGTGAGTGTTTCTGGTCCGTTCTAGCAGCTTTATCTTCTTCTTCTTAAAGCAGGTGAGCGTTTCTGGTCCGTTTTAGCAGCTTTATCTTCTTCTTCTTAAAGCAGGTGAGTGTTTCTGGTCCGTTTTAGCAGCTTTATCTTCTTCTTCTTAAAGCAGGTGAGCGTTTCTGGTCCGTTCTAGCAGCTTTATCTTCTTCTTCTTAAAGCAGGTGATTGTTTCTGGTCCGTTCTAGCAGCTTTATCTTCTTGTTAAAGCAGGTGAGTGTTTCTGGTCCGTTCTAGCAGCTTTATCTTCTTCTTTTTAAAGCAGGTGAGTGTTTCTGGTCCGTTCTAGCAGCTTTATCTTCTTCTTCTTAAAGCAGGTGAGTGTTTCTTGGCTGTGTGGTGGGACGGTCGTCTTGTAAAGATCCAGCCTCTTTTCATCTTCAGCAGATTCTGGTCCAGAATGTCTCTCTACTTTTCTTCATTCATTCTTCCTTCAATGATATGAAGTCTGCCAGTACCACATGCTGAAAAACAGCCCCCACCATGATGCTCCCACCTCCAAACTTCACTGTTGCTATGGTGTTTTTGGTGCCATTTCTTCTCCAAACATGTGTCTTATGACATCTGCAGAGTTCAGTTCTGGTCTCATCTGACCAGACTATGTTCTCCAGAATGTCATGGGTTTGTCCAGATGTTGTGTTGCAAACTTCAAACCAGCACCAACCTGCTTCTTCTTCAGAAATGGAGTCTTGCGTGGTGTGCGTGCATGAAGGCCATGGCGGTTGAGTGCGTTCCTTCTTGTTTTCTCTGAAACAACTGTAGCTGCTGGTTCCAGGTCTTTCTGAAGCTCTCCACGAGTGGTCCTGGGCTGTTGGAGAACCTTTCTGATGATTGTTCTGACTCCTCTGTCTGAAATCTTGTGAGGAGCACCTGGCCGTGGCCGCTTTATGACCATGCCGTGTTCTTTCTACTTCCGGATGATGGTCCCAATGGTGCTCACTGGAACTTTCACAAGTTTACAAATGCACCTGGAACCAATGCCTTCAGTGTGTTTGCAATAAGAAGGTTGCGTAGGTCTTTAGACAGCTCTTTGCTTTTACCCATCATGCAATGCTTCTTGTCTGACACCTTGGTGATGAGAAACCTTTTTAAAAGCATCAATCAGATGATATTACTTTGCACTGATGGGGGACAGGATTACTTTCTAATTACTGACAGACTCCAGCTGCTTTCTTGGCTTTCCTCCATTTCTTCATGTGTTCAATACGTATTCCCTGTGTCATTTCACTATTTTACACATAACTTCATTTATGGACATAAATGTTAGCATTTCTTTGTATGTGTGCATTACTTGGGTTGTTGCTGATATCTGGTGAAAATTTCATGTTAATAGCTCTACTAGAAATATATTTTCTGAGAAAAATGTTGATGTGTTCAATCCTTTTTTTTCTTGCTGTATATGAACCAATGATATGAAGGGATCCTGAACATGTAATGACATCACGTGTCCTGCAGAGGGACACCTGGGAGTCCTGGTGGTGGATGGACAACTTGTCCCTTCCTGCTGTGAGACACACTTTCCTCTTGATCCATGTGAACACAGAGGACACTAAGGATGGATGGATGTCTTTCATGCATTGATTCAGTCTACAGATGGAAAAATGAGCAGTACGGAGGGAAACCAGCTGAGACGGCAGGTTCATGTCCCCGCAAGTTTATGTTGATGCAGGTTTACGTCCCTGCAGGTATACGTCCCGCAGGTTCGTGTCCCTGCAGGTTTATGTCCCTGAAACTGGTCTTTGATTCTGAGCTGAAATCGGAAGTTTTCACATAAACATGTTTCCAGCAGCAGTTCTCCGTGCAGTTGCTGTCCCGGCCTGCAGAGGGCGCTGGAACCATGAGAATACGCAAATAGAGAAGCAGCTGTGCGTCAGCAGGCATGAAGGGGTTAACCTGATGAGCAGCTGGTTTCACATGAAATGACGTGTCAGACTTTTCCAGGACATCAGATCCTCAGATCCCCGGATCCCCGGAGTCTCTGAGAATCAGATCCTCAGATAGGGTCCAGGGATCTCGGGATCCTGGATCCTGGGATTGTCCAATCAGCAGGACCTACTCTCAGGAGGGACGCGGTCTTTGTGAGGACATCCAGACAGGCTCCGGTGATGCGGGTACAGACCGGTCACATGACCCGTCCCGTCACAGCCTGGCGTTGGACATTTGCTCTCTTTCTTCTCGCCTCTGGAAGAATCTGGAAGGAAACAGTGAAAATGAGACATGCACTGTGTCCACATGTCCACATTATCTGTCCTGCAGTCGAGTCTCCGCCGGTGGACATGTGAGACCAGCTTCTGTGGACTAAAACCTGGTTTCAGATCCAGACCGGAGTCAGGGTTCTACCTCTAGGGTAGTAGGTCTTCTTCAGGCAGTCGTGGTGCGTCCTGGACTTGCGGTCCTCCAGCCGGGGACTGTGCTCGCCACGGGGATGGTGCTGGTCCCGGCGGGACTCAGAGGACATGCGGTCCCTCAGGACCTTGGCCCGCTCTGACTCCAGGGCGATGGCTTTCTCCAGCAGCGTCAGGTTTCCTTTGGACATGTCGAAAGTCTCGTCAGACCGGTCCGAGGCCACAGACGTGGTGTCCTCGTCTCCGTCCCGGCTGGTTGGGTACTCTCTGGACGCTGGACTCAGCTGGTCCTCTAGCTTTAAGAAGTCAACCATCTCAGAGTAGCTGCGCTCCAGAGACCGGGAGTCCTCCGGTGTTCCCGGCTGGACACTGCTGAACCTGAGACCCAACCAGGAGAGACATCACTGAGACACAACCTGAGACACGACCAGGAGAGACATCACTGAGACACAACCTGAGACACGACCGGGAGAGACATCACTGAGACACAACCTGAGACACAACCAGGAGAGATTTCACTGAGACACAACCTGAGACATGACCGGGAGAGACACAACCTGAGACACGACCGGGAGAGACATCACTGAGACACAACTAGGAGAGACACCACTGAGACACAACCAGGTGAGACATCACTGAGACACAACCTGAGACACGACCGGGAGAGACACAACCTGAGACACGACCGGGAGAGACATCACTGAGACACAACTAGGAGAGACGCCACTGAGACACAACCAGGTGAGACATCACTGAGACACAACTAGGAGAGACATCACCGAGACATGACTAGGAGAGCTGTGTTTTCCTGCTGGGAATACTGCACCTCTGTCTGTCCTTGCTTCCGTCGTCCTGAACAGGGACACATGGACTGGGAAGACCTGGACTTTGTCCCCACAGCTGATCTGACGGATGATGAAATCTCCGGTGCAGATGGCTGAAGGGGGGGCCCGATACCGAGACACGTCCAACATGGAGAGAGACAAAGACAAAGGTGGGAACATAACCCAGAACAGAGTCTGTAGACCAGGTGAGACCATGGACCAGGAACAGAGTCTGTAGACCAGGTTCAACCGTGGACCAGGAACAGAGTCTGTAGACCAGGTTCAACCATGGACCAGGAACAGAGTCTGTAGACCAGGTTCAACCGTAGACCAGGAACAGAGTCTGTAGACCAGGTGAGACATGGACCAGGAACAGAGTGTGTGGACCAGGTTCAACCATGGACCAGGAACAGAGTGTGTAGACCAGGTTCAACCATGGACCAGGAACAGAGTGTGTGACCAGGTTCAACCATGGACCAGGAACAGAGTCTGTGGACCAGGTTCAACCATGGACCAGGAACAGAGTGTGTAGACCAGGTTCAACCATGGACCAGGAACAGAGTCTGTAGACCAGGTTCAACCGTGGACCAGGAACAGAGTCTGTAGACCAGGTGAGACTATGGACCAGGAACAGAGTCTGTAGACCAGGTTCAACCATGGACCAGGAACAGAGTCTGTAGACCAGGTTCAACCATGGACCCGGAACAGAGTCTGTAGAGCAGGTTCAACCATGGAACAGGAACAGAGTGTGTAGACCAGGTTCAACCATGGACCAGGAACAGAGTCTGTAGACCAGGTTCAACCATGGACCCGTAACAGAGTCTGTAGAGCAGGTTCAACCATGGAACAGGAACAGAGTCTGTGGACCAGGTTCAACCATGGAACAGGAACAGAGTCTGTAGACCAGGTTCAACCATGGACCAGGAACAGAGTCTGTAGACCAGGTTCAACCGTGGAACAGGAACAGAGTCTGTAGACCAGGTTCAACCATGGACCAGGAACAGAGTCTGTAGACCAGGTTCAACGAACCGTGGAACAGGAACAGAGTCTGTAGACCAGGTTCAACCATGGAACAGGAACAGAGTCTGTAGAGCAGGTTCAACCATGGACCAGGAACAGAGTCTGTGGACCAGGTTCAACCGTGGAACAGGAACAGAGTCTGTAGAGCAGGTTCAACGAACCATGGACCAGGAACAGAGTCTGTGGACCAGGTTCAACCGTGGAACAGGAACAGAGTCTGTAGAGCAGGTTCAACCATGGACCAGGAACAGAGTCTGTAGAGCAGGTTCAACCATGGACCAGGAACAGAGTCTGTAGACCAGGTTCAACCATGGACCAGGAACAGAGTCTGTGGACCAGGTTCAACAAACCTGGAACAGGAACAGAGTCTGTAGACCAGGTTCAACCATGGACCCGGAACAGAGTCTGTGGACCAGGTTCACGCCGTGGAACAGGAACAGAGCTGTAGACCAGGTTCAACCGTGGAACAGGAACAGAGTCTGTAGAGCAGGTTCAACCATGGACCAGGAACAGAGTCTGTGGACCAGGTTCAACGAACCGTGGAACAGGAACAGAGTCTGTAGACCAGGTTCAACCGTGGACCAGGAACAGAGTCTGTAGACCAGGTTCAACCATGGAACAGGAACAGAGTCTGTAGACCAGGTTCAACCGTGGACCAGGAACAGAGTCTGTCGACCAGGTTCAACCATGGACCAGGAACAGAGTCTGTAGACCAGGTTCAACCATGGACCAGGAACAGAGTCTGTAGACCAGGTTCAACCATGGACCAGGGACAGAGTCTGTGGACCAGGTTCAACCATGGACCAGGAACAGAGTCTGTAGACCAGGTTCAACCATGGAACAGGAACAGAGTCTGTAGACCAGGTTCAACCATGGACCAGGAACAGAGTCTGTAGACCAGGTTCAACCATGGACCAGGAACAGAGTCTGTAGACCAGGTTCAACCATGGACCAGGAACAGAGTCTGTGGACCAGGTTCAACCATGGACCAGGATCAGAGTCTGTGGACCAGGTTCAACGAACCGTGGACCAGGAACAGAGTCTGTAGACCAGGTTCAACCGTGGAACAGGAACAGAGTCTGTAGACCAGGTTCAACCGTGGACCAGGAACAGAGTCTGTAGACCAGGTTCAACCGTGGACCAGGAACAGAGTCTGTAGAGCAGGTTCAACCATGGACCAGGAACAGAGTCTGTGGACCAGGTTCAACCGTGGAACAGGAACAGAGTCTGCAGACCAGGTTCAACCGTGGACCAGGAACAGAGTCTTTAGACCAGGTTCAACCGTGGACCAGGAACAGAGTCTGTAGACCAGGTGAGACTATGGACAAGGAACAAAGCTGTAGACCAGGTGAGACTATGGACCAGGAACAGAGTCTGTAGACCAGGTTCAACCATGGACCAGGAACAAAGCTGAGACCAGGTGAGACTATGGACCAGGAACAGAGTCTGTAGACCGGCACCATGACCAGAACAACGAGACCGGACAACCGACGAGCTGGAGACCAGGTCAACCATGGACCAGGAACAGAGTCTTAGACCAGGTTCAACCGTGGACCAGGGACAGAGTCTGTGGACCAGGTTCAACCATGGACCAGGAACAGAGCTGTAGACCAGGTCAACCATGGAACAGAACAGAGCTGTAGACCAGGTTCAACCATGGACCAGGAACAGAGCTGTAGACCAGGTTCAACCATGAACAGAACAGAGCTGAGACCAGGTTCAACCATGGACCAGGAACAGAGTCTGTGGACCAGGTTCAACCATGGACCAGGATCAGAGTCTGTGGACCAGGTTCAACAACCGTGGACCAGAACAGAGTCTAGACCAGGTTCAACCTGGAACAGGAACAGAGCTAACCAGGCACCGGGACCAGAACAAGCTTAGACCAGGTCAACCGGGACCAGAACAGAGCTAGAGCAGGCAACCATACCAAACAAGCTGGACCAGGCACCATGAACAGAACAGGTCTTAACCAGCAACCACCAGAACAGAGCTTTAGACCAGGTCAACCTGGACCAAACAAGCTAGACCAGGAGACTATGGACAAGGAACAAACTAGACCAGGAGACTATGACCAGAACAACTAGACCAGCACATGACCAAACAAATCTGACCAGGAGACATGGACCAGGAACAGAGTCTGTAGACCAGGTTCAACCATGGACCAGGAACAGATTCTGTAGGACCAGGTGAGACTATGGACCAGGAACAGAGTCTGTAGACCAGGTTCAACCATGGACCAGGAACAGAGTCTGTAGACCAGGTGAGACTATGGACCAGGAACAGAGTCTGTAGACCAGGTTCAACCATGGACCAGGAACAGAGTCTGTAGACCAGGTTCAACCATGGACCAGGAATAGAGTCTGTAGACCAGGTTCAACGAACCATGGACCAGGAACAGAGTCTGTAGACCAGGTTCAACCATGGACAAGGAACAGAGTCTGTAGACCAGGTTCAACCGTGGACCAGGAACAGAGTCTGTAGACCAGGTTCAACCATGGACCAGGAACAGAGTCTGTAGACCAGGTTTAACCGTGGACCAGGAACAGAGTCTGTAGACCAGGTTCAACCATGGACCAGGATCAGAGTCTGTGGACCAGGTTCAACCATGGAACAGGAACAGAGTCTGTAGACCAGGTTCAACCGTGGACAAGGAACAGAGTCTGTAGACCAGGTTCAACCGTGGACCAGGAACAGAGTCTGTAGAGCAGGTTCAACCATGGACCAGGAACAGAGTCTGTAGACCAGGTTTAACCGTGGACCAGGAACAGAGTCTGTAGAGCAGGTCAACCATGGACCAGGAACAGAGTCTGTAGACCAGGTCAACCATGGAACAGGAACAGAGTCTGTAGACCAGGTTTAACCGTGGACCAGGAACAGAGTCTGTAGACCAGGTTCAACCGTGGACCAGGAACAGAGTCTGTAGACCAGGTGAGACTATGGACCAGGAACAGAGTCTGTAGACCAGGTTCAACCATGGACCAGGAACAAAGTCTGTAGACCAGGTGAGACTATGGACCAGGAACAGAGTCTGTAGACCGGGTGAGACTATGGACCAGGAACAGAGTCTGTAGACCAGGTTCAACCGTGGACCATGAACAGATTCTGTAGACCGTGGATCCGGGTCAGATCCTGGACTGAGGAGTTCATGTACCTGTTGGGATGGACCCGCGGGTCTGCAGGGTTCTGGTTCTGGTGCAGGACCGGTGTCTCGCTGAGCTTGCGGGCCAGATCGAAGCACTGGTTTCTGAGACACTCCAGACTGCTGAGACAGATGTCCCCCCCGCCGTCCCCCCCTGAGACGTCCCCCCCGGCCCGGATGTCCCGTTGATGCATCCGTCCTCCAGGTAGCCGTCCTCGGGCAGCGGGGCGCCGGGACCCTGGGCCAGGAGCTTCAGGGAGTCCACGGTTTCACGGACCACATCGCTGTCCAGGTCCACACTGAGTTCGGCCTTGCGGTGGTCCGTCTCGCTGCCGTCCTCGTCCTCCTCGTCCTCGCTGTTGGACTCGGACCCGGTCAGGACCTGGTACGCTGCGTCCTCCACGATCTTGCCCAGGTTCAGCAGGGACTTGGCCACCAGCTCGTCGTAGTCCTCGTAGTCGTCTCTGGGCCCGGGTCCGGACCCGGTGTGGTCGTCCCTTTGGGCTGGGACTGGCCTGGGCTGTCCGCCTGGTCTGGACTCACCCTGATGATGATTCTGTACCTCCTCTTCCTCCTCATCCTCCTCCTCACCATCATCCTCGTCCTCTTCCATCCCGTCCTCCTCTGCCGTCTCACCTCCTAACCTCACGTCCCCTCTCTCCTCCTCTATCTCCTCCTCTGAAAACTCCTCCTCCACCTCCCCATCTTCATCCTCGTCTCTGTCTCCATCCTCCTCCTCCTGGTCTTCGTCCCCCATGTCCCCCGTCTCCTTGGCCTCCTGGCCCTGGAAGCTGCTGAAGGCTCCAAGGTGCTCCTCCTCCTCCTCGGGGAGGAAGGGCCTCCTCTTGGCAGGAGGCTCCAGCGGCTGCTTGTCCAGAGCTTTCCTCTTCTTGGCCAGCGGACAGCCGTAGACACTGAGGACAGAGGACATATCCAGGATCAGAGACATCTTCATCTCAGGTTGATCCAGAGTTTTACAGTTATGTGAAAATGTTTTTGCCCCCTTCCTGATTTCTTATTTCTTTTAATGTTTGTCACACTTATTTTTTCAGGTCATAAAAAAATTTTAATATTAGACAAAGATAACACAAGTAAACACAAAATGCAGTTTTTAAATGAAGGTTTTTATCAGTAAGGGGGGGAAATCCAACCCTCCATGTCCCTGTGTGAGAAAGTGATCTTCCCCTAAACCTAATAACTGGTTGTTCCACCTTAGCAGCAACAACTGCATCAAGCGTTTGTGATAACTGGCAGTGAGTCTTCTACAGCGCTGTGGAGGAATTTTGTTCCACTCATCTTTGCAGAATTGTTGTAATTCAGCCACATTGGAGGCTTTTCCAGCATGAACCGCCTTTTTAAGGTCATGCCACAGCATCTCAATGGGATTCAGGTGGGGACTTTGACTAGGCCACTCCAAAGTCTTCATTGAGTTTTTCTCAAAGGCATATGCCCCCCAGGAAGCAACCTCCAGTAGCCAAATATGAGTCTACTCAGAAGAAGTCAATTTTTGTAGTTTTGCCTTCATCCACTAGGGTCTGCAAAACAGAAATCCCCATAGACTCCCACATTAAAAAGACCAACTTCATAGCAGAAATAAACATGTTTAGATATCTATATTTATGCAAATTGTACCTTTTAAGTTGTATTACGGAAATACATGAACTTTTTTACAATGTTCTAATTTTTTGGGTTTTATCTGTACATGCCAATCTGACATTGTATGTTAAATTGACAAAAAAAACAGCGCTATGAATAATTTTGAGGATATATATATATATATATATATATATATATATATATATATATATATATATATATATATATATACTGCCTGGCCCCAAAAAAAGTCACCACCTGGATTTAACTAAGCAAATAGGTAGGAGCCTCCTATTGGATAATTACTGCATGGGCGATTATCTTTCAACTGGCAACAAGTTATTTAACCCCAACTGGTGCAATGAGTTGCTTCTCATTTCCTAAACAACCATGTCGAAAGATACATCCCGTGGTCAAGATGTTAGTCTGTTTGAGAAGGGTTAAATCATTGGCATCAAGCAGAGAAAACATCTAAAGAGATTGCAGAAACTACTAAAATTGGGTTAAGAACTGTCCGACACATTCTGAAAAACTGGAAGGATGGTGGACCATCGTCTTCCAGGAAGAAATGTGGCCGGAAAGGCAGATGAAGTGATGCAGCATCATGCCTAGTGCTACTGTATGAGCCTGTGGGGGCAGTGTGATGATCTGGGGTTGCTGCAGTTGCTCAGGTCCACGTTCAGCAACAGTATGAGCTCAGATAATGAGGTCAGCTGATACCTGAATATACTGAATGAGCAGGTTATTCCATCAATGGATGTTTCTTCCCTGATGGCACGACCATATTCCAAGATGACAATGCCAGAATTCATCGGGGTCTAATTGTGAAAGATGGTTCACTGGTGGCGACCTTTTTTTTGGCCACACAGTGTATACATATATATATATATACATATATATATATATATATATATATATATACAGCTGTGTGAAAGTTTTTGCCCCCTTCCTAATTTCTTACTTTTTTGCATGTTTGTCACACTTAAATGTTTCAGATCATCAAACAAATTTTAATGCGAGTCAAAGATAACACAAGTAAACACAAAATGCAGTTTTTGAATGAAATCCAAACCTCCATGGTCCTGTGTGAAAAAGTGATTGCCCCCCCTGTTAAAACATTAACTGTGGCTTATCACATCTTTGGAAAGCTGAGTTCAGTATCTCTATCCACATCCAGGCCTGATTACTGCCACACCTGTTCTCCATCAGAAACCACTTAAATAGGACCTGCCTGACAAAGTGAAGTAGACCAAAAGATCCTCCAAAGCTAGACATCATGCTGCCATCCAAAGAAATTCAGGAACAAATGAGAAACAAAGTCATTGAGATCTATCAGTCTGGAAAAGGTTCCAAAGCCATTTCTAAAGCTTTGGGACTCCAGAGAACCACAGTGAGAACCATTATCCACAAATGGTGAAAACATGGAACAGTGGTGAACCTTCCCAGGAGGGGCCGGCCGACCAAAATGACCCCAAGAGCACAGCGACGACTCATCCAAGAGGTCACAAAAGACCCCAGAACAACATCCAAGAACTGCAGGCCTCACTTGCCTCAATGAAGGTCAGTGTTCATGACTCCCCCATCAGAAAGAGACTGGGGGGCAAAAATGGCTGCATGGCAGAGTTCCAAGACCAAAACCACTGCTGAGCAAAAAGAACATAAAGGCTCGTCTCAGTTTAGCCAGAAAGCATCTTGATGATCCCCAAGACTTTTGGGAAAATACTCTGTGGACTGACGAGACAAAAGTGGAACTTTCTGGAAGGTGGAGGTCCCATTACATCTGGCGTAAAAGTAACACGGCATTTCAGAAAAGGAACATCATAGCAACAGTAAAATATGGTGGTGGTAGTGTGATGGTCTGGGGCTGTTTTACTGCTTCAGGACCTGGAAGATTTGCTGTGGTAAATGGAACCATGAATTCTGCTTCTACCAAAAAAAATCCTGAAGGAGAACGTCCGGCCATCTGTTGGTGACCTCAAGCTGAAGCGCACTTGGGTTCTGCAGCAGAACAATGATCCAGAACACACCAGCAAGTCCACCTCTGAATGGCTTAAGAACAACAACATGAAGACTTTGGAGTGGCCTAGTCAAAGTCCCCACCTGAATCCCATTGAGATGCTGTGGCATGACCTTAAAAAGGCGGTTCATGCTGGAAAAGCCTCCAATGTGGCTGAATTACAACAATTCTGCAAAGATGAGTGGAACAAAATTCCTCCACAGCGCTGTAGAAGACTCACTGCCAGTTATCACAAACGCTTGATGCAGTTGTTGCTGCTAAGGTGGAACAACCAGTTATTAGGTTTAGGGGAAGATCACTTTTTCACACAGGGACATGGACGTTTGGATTTTTTTCCCCCTTTAAAAATAAAAATCTCCATTTCAAAACTGCATTTTGTGTTTACTTGTTTACTTGTGTTATCTTTGTCTCAAATTTGTTTGATGATCTGAAACATTTAAGTGTGACTAACATGCAAAAAAGTAAGAAATTAGGAAAGAGGCAAACACTTTTTTACACAGCTGTATATGTATACATATATATAGATCATAGTTTTACTTTTTCCAAAAAACAACACAATCAACAGCAGTGATCAAAAAGAGGTCTGACTGAGACTTGGAGAGTCTGAGGTGGACATCTGGATTTTCCAGGACTGATCCGGTCCATCCTGGAGGACGGATTGTCCTGAACGCTGTCCTGGTGCGAAGGACTTGATGTCCTCCCCAGGTTCGTGGACAGCAACACTGCTGATGTCTGCTGATGATGGCACCTGAAACTGACGCTGATGACGATCAGCAGCTCCCAGCTGGGACAGACAGAGGTTTGTCTGCCTCTGCGAGGACACAACCGCTTCACTCTTCACCAAGGTAACAGAACATCAGATTGTTGTGATGGCATCGCTGAGCCTAGACGCTGCTGCGGTTGCTACGGTAACCGTCGAGTGTTTAATTAGGCAGGATGAGGTGAGCTGCACCGTCGTTGTCAACGAGGGAGGCTGCACATTTAATGCTGCTGGGGGGGAGGCAAGGCCCCGGTGGCACCACACAGTAACACTCATCACCATGGCAACACTTTGGTGTCAAAAGGTGGTGGTCGGTGTGTGTGGGGATATAGGAGCCTGAGTGGCAGTGGGGGAGGGGCAATGTGGGCGACAGTGTTCATAGCTTTACTGGAGGTTGCCATGGGAGACGGGCTGGATCCCTCCTGGTCCTCATACTGCAGCATCCATGCAGCACTGTCGCCATGGCGACAAACTCCAGAGAGAAGCGTTACGGGGGGAGGGGGGAGGAGGGCGTGAAGAGAGGTAGAGCAGAAGGAAGAGAATGTCTCCTCCCAGATTCACTCAGCACTGATTGATCAGAACCAAAGAAGATTCTGGTTCTGGTTCTGTATCGCTGCAGATTCTGGAGCAGAAATCCACATCTTGATCTCCCGTTCCACCTCATCAGGAAGAGAATCACCTGTTCCACCTCATCACGATGAGAATCTCCCGTTCCATCTCATCACGATGAGAATCTCCCGTTCCATCTCATCACGATGAGAATCTCCCGTTCCACCTCATCACGATGAGAATCTCCCGTTCCATCTCATCACGATGAGAATCTCCCGTTCCACCTCATCACAATGAGAATCTCCCGTTCCATCTTATCACGATGAGAATCTCCCGTTCCATCTCATCACGATGAGAATCTCCCGTTCCACCTCATCACGATGAGAATCTCCCGTTCCACCTCATCACGATGAGAATCTCCCGTTCCATCTCATCACGATGAGAATCTCCCGTTCCACCTCATCATTAGAATCTCCCGTTCCACCTCATCACGATGAGAATCTCCCGTTCCATCTCATCACGATGAGAATCTCCCCGTTCCACCTCATCACAATGAGAATCACCTGTTCCACCTCATCACAATGAGAATCTCCCGTTCCATCTCATCACGATGAGAATCTCCCGTTCCACCTCATCACAATGAGAATCACCTGTTCCACCTCATCACAATGAGAATCTCCCGTTCCATCTCATCACGATGAGAATCTCCCGTTCCACCTCATCACAATGACAATCTCCCGTTCCATCTCATCACGATGAGAATCTCCCGTTCCACCTCATCATGAGAATCTCCCGTTCCACCTCATCACAATGAGAATCTCCCGTTCCACCTTGTCATGAAGAGAATCTCCCGTTCCATCTCATCACAATGAGAATCTCCCGTTCCATCTCATCACGATGAGAATCTCCCATTCCACCTCATCACAATGAGAATCTCCTGTTCCACCTCATCACAATGAGAATCTCCCGTTCCATCTCATCACGATGAGAATCTCCCGTTCCACCTCATCACGATGAGAATCTCACCTGTTCCACCTCATCACAATGAGAATCTCCCATTCCATCTCATCACGATGAGAATCTCCCGTTCCACCTCATCACAATGAGAATCTCCCGTTCCACCTCACCATCATGAGAATCTCCCGTTCCATCTCATCAATGAAAATCTCCGTTCCACCTCATCATGGTGAGAATCTCCCGTTCCACCTCATCACTATGAGAATCTCCCGTTCCACCTCATCATGAGAATCTCACGTTCCACCTCATCACGATGAGAATCTCCCGTTCCACCTCATCATGAGAATCTCCCGCTCCACCTCATCATGAGAATCTCCCGTTCCACCTCATCATGAGAATCTCCCTGTTCTGCCTCATCACGATGAGAATCTCCCGTTCCACCTCATCATGAGAATCCCCCGTTCCATCTCATCACGATGAGAATCTCCCGTTCCACCTCATCACGATGAGAATCTCCCGTTCCACCTTGTCATGATGAGAATCTCCCGTTCCACCTCATCATGAGAATCTGTTCCACCTCATCATGAGAATCTCCCGTTCCACCTCATCATGAGAATCTGTTCCACCTCATCATGGTGAGAATCTCCTGTTCCACCTCATCACAATGAGAATCTCCCGTTCCATCTCATCACGATGAGAATCTCCCGTTCCACCTCATCACGATGAGAATCTCCCGTTCCATCTCATCATGAGAATCTGTTCCACCTCATCATGGTGAGAATCTCCTGTTCCACCTCATCACAATGAGAATCTCCCGTTCCACCTCATCACGATGAGAATCTCCCGTTCCACCTCATCATGAGAATCTCCCGCTCCACCTCATCATGAGAATCTCCCGTTCCACCTCATCATGAGAATCTCCTGTTCTGCCTCATCACGATGAGAATCTCCCGTTCCACCTCATCATGAGAATCCCCCGTTCCATCTCATCACGATGAGAATCTTCCGTTCCACCTCATCACGATGAGAATCTCCCGTTCCACCTTGTCATGATGAGAATCTCCCGTTCCACCTCATCATGAGAATCTGTTCCACCTCATCATGAGAATCTCCCGTTCCACCTCATCATGAGAATCTGTTCCACCTCATCATGGTGAGAATCTCCCGTTCCACCTCATCACGATGAGAATCTCCCGTTCCACCTCATCACGATGAGAATCTCCCGTTCCACCTTATCACGATGAGAATCTCCCGTTCCATCTTATCATAATGATAATCTCCCGTTCCACCTCATCACAATGAGAATCTCCCGTTCCATCTCATCACGATGAGAATCTCCCATTCCACCTCATCACAATGAGAATCTTCCTTTCCATCTCATCACGATGAGAATCTCCCGTTCCACCTCATCACAATGAGAATCTCCCGTTCCATCTCATCACGATGAGAATCTCCCGTTCCACCTCATCACGATGAGAATCTTCCGTTCCATCTCATCACGATGAGAATCTCCCGTTCCACCTCATCACAATGAGAATCTCCCGTTCCATCTCATCACGATGAGAATCTCCCGTTCCATCTCATCACGATGAGAATCTCCCGTTCCATCTCATCACGATGAGAATCTCCCGTTCCATCTCATCACGATGAGAATCTCCCATTCCACCTCATCACAATGAGAATCTCCCGTTCCATCTCATCACGATGAGAATCTCCCGTTCCACCTCATCACAATGAGAATCTTCTGTTCCATCTCATCACGATGAGAATCTCCCATTCCACCTCATCACAATGAGAATCTCCCGTTCCACCTCATCACGATGAGAATCTCCCGTTCCTCCTCATCACGATGAGAATCTCCCGTTCCATCTTATCATAATGAGAATCTCCTGTTCCACCTCGTCATGATGAGAATCTCCTGCTCCGCCTCATCATGAGAATCTCCTGTTCCGCCTCATCATGAGAATCTCCTGTTCCGCCTCATAATGAGAATCTCCTGTTCCACCTCATCATGAGAATCTCCTGTTCCACCTCATCATGAGAATCTCCTGTTCCACCTCATCATGAGAATCTCCTGTTCCGCCTCATCATGAGAATCTCCTGTTCCGCCTCATCATGAGAATCTCCTGTTCCGCCTAATCACGATGAGAGTTTCATGTTATTTCACTGACAAGTGATTTTTTTTTCGTATTTAATTGGAGCGTATATATCATTTTGAGGATGACTGTAATTCCCATCATATCTAATCCGTGCTCAGCTCCTCTCTCCTCCTCCTTCTTCTCCTCCTTCTCTCTTCTGATGGTGGATTTCCTCCCTGCTGGCGGCTATACGATGCCCTCCACATCATGGCTCCGTTGCCACAGCGTCAGACCGCTGCTGTCCTCAGCTTCACCCAGCAGCCCACACACAGACTCTGCAGCTCCGCTACGGCGTGTTTTGCTTCCAGCTGTTAGAGATGCGTTTTGCTTCCTCCTGGATGAGGGAGCCTCGGAGGTCCAGGTCCAGGTCCAGGGCACACTGCCACGCTGCTCGGATACTTGCAGATAAATTTTACAAGTTTTTACTTTGTACAAAAAAGTTCTTCCACCAAGTTTTACTTGTCTTCAGGGAAACTGATAAATCAATAAATTTGCATCAGATAAAATAAAAAAATCTTCTGGCAGACGACTTTCTGACTTTTAGTAAGACAGAGTTATAGAAGTTTTGATTCACTGAAAACTTTGGAAAAACAGTATTAAAACAACATTAATCCCAAGGTTCTCTGAGGTGAAAACATCTGATCCTGTTTCCATGGAGACAAACAAAGACGATCCATCTGAAACCTGCATCTGTTTATCCCACCAAGAAAGTTTAATCCGGATATAACGCAAAGAACTGAATTTAAAAAAATTATTTAAAAAATGTTGATAAATTCTGGTTCTGGTTGATCTTTATGGTGCTATATCTGATAAGGAGGTTCTAGATGCTGACTGGGATTAAAGGTTCTGATGCTGACTGGGATTAAAGGTTCTGATGCTGACTGGGATTAAAGGTTCTAGATGCTAACAGGGATTAAAGGTTCTAGATGCTGACTGGGATTAAAGGTTCTAGATGCTAACAGGGATTAAAGGTTCTAGATGCTGACTGGGATTAAAGGTTCTAGATGCTGACTGGGATTAAAGGGTCTGATGCTGACTGGGATTAAAGGTTCTAGATGCTAACTGGGATTAAAGGTTCTAGATTGAACTGGGATTTAAAAGTTCTGATGCTGACTGGGATTAAATGTTCTAGATGCTGACTGGGATTAAAGGTTCTAGATTGAACTGGGATTTAAAAGTTCTGATGCTGACTGGGATTAAATGTTCTAGATGCTGACTGGGATTAAAGGTTCTGATGCTGACTGGGATTAAAGGTTCTGATGCTGACTGGGATGAAAGGTTCTAGATGCTGACTGGGATTAAAGGTTCTGATGCTGACTGGGATTAAAGGTTCTAGATGCTGACTGGGATTAAAGGTTCTGATGTGGACTGGGATTAAAGGTTCTAGATGCTGACTGGGATTAAAGGTTCTGATGCTGACTTGGACTAAAGGTTCTAGATGTGGACTGGGATTAAAGGTTCTAGATGCTGACTGGGATTAAAAGTTCTGATGCTGACTCGGATTAAAGGTTCTGATGTTGACTGGGATTAAAGGTTCCGATGCAGACTGTGATTAAAGGCTCTAATGCTGACTTTGATTAAAGGTTCTAGATGCTGACTGGGATTAAAGGTTCTGATGCTGACTGGGATTAAAGGTTCTGATGCTGACTGGGACTAAAGGTTCTAGATGCTGACTGGGATTAAAGGTTCTGATGCTGACTTGGACTAAAGGTTCTAGATGTGGACTGGGATTAAAGGTTCTAGATGCTGACTGGGATTAAAAGTTCTGATGCTGACTGGGATTAAAGGATCTGATGTTGACTGGGATTAAAGGTTCCGATGCAGACTGTGATTAAAGGTTCTAGATGCTGACTGTGATTAAAGGTTCTGATGCTGACTGGGATTAAAGGTTCTAGATGCTGACTGGGATTAAAGGTTCTGATGTGGACTGGGATTTAAGGTTCTAGATGCTGACTGGGATTAAAGGTTCTGATGCTGACTGGGATTAAAGGTTCTAGATAGTAAGTGGGATTAAAGGTTCAAGATGCTGACTGGGATTGAAGGTTCTGATGCTGACTGGGATTAAAGGTTCTAGATGCTGACTGGGATTAAAGGATCTGATGTTGACTGGGATTAAAGGTTCTAGATGCTGACTGGGATTAAAGGTTCTGATGCTGACTGGGATTAAAGGTTCTAGATAGTAACTGGGATTAAAGGTTCAAGATGCTGACTGGGATTAAAGGTTCTGATGCTGACTGGGATTAAAGGTTCTAGATGCTGACTGGGATTAAAGGTTCTGATGCTGACTGGGATTAAAGGTTCTAGATGCTGACTGGGATTAAAGGTTCTGATGCTGACTGGGATTAAAGGTTCTAGATGCTGACTGGGATTAAAGGTTCTGATGCTGACTGGGAATTAAGGTTCTAGATGCTGACTGGGGATTAAAGGTTCTGATGCTGACTGGGATTAAAGGTTCTGATGCTTACTGGGATTAAAAATTCCGATGTGGACTGGGATTAAAGGTTCTAGATGCTGACTGGGATTAAAGGTTCTGATGCTGACTGGGATTAAAGGTTCTAGATGCTGACTGGGATTAAAGGTTCTGATGCTGACTGGGATTAAAGGTTCTGATGCTGACTGGGACTAAAGGTTCTAGATGCTGACTGGGATTAAAGGTTCTGATGCTGACTTGGACTAAAGGTTCTAGATGCTGACTGGGATTAAAGGTTCTAGATGCTGACTGGGATTAAAAGTTCTGATGCTGACTGGGATTAAAGGATCTGATGTTGACTGGGATTAAAGGTTCCGATGCAGACTGTGATTAAAGGCTCTAATGCTGACTTTGATTAAAGGTTCTAGATGCTGAGTGGGATTAAAAGTTCTGATGCTGACTGGGATTAAAGGTTCTGATGCAGACTGGGATTAAATTTTCTGGATGCGTACTGTGATTAAAGGATCTGAAGCTGACTGGTACTGATGATGATGATGATTATGATGATGATGATTCTGACGCCGATGAAGGCCCTCGTGAAACAGCTCGTACCTGCGGTGTCTGGCGTACTTCCCGCTGACATGGCCGCTGCCGTCACAGCCGGGGGTCGGACAGCTGAGGAGGAGACATCAGATCTGGATTAAGGCTCTCCATCTGAAACCTGCAACCAGATTCTCCATCTGAAACCTGGAACCAGATTCTCCAGGTGGAACCTGACACCAGATTCTCCAGCAGGAGCCTGGAAGCAGATTTTCCAGTTGGAACCTGGAACCAGGTTCTCAAGCCGGAACCTGGAACTAGATTCTCAAGCTTGAACCTGGAACCTGATTCTCCATCTGATACCTGGAACCAGATTCTCCAGCTGGAAACTGGAACCAGGATCAGATTTAGATCAGATCTGGTTCAGACCAGGATCAGACCCAGATCAGATCTGGATCATATCTGGTTCAGACTAGAATCAGACCTGGATCAGACCTGGATCAGACCTGGATCAGACCAGGATCAGACCTGGATTAGACCAGGATCAGACCAAGATCAGATCTGGATAATATCTGGTTCAGACTAGAATCAGACCTGGATCAGACCTGGATCAGACCTGGATCAGACCAGGATCAGACCTGGATTAGACCAGGATCAGACCAAGATCAGATCTGGATCAGATCTGGATCAGACCTGGTTCAGATCTGGATTAGAACTGGATCACACCAGGATCAGACCTGGATTAGACCAGGATAAAACTAAGATCAGACCAAGATCAGATCTGGATTAGAACTGGATCAGACCAGGATCAGACCTGGATCAGACCTTGTTCAGACTTGGTTCAGACCTGGATCAGATATGGATCAGACCTGGATCAGATCAGGATCAGATCTGATCCAGATCTAGTTCAGACCTTGACCAGAGGAGGATCAGATCTGGATCAGAGGAGGATCACCCACCTGAACAGGTCCTGGTTTATGGCCTCCAGCACCGCTGCAGAGAGACAAACACACTTTTGTAAGAAAAACAGTCATGCTGGCCCAGAAACCTGAACCGGGTCTGGTACCTCTGACTCCTTTGGACCGGGTCCGATGTCGCTTCTCGGCCACCGTCTCCTCCATCTGAAACGGAACAGGTTCAGAGAAACCACATGAGACCTGGTCGCGGCTGGATGTGGACCGCCTCAGTCCGCTGGTCCCTCGCTAAGGATTGTTCTCGTGTCCGAGACTCAGACGCCGTCCTCCAGAGACATGACCTGAAAGACAAAACCGGTTCTCAGACTTGCCGCTGTAACTAAAAACTGGACCAGGATGTTCACACGATCCAGAGTCCAGAGACTTCAGTCGGACACGTCTCCGGACGGAAGACATCTCAGAGACGAAGATGTCTCACAGATGAAGATGTCTCAGACGAAGACGCCTCAGAGATGAAGTCGTCTCGGTGACGAAGACGTCTAACAGATTAAGACGTCACATAGAGGAAGATGTCTCACAGTTGAAGACGTCTCAAAAATGAAAACATCTCAGACACTAGGACATCTCAGAGACGAAGACATCTCACAGATGAAGACGTCTCAGACAAAGACGCCTTAGAGATGAAGACGCCTCAGAGATGAAGACGTCTCAGTGACGAAGACATCTAACAGATGAAGACGTTTCATAGAAGAAGATGTCTCAGAGATGGAGACGTCCCATACATGAAGATGTCTCAGAGATGAAAACGTCTCAGAAATGAAGACGTCTTACAGTTGAAGATGTCTCAGAGAACAAGAATTCTCACAGATCAAGATATCTCTGAGACGAAGAAGTCTCACAGATGAAGACAGCTCACAGTTGAAAGAAGTCGATAGATTCGAGACGTCTCACAGAAAGATCTCCCTGAGACGAAGAAGTCTCACAGATGAAGACGCTCACAGTTACACCTCACAAATGAAGACATCTCACAGATGAAGATGTCTCAGAGATGTAGAATTCTCACAGATAAAAACGTCTCACAGATGACATCTCATAGATGAAGAGGTCTCACAGATGAAGATGTCTCAGAGATAGACGTCTCACATATAAAGACATCTCAGAGACGAAGACGTCTCACAGATGAAAACGTCCCAGAGACGAAGACGCCCACAGATGAAGATGTCCCACAGATGAAGACGTCTCACAGATGAAGGCATCTCACAGATGAAGACGTCTCACAGATGAAGGCATCTCACAGATGAAGACGTCTCAGAGACAAAGACGTCTTACAGATGAAGATGTCTCATAGATGAGGATGCCTCACAGATGAACATGTCTTAGGGACATGACGACTGACATGATGAAGAGTCAGGCTGGAGGTTCAGACCTGGACCTGAACCGATACAGCCTCTGAAGGTAGTCCAGAACCAGTCCATCTATGTCTAGAACCAGACAACCAGAGACCAGAACCCGACCATCAGAAACCAGAACCAGACCATCAGAAACCAGAACCAGACCAGACCTGCTTGGACATCTCCGGGGATGTCTGCTGGGACGTCTGCAGGGATCTCTGCAGGGACGTCTCCTGGGAAGTCTTCTGAGATGTCTGCAGGGACATCTGCTTGGATGTCTTCTGGGACGTCTGCTTGTACGTGTGCAGGTACATCTGCTGGGAAATCTGCTTTGACGTCTCCTGGGACGTCTGCTGGGACATCTGCAGGGACGTCTCCTCGGACGTCTACTGGGAAGTCTCCCGGGACTAGTCTGGCAGGGAACTAGTGGACTGATGGTTAAACTGACTGGTAATCTATCTGATAAACTGACTGGTAAACTGGCTGGTAAACAAACTGGTAATCTAACTGGCAAACTAAATGGTAAACTGACTGGCAAAGTGACTGGTAAACTAAGTGGTAAGTTAACTGGTAAACTGACTGAAAATCTAACTAGTAAACTAACTGGTAAACAAAATGGTAAACTGGCTGGTAATCTAACTGGTAAAGAAACTGGTAAATTAACAGGTAAGCTGACGTAATCTTACTGGTTGACTGTAAAACTAACTGTTAAACTAACTTGTAAACTGATGGTTAAACTGACTGGTAATCTATCTAGTAAAATAACTTGTAATCTTACTGGTTAACTGACTGGTAAACTGTCAGACTGGAAACTAATGAACTGACATTTAAACTGACTGGTACTCTATCTAGTAAACTGGCTGGAAGATTGAAAGGTAAACTGACGGATAAACTAACTGGTAAACTGGCTGGTAAACAAACTTGTAATCTAACTGTTTAACTAACTGGTAATCTACCTAGTAAACTAATTAGCAATCAAAATGGTAAACTGGCTGGTAATATAACTGGTAAAGTGACTAGTAAAATGTCTGATTAACTGAATTGTAAACTGACTGTTAAACTAACTGGTTAACTGACTGGTAAACTGACTGTTAAACTAACTAGTGAAATGACTGTTAAACTGACTGGTACTATATCTGGTAAACTGCCTGGTAAACTGAATGGTAAACTGACGGGTAGGCTAACTGGTAAACTGGCTGGTAAAAAGAAACTGATAAACTAACTGGTTATCAAAATGGTAAGCTGGCTGGTAATCGTACTGGTAACCTGACTGGTAATGTAACAGGTAAACTGACTGGTAATCTAACTGTTAAATATATAAACTAAATGGTAAACTGGCTGGTATAGTAAATGGTAAACTAACTGGTAAACTGACTGGTACACTAACTGGTTAACTAACTGGTAAACTGACTGGTAAACTAACGGGAAATCTAACTGTTAAATTGACTGGTAACTGGCAGGTGATCGTACTTGTAAACTAACTGGTAAACTGTCTTGTAATCTAACTGGTAATCTAAACTTCTAAACAGACTGTTAAACTAACTAGTAAACTGACGGTTAAACTAACTGGTAATCTATCTGGTAAACTGAATGGTACACTGACTGGTAAACAAATTGATAATCTAACTGGTAAACAAACTGGTAACCTAACTTGTTAACTGGCTGTTAATCTGACTGGTAAACTGGCTGGTGAAATAACTGGTGAACTGAATGTTAAATTAACTGGTAAAGTTAATCTATCTGGTCAATATACTGGTATACTGGCTTGTTAACTGACTAGATACCTAACTGGTAAATTTACTGCCCTTACCAATAAGTAGTATATGCAAGTATGCTTTAAGTATACTAAATTTAAACTTTAAATAAGACAGTATACTTTCATATTACTATTCATGTAATTATCAGAAATATACTTAAAGTTTGCTTGGCATTTACCAATAAATATACTAGAAGTTTAACATAACTAGCGTATACTTATATTTAAACTTTTGAACAATGTACTTTAATAGTAGTACATTCATTTTTAAACATATTGGTTTCTTTGATACTAAGAGTTTAAATGTTACTGGACCATTTGGTGGAGTCAAATAAAACACTTGAATCTATTTTTGACATAAATTTTGTAATATTTTTTTACTGAGCATTAAAGGTGGAGTAGATGTATAATAAGGCAATTTTCAGTTATATTTGAAAATGTATTTTTAAACACTAAACAGGGGACTATAAGTGTATTATCAGTAAACTCATAGCAAACCTAAAATGTTACTTTCTGTATACTTTAAAGTCTACTTCATTTTTGGCAACTTAGCAACTTTGTTGCTATATTTAGCAACTTTTTAGACCTCTCTAGCAACTTATTTTTTAAAAAGCGCCTAGCGACAAATCTAGCGACTTTTCCTGGTGATCATGGAGACAGATAAAATTTGTATCGCTGCACCGGCACAGCTGCCTGCCATCAGCCCCTCCCTCCCTGTTTCCCGGCACTCCCTCACTGCTCCCGCTGTCCCTTCGCAGACAACAGCCCTTCTTATCTGCTGTGAGATGACCACGCCTCCTCATCAACATTATTTCCCATGATGCCTTGTGGCACAACTGGGTCTTCTTTGCACTATGACGCAAATGTGTATGTCTACACTTCAGTAACCTTGTTAATGAACAATGCAGCATGTCAAAAATAAATAAAGTTGCCACCCAATGGTACTTTGCATGTGCGAAATTGACTGTTTAATTCGGCGATGTTACTTAGTGATTTCTGATGACTTCTGGGTCTACCAATAGTAACTTCTCTCACTGAAGAGTTGGTCACAGTGGTATACTTTCTTAGACTAAAAGGGCATTGAGATGTTTAATGTTAGAAAACTAACATAGAAGAATACTTTTAGTATACTTAAAGGTGTGCTTTGTCAGAGTAAAAGTAAGCTTATAGTTTTAGTACGAGTAAACTAACAGTATACCTAGCGGTATACTTTCAGTATACGTTAAAGTGTACTTTCTGAAAATAAAAGTAAGCTTAAAGTTTTAGTATAGGTACACTCACAGTATACCAGAAGAATACTTTAAGTATACTTAAAAGTATACTTTTAAATAATTAAATTGGTCCAATTTAGTCCAAAGAAGTACACTTGTTAGTATACAGGTAGTACACTGAGAGCAGTGTACTTGGTTAATAAAAGTACACTTGGGGGATATACTTAAGTATATTTGAGTATACTTAATGACATGTACTTTAGGAATACTTTTTTTGGTAAGGGTGGTGAATCGACAGGTAAACTGACCTGTTAACTGACGAGTAAACTAACTGGTAACTAACTGGACTGACTGTTAAACTGACTGGTAAACTGGCTGGTAATCTAACTGGTAAACTAACTGGTAGAGTGACTGGTAAACTGGCTGGTAATCTAACTGGTAAACTGGTAAGGTAACAGGTAAACTAACTGGTTAACTGGCTAGTAAACTAACTAGTCAGCCAACTGGTAAACTGACTGTTAGGCTGTCTGGTAAATAAAAAAATAATATAACTGCTAAACTGTTAAATGACCAGGAAACGGTCAGAAGTAAATATTGACGCCAGCAGAGCAGGGTCCTCTAACTAGTAAACTGACTGGTGATGTAACTGTTAAACTAACATGTTAACTAACTGGTAAACTGCCTGGTAAACAAACTTGTAAACTGCCGGGTAACATGTTAAAGTGGCTAAACTGACTGGTAATCTAACTGTTAAAGCTGGCTGGTAAACTAACTGGTAAACTGACAGTTAAAGTGATTGGTAAACTTGCTGGTAATCTCACTGATAAACTTACTGGTAAACTAAAAGTGGTAATTTAACTGGTAAACTGTTTGGAAATCTAACTGGTAAACTGGCTAGTAATCTAACTGGTAATCTAACTGGTAAACTGACTGTTAATCTAACTAGTAAACTAACTGGTAATCAAATTGGTAAGCTGGCTGGTAATCATACTGGTAAACTGACTGGTAATCTAACTAGTAAACTATCTGGTAATCAAATTGGTAAGCTGGCTGGTAATCGTACTGGTAAACTGACTGGTAATGTAACTGGTGAACTAACTGGTAATCTGTTAAATAAATAAACTAAATGGTAAACTGGCTGGTATAGTAAATGGTAAACTAACTGGTAAACTTACTGGTAAAGTGAATGGTAAACTAACTGGTAAACTGACTGGTACACTAACTGGTTAACTAGCTGATAAACTGACGGGTAAACTGTCTTGTAATCTAACTGGTAATCTTAACTTGTAAACAGACAGTTTAACAGTTAAACTAACAAGTAAACTGACAGGTAATCTATCTGGTAAACTGAATGGTACACTTACTGGTAAACAAATTGATAATCTAACTGGTAAACTAACTGGTAAAGTGATCGGTAAACTTGCTGGTAATCTAACTGATAAACTTACTGGTAAACTAAGTGGTAATATAACTGGCAAACTGAATTGTAAACTAACTGGTATACCTGCTGGTAATCTTACTGGTAAACACACTGGTAGACTGGTAAACTGTTTGGTAATCTAACTGGTAAACTGGCTGGTAATCTAACTGGTAAACTGTCTGGTAAACTGGTAAAGTAACTGGTTAACTAACTGATATTGCAACAGGTTAACTGACTGGTACACTAACTGGTAATCTAACTGGTAAACTGACCGGTAAACTAACTGGTAATCTTACTGGTAAACTGACTGGTAAACTAACTGGTAAACTGTCCCTCATCTCATGCAGCTTTCAAGAAATTCACGTTTGTGGATTTGACATAAACCAGAACCAGCAGGAAGTGGATTGGGTGTGGGATCAGGTCTGGGATCAGATCTGGGGTGCAGGTGGGGACCATCCTGATCACCTGAAGATGCTGCTGGAGGACTCGAGCTCCTCCGGGAATCCTGACAACAATGGTCACGATCCCTGATCACCAGCAGCAGGAACATCACAAACCACCATCCTAGGTCTCAGCCCAGACCAGGATGTCCCAACAGGTCTGCTGAGGTGTCCAACACCAAATACTTTCACCAAGTCAAGCCTTCACAGATCCTACTTGGAGCATCAGGACATCTCCCCTCGTGTCCTGTACACTGAAGACACTTTAAGAAATGTCCATCATGATGGAACAGGACCAGAAAGCTCCAGACTGTCCAACCAGTCTGGACACAGAAAGCTTTCTGTAGGAAGATGAGACAGACAGCTGCAGGACACGAGACTGGAGACCTCAAAGACATGGTGACATGGACATGCTATAGGAACCAGAAACACAAAACGGACCAGTAAACCAAAAGACCAGTATATCGGAGGACCAGTACACCAGAGGACCAGTATATCGGAAGACCGCCTCCAGACCAGGTCCAGGTCCAGGACCGTGACAACAACCTGATCCAGATATAGAGGAAGGTGAAGACAGACAGAAAGGTGGACCTACTGGAAAAGATGGAGACTCCTCTTCCTCCTGCTCTTCTTCCTCCCGCTCTGAAAGTCTGCAGCCTCCTCCTCTCTCTCCCCAGTGCCTCTCAAGGTCTCTCTACCGCTCGCTCTCTCTTTTGTGGCAGTGATGACTGGCCATGCCTTCACTGGCGGTGAGGATGAGTATGAGGAGGAGGCAGACAGGAGGAAGAGGGGGTGATGATGATGATAACGACGATGGTGGTGCAGCAGCAAAAAGAGAAGAAGACGACAGCGGCTTTACCTCTCCAGCTCCCTCCATCCTCCCTCTTCTTCTTCTTCTCTATTTCTCCAGTACGCGCACGTAAACATGGCGGCGCGCTCGATGAGGAGGCGGGTGGGGGTGTTCAACTGGCAACATCCCCCCCTTTCCCCCAATCTGAATTAATTAATTCAAAGCATGTAGACTGTGCGCGTGCATGAATGTGTGCGTGTGTGAGCGTGTGTGTGTGTGTGTGTGGGTGTGTGTGTGTGGAGAGTTAAGCCAGACACACCATCTCTCTGCAGGAGCTGAAACATTTCAGTCTGCTTCTCTTTGTTAGGAAACCTCCACAGCATCAGGAGACGCTGCTGTTCATGAGCAGGTTGTTGTCGTCAAGGTGATGACGTGCAGGTCGTCTGTTTGTATAAACATGAACCAACATCACATGCTGGGCTGCTGACCACATGTTCATTCAGTCCAGACCAAAAACAAACATGTCAGATAAGATTCTCCCGGATGCAAAAGTTTCAGTCTGACGATGAATTAAAAACGAATTTATCCAAGAAAGAAACATCAACCCTGGCGGAGCCGGGTCCTCTTTTACAGAGAAAAACTTAAATAACCAGAAAACAAACAGAAGGAAACGCAGAAGCTGGCGGAGCCGGGTCCTCTTTTACAGAGAAAACTTAAATAACCAGGAAACGATCAGAAGGAAACGCAGAAGCTGGCGGAGCCGGGTCCTCTTTTACAGAGAAAACTTAAATAACCAGGAAACGATCAGAAGGAAACGCAGAAGCTGGCGGAGCCGGGTCCTCTTTTACAGACAGAAACTAAATAACCAGGAAACGATCAGAAGGAAAAGCAGAAGCTGGCGGAGCCGGGTCCTCTTTTACAGACAGAAACTAAATAACCAGGAAACGATCAGAGGGAAACGCAGAAGCTGGCGGAGCCGGGTCCTCTTTTACAGAGAAAAACTAACTAACCAGGAAACGATCAGAAGGAAAAGCAGAAGCCGGCGGAGCCGGGTCCTCTTTTACAGAGAAAAACTGAATAACCAGGAAAAGATCAGAAGGAAACACAGAAGCTGGCGGAGCCGGGTCCTCTTTTACAGAGAAAAACTAAATAACCAGGAAACGATCAGAAGGAAAAGCAGAAGCCGGCGGAGCCGGGTCCTCTTTTACAGAGAAAAACTGAATAACCAGAAAACGATCAGAAGGAAACGCAGAAGCCGGCGGAGCCGGGTCCTCTTTTACAGAGAAAAACTGAATAACCAGAAAACGATCAGAAGGAAATGCAGAAGCCGGCGGAGCCGGGTCCTCTTTTACAGAGAAAACTTAAATAACCAGGAAACAATCAGAGGGAAACGCTGAAGGCGGCGGAGCCGGGTCCTCTTTTACAGAGAAAAACTAAATAACCAGGAAGTGATCAGAGGGAAACGCAGAAGCTGGCGGAGACGGGTCCTCTTTTACAGAGAAAAACTAAATAACCAGGAAACAATCAGAGGGAAACGCAGAAGCTGGCGGAGCCGGGTCCTCTTTTGCAGAGAAAACTTAAATAACCAGGAAACGATCAGAAGGAAAAGCAGAAGCTGGCGGAGCCGGGTCCTCTTTTACAGACAGAAACTAAATAACCAGGAAACGATCAGAAGGAAATGCAGAAGCTGGAGGAGCCGGGTCCTCTTTTACAGACAGAAACTAAATAACCAGGAAACGATCAGAAGGAAAAGCAGAAGCTGGCGGAGCCGGGTCCTCTTTTACAGACAGAAACTAAATAACCAGGAAACGATCAGAAGGAAAAGCAGAAGCTGGCGGAGCCGGGTCCTCTTTACAGACAGAAACTAAATAACCAGGAAACGATCAGAAGGAAAAGCAGAAGCTGGCGGAGCCGGGTCCTCTTTTACAGAGAAAAACTAAATAACCAGGAAACGATCAGAAGGAAACACAGAAGGTGGCAGAGCCGGGTCCTCTTTTACAGAGAAAAACTGAATAACCAGAAAACGATCAGAAGGAAACGCAGAAGCCGGCGGAGCCGGGTCCTCTTTACAGAGAAAAACTAAATAACCAGAAAACGATCAGAAGGAAACGCAGAAGCTGGCGGAGCCGGGTCCTCTTTTACAGAGAAAAACTGAAATAACCAGAAAACGATCAGAAGTAAACGCAGAAGCTGGCGGAGCCGGGTCCTCTTTTACAGAGAAAAACTGAATAACCAGAAAACGATCAGAAGGAAACGCAGAAGCCGGCGGAGCCGGGTCCTCTTTTACAGAGAAAAACTGAATAACCAGAAAACGATCAGAGGGAAACGCAGAAGCTGGCGGAGCCGGGTCCTCTTTACAGAGAAAAACTAAATAACCACGAAACGATCAGAAGGAAACGCAGAAGCTGGCGGAGCCGGGTCCTCTTTTACAGAGAAAAACTAAATAACCAGGAAACGATCAGAAGGAAACGCAGAAGCTGGCGGAGCCGGGTCCTCTTTTACAGAGAAAAACTAAATAACCAGGAAACGATCATGAGGAAACGCAGAAGCTGGCGGAGCCGGGTCCTCTTTACAGAGAAAAACTAAATAACCAGGAAACGATCAGAGGGAAACGCAGAAGCCGGCGGAGCCGGGTCCTCTTTTACAGAGAAAAACTAAATAACCAGAAAACGATCAGAAGGAAACGCAGAAGCTGGCGGAGCCGGGTCCTCTTTACAGAGAAAAACTGAATAACCAGGAAACGATCAGAAGGAAACGCTGAAGGCGGCAGAGCTGGGTCCTCTTTTACAGAGAAAAACTAAATAATCAGGAAACGATCAGAGGGAAACACAGAAGCCGGCGGAGCCGGGTCCTCTTTTACAGAGAAAAACTAAATAACCAGGAAACGATCAGAGGGAAACACAGAAGCCGGCGGAGCCGGGTCCTCTTTTACAGAGAAAAACTAAATAACCAGGAAACGATCAGAAGGAAACACAGAAGCCGGCGGAGCCGGGTCCTCTTTACAGAGAAAAACTAAATAACCAGAAAACGATCAGAAGGAAACGCAGAAGCTGGCGGAGCCGGGTCCTCTTTTACAGAGAAAAACTAAATAACCAGAAAACGATCAGAGGGAAACGCAGAAGCCGGCAGAGCCGGGTCCTCTTTTACAGAGAAAAACTAAATAACCAGAAAACGATCAGAAGGAAACGCAGAAGCCGGCGGAGCCGGGTCCTCTTTACAGAGAAAAACTAAATAACCAGAAAACGATCAGAGGGAAACACAGAAGCCGGCGGAGCCGGGTCCTCTTTTACAGAGAAAAATTAAATAACCAGGAAACGATCAGAGGGAAACGCAGAAGCCGGCGGAGCCGGGTCCTCTTTTACAGAGAAAAACTAAATAACCAGGAAACGATCAGAAGGAAACGCAGAAGCTGGCGGAGCCGGGTCCTCTTTTACAGAGAAAAACTAAATAACCAGAAAACGATCAGAAGGAAACGCAGAAGCTGGCGGAGCCGGGTCCTCTTTACAGAGAAAAACTAAATAACCAGAAAACGATCAGAGGGAAACACAGAAGCCGGCGGAGCCGGGTCCTCTTTTACAGAGAAAAACTAAATAACCAGAAAACGATCAGAGGGAAACACAGAAGCCGGCGGAGCCGGGTCCTCTTTTACAGAGAAAAACTAAATAACCAGGAAACGATCAGAAGGAAACGCAGAAGCCGGCGGAGCCGGGTCCTCTTTTACAGAGAAAAACTAAATAACCAGAAAACGATCAGAAGGAAACGCAGAAGCCGGCGGAGCCGGGTCCTCTTTTACAGAGAAAAACTAAATAACCAGGAAACGATCAGAAGGAAACGCAGAAGCCGGCGGAGCCGGGTCCTCTTTTACAGAGAAAAACTAAATAACCAGGAAACGATCAGAAGGAAACGCAGAAGCCGGCGGAGCCGGGTCCTCTTTTACAGAGAAAAACTTAATAACCAGGAAACGATCAGAGGAGGAACGGGAGATTCTCATCATGTCTGATGATTTTATGTAAATGTGGAGCCATCCTTGTGAGGAATGTTTCAAACACCTGCTTTGATCTATCACACCTGGAACTAAGACTGGGTCCGACCCAGTCCTAGAAGGGGTCCTTGTAAAGAGGATGGTGGGTTTCGAGGTTTGCGTGAACATAAATCCCCGCTGCTTAAGTGTCCGACAGTTTTATATCTGCTTCAGATTGCTCCGGCAGCAGCATCTGAGCAACGTGGATCTGCTGGTATGAACATGACCTCTCACCTCTGGAAGCAGCCTGGTCTCCAGGAGGAGTTGGCATGAACTCCTGACCTGCAGCAAGGCCCTAACCCGATCCTCACCTGGTCCTGATCCGGTCCTGACCCAGTCCTGACATCTCAGGAACAGATGAGGACCTGGATGTGAGTCGTAAGGCTGCAGGTCCACCACCAGTTCCCACCTGGACTCCATCCGGCACTCAGACTCAGTCCACATGGAACCTGGACACGGACCTGGACCCGGACCTGGACCGGTGGTCTTCCTGCAGCCGTCCTTTAACCCCTGATTCAGCATCGAGCAGCAACCTCCTGCGCAGGAGTCCAGAAATCTGGACCGTGGACGGACAGACGGCTCGTCTCTCCATGTGGCTGGATAAACTGACCTGCTTCAGCGGGAAAACTTTCTCTGCAGATCTCCAGTTCCTGCAGAGCTGAACTAAACTTTGCTGTTAAGCCCTGAGTCTGGGCTGTAAGGCAGTCTAGCAGCTCCGCCTGCAGCTTCCCCCGGAGCTCCGGGATTATCCAGGGAGGGTGTCGGGCTCCAGGCTCCCCCAGGAGGAGACTGAGAACAGAACCAGAACCTCCTGGAGTCAAATACGAGCCTGTTCATGATCACAGTGATGAATGAAAGTCAGAATAATCAGAGAAAACCCCAGGTCCAGACCAGCTGGTCTTGGTCCTGGTTCTGGATCAGGACTGGGGATCTCAGTCATTGAGAATCTGGTGGCAACACTGAATGAAAAGCTTCAGTGGGAGGAAGCCCTGGTGGCCAGTGGTGGTACTACACCTCCAGCCTCATCTCCAGCACCATCTTCAGGCCTGTGTGTGTGTGTGTGTGTGACTTGTTCAGCCATCAACATGAGGACCGTTTTGTGTGTTTAACCAGGAAAGTGAGGACATTTTTGCAAAGTGAGGACTTTTGGGCCGGTCCTCACAAAAAAAGCCTAAGAAAAACCCATTTTTAAGGGTGAAGATTAGGTTTAAGAGTTTAGGTCACTATTAAGTTTTGGTTAGGGTTAGGTTTAGTTATGGGCGTTAGGGTTAGGGTAAGGGGGTAGGGAATGCATTATATCAGTGAATGTCCTCACTAAGATAGCTGTACAAGAATGTGTGAGTATGTGTGTGGCCTCAAGTATCAGTGTCAAGTATCGCCTGCAGTATCACAGTCAAGTATCGGCCTGCAATATCGGCCTCAAGTATCAGCCTTAAGTATCAGCGTCAATCATTAGCCTGCAGTATCAGCCACAAGTATCACCCTACAGTATTGGCCTCAGAAAACTGTCAGTTATCGGGCTGCATTGTCGGCCTCAAATATCAGTGTAAAGTATCAGGGTCAAGTCTCGGCCTGCGGTCTTCATCACCGTGTGGCTGCTGGTTTGAAAACAACGTTCTCCAGTTCTGACTACAACACTGTTCAGCATTGGTCCAGATCCAGGTCAGTTCTAGATCCAGATCCAGGACCAGATCCAGATCCAGGCCCAGGTCCAGGACCAGATCCAGATCCAGATCCAGATCCAGGCCCAGGTCCAGGACCAGATCCAGATCCAGGACCAGGTCCAGGACCAGATCCAGGTCAGTTCCAGATCCAGATCCAGGACCAGATCCAGATCCAGATCCAGGCCCAGGACCAGATCCAGATCCAGATCCAGGTCCAGGTCCAGGACCAGATCCAGATCCAGATCCAGATCCAGGACCAGGTCCAGGACCAGATCCAGATCCAGATCCAGATCCAGGTCCAGGACCAGATCCAGATCCAGATCCAGGCCCAGGACCAGATCCAGATCCAGGACCAGCTCCAGGTCCAGGACCAGATCCAGATCCAGATCCAGATCCAGATCCAGGCCCAGGTCCAGGACCAGATCCAGATCCAGGACCAGGTCCAGGACCAGATCCAGGTCAGTTCCAGATCCAGATCCAGGACCAGCTCCAGGTCCAGGACCAGGTCCAGATCCAGATCCAGATCCAGATCCAGATCCAGATCCAGATCCAGTCCCAGGACCAGATCCAGATCCAGGACCAGATCCAGATCCAGGCCCAGTGAGTCTGTTGGTTTGCAGCGCCTCCTGCTGGCCGAGGCCACGCTACACCTTCATCCTCACCTGGTTCCGGTCTTCTTCTTCTTCTGTCTCCGGTAAATAAACGCGGAGCAGCAGAAGAAGAAAAGTTTCTTGTCCCATGTCTTACCAGGTGCAGATAACATTCAGCGACGGCAGAAGTCAGTAAACAGAGCCGTTTCAGGGAAGCAGCCGCCTGCATCATCTCAGAAGCATCATGAGTCTACAGATGAATGAACCAGTAACTTTAACTCGTATTCAGGAACTAAAACTTTGTCACATTTGACACAATAAAACCTGAAGTTCGTCTCCTCCACAACCGTTACAGCACAAAGGACACGTTCTCGTGCTCCTTATAGGCCCTCAAACTGTTACTTTGGGAATTCTTGTGTTATTTGTTCTGAAATTACAAATTGCTCGTCTATAGCTGATATTTTCACATAGCAAATGTTTTTCAATTTTACATTCTGATGTAATTTCAGCGTAAATGTCTCATGAAGACATGTCCCTGATTTCACCTGGCTGTTCTTGTACCCGCTGGTCTCTCAGGGCCGCTCCAGCTTACGTTGACGGGGGTCCAGAAACATCCTCCACCTGCTGGAGCCATGACTACGTATGTGGACGTCTGTGTGGAGGATTTAGTCTCTACCCAGGACAGGTGTCCCCCGCCTGTCCTGTCTGGGACAGCCATGCTGACAGGAATCCGCCCGGTTGTATTTCAGAGATTAAAGGTGTAATCTGTGGAGAATCTCAGGTTTTTCATACCTCCACACTTCACAGGCAGACAGCATCAAAGACTACATCTGAGCGCAGATCCAGCAGTTCAAACTTTATTTACAACAGAAACACAAACAAACATCAACAGAACCAGACTCCAGTCCGGTCTCAGAGCCAGCAGCAGGTCTACCTGCTCTCCTCCTCCTCTTCCTCCTCCTCCTCCTCCTGCAGGGGCTTCCCGGCTCCTTCTCTGGACAAGCGGTCGGCCTCCTCGTTGCCTCGGTAACCAGCGTGTCCCGGGATGTGCATCTGGAAGACACACACCTGTGCATCAGGTAGGCTGAAATCATGATCAGCATTATTCTGATTGAAACTCAGATCATTGATCATTTACCAACTTTAATATGAAATTATTGAACACTAACAGCTGGTAATGTCTTATATAATTATATTAGATAAATAATGTGCTATAGGTGTTAATATCTGATAATAGAACAGGAGGAGAGGAAACAAAGGAGCAAAACAACCTCAACATTTTATTTATATACATACATATATACATATATAAATATATATATATACATATATATATATATATATATATATATATATATATATATATAGATAGATAGATAGATAGATAGGATAGATAGATAGATAGATAGATAGATAGATAGATAGATAGATAGATATATAAATATGTATGTATACATGTGTGTATATATATATATATATATATATATTCACATATACATATATACACACACACACACACACACATGTATAGGGGGACACTGAAGGCAGCATGTCCACATCCTCCAGGACGTTGGTTCTTTGTGATGACAGATACTCACCCAGACCACCTCCAGTTCTGCATTTAGCTGATCCAACTTCATGAAGTCCTCCTTGTTGGTGACGGGACCCCCAGACTTCAGCCTCCATCCATTCAGCTTCCAGTTCTTCACCCAGCTTGTCACCCCTGCAGAGACCAGCAGAAGACCGACTATGAGGCGTTCAGGAACCGGTTACTCAGCCTGTATGTGGTGTTCTGGGCCCAGAAACTCAGCATGTGTGTGGCGTTCAGGGACCAGGTATTAGCCATGCGGCGTTCAGGTCAAAGGTATTAGCCGTGTGGCGTTCAGGGCCCAGGTATTCAGCATGTGGCGTTCAGGGTCCAGGTATGGGCCATGTGGCGTTCAGGGACCAGATATTAGCCGTGCCGCGTTCAGGTCAAAGGTATTAGCCGTGTGGCATTCAGGGACCAGGTATTGGTCGTGTGGCATTCAGGGCCCAGGTATTAGCCGTGTGGCGTTCAGGGCCCAGGTATTGGCTGTGTGGCGTTCAGGGACCAGATATTCAGCGTATGGCGTTCAGAGCCCAGGTATTGGCCGTGTGGCGTTCATGGACCAGGTATTGGCCGTGTGGCATTGAGGGACCAGGTATTAGCCATGCTGTGGTCAGGTCAAAGGTATTAGCCGTGTGGCGTTCAGGGCCCAGGTATTGGCTGTATGGCATTCAGGGACCAGATATTCAGCATGTGGCGTTTAGAGCCCAGGTATGGGCCATGTGGCGTTCAGGGACCAGATATTAGCCGTGCCGCGTTCAGGTCAAAGGTATTAGCCGTGTGGCGTTCAGGGCCCAGGTATTGGCTGTATGGCATTCAGGGACCAGATATTCAGCATGTGGCGTTTAGAGCCCAGGTATTAGCCGTGTGGCGTTCAGGCACCAGGTATTAGTCGTGGGGCATTCAGGGACCAGGTATAGGCCATGTGGCGTTCAGGGCCCAGGTATTAGCCGTGTGGCATTCAGGGACCAGGTATTGGCCGTGTGGCATTCAGGGACCAGGTATTAGCCGTGTGGCGTTCAGGGACCAGGTATTAGCCGTGTGGCGTTCAGGGACCAGGTATTAGTCGTGTGGCGTTCAGGGAAGCCAGTTCCTTGCGTCAGCGTTTGTTGTTTTAGCCTGTATTTCTCTTCATTATTCCCCCCTTTCCTTATGCATTCCACCCCCCTTTTTCCCCTGCGTCCAGCAACCCCCTCAATTTGCCATTTTGCCTTCCAAAACCCCGGTATTGGCCTTGGGCCTTCAAGGACCAGGTATTAGCCGTGTGGCGTTCAGGGCCCAGGTATTGGCCGTGTGGCGTTCAGGGACCAGGTATTGGCCGTGTGGCGTTCAGGGACCAGGTATTGGCCGTGTGGCGTTCAGGGACCAGGTATTAGTCGTGTGGCATTCAGGGACCAGGTATTGGCCATGTGGCGTTCAGGGACCAGGTATTGGCCGTGTGGCGTTCAGGGACCAGGTATTGGCCGTGTGGCATTCAGGGCCCAGGTATTAGCCGTGTGGCGTTCAGGGCCCAGGTATTAGCCGTGTGGCATTCAGGGACCAGGTATTGGCCATGTGGCGTTCAGGGACCAGGTATTAGCCGTGTGGGCGTTCAGGGACCAGGTATTGGCCGTGTGGCATTCAGGGACCAGGTATTAGCCGTGTGGCGTTCAGGGCCCAGGTATTGGCCGTGTGGCGTTCAGGGCCCAGGTATTAGCCGTGTGGCATTCAGGGCCCAGGTATTAGCCGTGTGGCGTTCAGGGCCCAGGTATTAGCCGTGTGGCATTCAGGGCCCAGGTATTAGCCGTGTGGCATTCAGGGACCAGGTATTGGCCGTGTTGCGTTCAGGGACCAGGTATTCAACGTGTGGCGTTCAGGCACCAGGTACTGGCCGTGTGGCGTTCAGGGCCGCGCAGCAGACTCACCGTTGATGGTGAACTTGCTGTCCGTGTAGACGACCAGCTTCCGGATGTTGCTCTCTCGGGCCTGCTGCAGCGCTCTGCACGCCGCCTGCTCAGCATCCAGGTGAACACGGTTACCATAGCAACCAGTGAAGAGGCGTCATACAGGTTATGGAGCTGAAACGGTACTCACCTGTATCTCTGCTCGCTGGTTGGTCTGCCGACCCTGCAGCCGGTCCGCCACATTCCTGTGAGTAAACATAAACAAGAGGAAGACGTAAACATAAACAAGAGGAAGACGTAAACATAAACAAGAGGAAGACGTAAACATAAAGAAGGCAACAGGAGGCATGTCCTCACAGCGGGTGGGCGGGGCCCCAGTACACCCCGATACCGGCCCGGGCTCCTCTGCGGCCGTTGGCGGAGCAGCACCCATCCGTGTAGACGACCACGGCGTCACCTGCAGACACACACGTCAGTCACACGCAGTCACACGCAGTCACATGTCAGTCACACGTCAGTCACACGTCAGTCACACGTCAGTCACACGCAGTCACACGCAGTCACACGCAGTCACACGTCAGTCACACGCAGTCACACGTCAGTCACACGCAGTCACACGCAGTCACACGTCAGTCACACGCAGTCACACGTCAGTCACACGCAGTCACACGTCAGTCACACGCAGTCACACGCAGTCACACGTCAGTCACACGTCAGTCACACGCAGTCACACGTCAGTCACACGTCAGTCACACGCAGTCACACGTCAGTCACACGCAGTCACACGTCAGTCACACGCAGTCACACGCAGTCACACGCAGTCACACGTCAGTCACACGCAGTCACACGTCAGTCACACGTCAGTCACACGCAGTCACACGTCAGTCACACGCAGTCACACGCAGTCACACGCAGTCACACGTCAGTCACACGTCAGTCACACGTCAGTCACACGCAGTCACACGCAGTCACACGCCAGTCACACGCAGTCACACGCAGCTCAGTCACACGCAGTCACACGTCAGTCACACGTCAGTCACACGCAGTCACACGTCAGTCACACGCAGTCACACGTCAGTCACACGCAGTCACACGCAGTCACACGTCAGTCACACGCAGTCACACGCAGTCACACGCCAGTCACACGTCAGTCACACGCAGTCACACGTCAGTCACACGCAGTCACACGTCAGTCACACGCAGTCACACGTCAGTCACACGCAGTCACACGTCAGTCACACGCAGTCACACGCCAGTCACACGCAGTCACACGCAGTCACACGTCAGTCACACGCCAGTCACACGCAGTCACACGTCAGTCACACGCAGTCACACGCAGTCACACGCCAGTCACACGCAGTCACACGTCAGTCACACGCAGTCACACGCCAGTCACACGCAGTCACACGTCAGTCACACGCAGTCACACGTCAGTCACACGCCAGTCACACGCCAGTCACACGCAGTCACACGCCAGTCACACGCCAGTCACACGCAGTCACACGCAGTCACACGCCAGTCACACGCAGTCACACGTCAGTCACACGCAGTCACACGTCAGTCACACGCAGTCACACGCCGTCACACGCAGTCCACGCCTCAGTCACACGCAGTCACACGCCAGTCACACGTCAGTCACACGCAGTCACACGCGTCACACGCAGTCACACGCAGTCACACGTCAGCAGTCACACGCAGTCACACGCAGTCACACGTCAGTCACACGCAGTCACACGTCAGTCACACGTCAGTCACACGTCAGTCACACGCAGTCACACGTCAGTCACACGCAGTCACACGTCAGTCACACGTCAGTCACACGCAGTCACACGTCAGTCACACGCAGTCACACGTCAGTCACACGTCAGTCACACGTCAGTCACACGTCAGTCACACGCAGTCACACGTCAGTCACACGTCAGTCACACGTCAGTCACACGTCAGTCACACGTCAGTCACACGCAGTCACACGTCAGTCACACGTCAGTCACACGCAGTCACACGTCAGTCACACGCAGTCACACGTCAGTCACACGTCAGTCACACGCAGTCACACGCCAGACGTGGCGTCTCGTCCCGTCAGATGTTGTGTCTAGTCAGACGTGTCCCCAGCCTACCCATGTACGTGAAGCCGTCCCCGCTCTGGGACGAGGACTTCGAGGACGAGGACGGCTTGCTGCGTTTAGGACACTGCTCCGTCTCTCCGTCCGGGCAGCACCTCTTCTTTCCCAGTGGGATGTATTCCAGCGGCTCCGGACCTCGTGGAGGGAGGACGGGGACATCCAGCACCGTCCCTGCATGTGGACACATCATGTTATCGAGGAACCGCATCCAGATCCACGTTACAGTTCTCTATCAGATTTATCTACCTCAGTTTTCTACCTCAGAGTTTTTGTCTCAGAGTAGATCAGAGTTTAGGATCTGACCCAGTGCTGAACCTGTGTGATGAAACAGAGCCCTGGCCTGTCTACAGCTCTGCTGTCTCCACGTAAAAAATATTAATAAATGCAGGACTACAGCACGTGTCATCATGGTGACGGGCAGCCTTCCGGTCCGGTCTGGAATATCTCCCCGTCTCATTTCTATCTCCTGAATCTTTCTTCTATATTTCATGTGTTTTACTCTGTTTTCTGGAAGCTCCATCCCACAGACGTCCGGCGTGGTCCTGGTCTGCAGTCAGTCCTCCCCTGGTGCCTGGGACAGACTCGGACCACCATCTTACTTACATGCTCCTCAAGTAAAGAGCATAGTTCCTGGAAATCCTTTATGCAGGTGCGTAACTGAGGAGGAAATACTCGTGCTGCTTCCTGACCATCATCCCGGGTGTAAACCGCTTACCCTGCTTCAGGTCGGGGGCTGCAGAGACCTCCAGGCCCCGGACGAAGGCCCAGGCGTCGCGCTCCGATGCAAACTTCTTAAAGGAGGCGGCCGGAAACTTCTCCACCTGAGTCTTACATTCATCCCTAGAAGCAGAAGACCAGCAGACATGATCATCCGGCAGGAACACCTTTGTTCTGACATGTCATCCAAACATCCCTGGTCCAGAGGGTAAAACCTGCCCGGCAACTGCTCCTGCCAATCACTAACCATCCGGATCCTCTGCAGGTGGACCAGCTCGTTAGTGACAACACCTGTGCTGCAGGAACGGCTTCTCCACAAACATGTTCTCTGGTGATGAGTCATCCTGTTTCTGCTGCTGACATCTTGCAGCCGATTCTGCTGACTCATGTTCAGGGACAAGGACACCCCCAAGGGGTGACCATGGCCCCCCTGATCAAAAAGCTGGCCAGTAGGGATGGGCAAGCCTATCAGATTCTAGCTTCTGTATCACATGATGGTGGTAGCCTATCAGATTCTAGCTTCTGTATCACATGATGGTGGTAGCCTATCAGATTCTAGCTTCTGTATCACATGATGGTGGTAGCCTATCAGATTCTAGCTTCTGTATCACATGATGGTGGTAGCCTATCAGATTCTAGCTTAGGGCCGGACGATTATGGAAAAAATTATAATCACGAATTTTTGGACTAATATTGAATTCACGATTAATATACAAGATTATTCATTGATTTTATAAACAGTGTTTATTGAACCACATAACTTCAAATATAACTTTAAAAAAAAAGAAAGTTATTTAAAATAATAATGGCAATAAAAATTAATACTCAGTCTACATGCATTCCTGTTCTGTACTCCCTGCAGTTTGCTTCCTGTAACTCCACCAGTCTGTTCACTTCAGGATTAATTGTTTTTCTTTGATTACAGTGTTTTTATGATCGTGAAAAGGTAAAATTGAAATCACCAATAAAATTTGATTAATTGTCCGGCCCTTTTCTAGCTTCCATATCACATGATGGTGGTAGCCTATCAAACTGTGGGATCCCGTATCCCCTCCATATCTCCTCCTGCTGAATTATCTGATGAAAGACTGACATTTAAAAACGCGGTATCAGTCTATTTTACTCGCTAATTTCATCGTTCTGTTAACAAATCTTGCAAAAAATTCACAAAATATCTAGAGATTTTGTAACAGAACGATGAAATTTTGCGAGATTTTGTAAGTAAAGTAGACCGATACCACGTCTTTAAATATCAATTTCATATCGGTATATGAGAATATCATGATATTTCACTGTATCTATATTTTTTCCCACCCCTATTTTTGAAAGTGTCGGAAAAGGATAACAAAGCTACTATTTGCAATGACTGCTCATTTTTTTCAGCTTTAATATCAGTATCGATATCAGTTATCGGCCACATGAGTTTGACAATATTGGCATTTTGGATATCGGCCAAAGTTCCAATATGGTGCATCCCTACAGTAAAGCCTTGGGGGAGAGCAGCTCCATCGGCTGTCAGAGCCATGCCATGCAGCTCAGGGTTATGTTGCAGACTTTCGCCGAGTCTAAGCAGTGTTGTAGAACAGGTGCAAACATGACACAGGTGCGGAGATGCATCAAGCCAAACTACATCCAGAACATGACGTCACCATCAGTTTACCAGCATCAGGACCACGTGGCTTGCACCTAAAGCTTCTGAGCGCGTGCCATAAGTGAGGATAGCCTACCAGGACCCGTAGACTCCGGGTTTGAACCCCTTCCTGACCGCGTAGAAGAACTTGGCTTTGGGCATGTCTGCGCTGCAGAGGGTCCTACGGAGAACTCTGAGAAGACCGGTCAGCATCACCTGGACGTCGCCTAGCAACCCAGTCTGACCACGGAGCCGGACATCCTGGATAACTCACATTAAATCACACAGAAGTCGACCTGACCGCTGAAACTCGCGGCGCGCAACGTGCAGGCAGGTGAAGACCTCCTTGGGCGCTTAACGTGACATAACAGTAACACGAACGCTATAAAGTCTTGCTGGTGACGCTGACAACCGTGTAACGCGGTTTATTCTCGTCTTAAAGTTGAGTTAAATGTGTTTTGTTTTTTAATGTAAGACATAAAAAGCGCTACAACGAAGAAACATGATGAATATTGATCTAAAGCGAACAACTGCCGTCACACGTCGGCCACCTTCCGTGTTTTCTCTCATTTATCGCGATAATCCATTATCTGCTTATATAGAATTAACCAAGTCTCGCGATACTACAGCGGCTCGCTGTGATTGGATTAGAACAGTTCTCGCGATGGTCCGGCCTTTTCCTTGGCTGTCGTTAACAGAGGTTGGTCGCGCCGCTCTCACAGAAGAGATTTTTCTTTATAAAATGTCCTTTAAAGGTGTTAAAATGTCCAGTTAACCTCCAGAAAAGCTAGTAGGGACTGTGATGGCTTAGATTGAGCGGTTTCCCACAGCGGATGGCGGTCTCCGGTCTCATACTGAGCTGTAGGGGAGCAGCACTGGTGGACGGTAGCGGGGTGAGAAGCTAGCAGGCCGGCATGTGTTCAGCTAGCGAGCCGCTGCTGGGGAGGTCAGGGTCTTTGCTGGGGAGGCTGGTGGGTGGGGGGACCGGGGCGGCTGGGTTTACCAGTCCGCTGGGGTTATTTAGACTGAACTAGTCCCTGCTTGAAGCCGCTGTCAGCGCTGCTGGAAAGAAGGAGCTGTGGAGGTAGAAGGTTGGTTAGCATGTAGCTCACCTCTCGGAGTCCAGGTCTGGTTTCGGCTGCTGGAACCTGGACTTCAGGTCCTGGTTTACGGTGGACACGTTCATGATGGTCCTTCAGCATACTACGAGCTGAAACGGGTGCCCTGGAGGAAGATGGAGGTTCTGGTAGGAGGCGGGGACCGGGTTATGGTTCAGGGTTCTGGAACCGGTCTGGTTCAAGGGCCGGGACAGGTGCAGGGTTCTGGATCCGGTCTGGTTCAAGGGCCAGGACAGGTGCAGGGTTCAGGGTCCGGTCTGGTTAAAGGGCCAGGACAGGTGCAGGGTTCTGGATCCGGTCTGGTTCAAGGGCTGGGACAAGTGCAGGGTTCAGGGTCCGGTCTTGTTGAAGGGCAGGTGCAGGGTTCTGGGTCAGGTCTGGTTCAGGGGCCAGGACAGGTGCAGGGTTCAGGGTCTGGTCTGGTTCTAGGCCCGGTCTGGCTATCTAACGCGGCTCCTCCTCCCCGCAGAGACCAAGGCCATGTTCAGTACCAGCGCGAAGATCGTGAAGCCCAATGGCGAGAAGCCGGACGAGTTCGAGTCTGGGATTTCCCAGGTAAGTCTGGACCGGTTCTGGTCCTGCAGTCCAGTCCACCAGGGACGGTCCGGCTGAGTCTGCGGGTCCTGGTCTGACCTAGAACTGTTTTCTGCAGGCGCTGCTGGAGCTGGAGATGAACTCTGACCTGAAAGCTCAGCTGAGAGAGCTGAACATCACTGCAGCAAAGGTAGGGGGTCCTCTTCTGTCCTGTCTGTCCTGGTTGTCCTCCGACGTGGACATCCAGGAGTCCGTCTCCTGGCTCTGTCCTCCGACGTGGACATCCAGGAGTCCGTCTCCTGGCTCTGTCCTCCGACGTGGACATCCAGGAGTCCGTCTCCTGGCTCTGTCCGCCGACGTGGACTTTCAGGAGTCCGTCTCCTGGCTCTGTCCGCCGACGTGGACATCCAGGAGTCTGTCTCCTGGCTCTGTCCTCCGACGTGGACATCCAGGAGTCTGTCTCCTGGCTCTGTCCTCCGACGTGGACATCCAGGAGTCTGTCTCCTGGCTCTGTCCTCCGACGTGGACATCCAGGAGTCCGTCTCCTGGCTCTGTCCTCCGACGTGGACATCCAGGAGTCCGTCTCCTGGCTCCGTCCTCCGACGTGGACATCCAGGAGTCTGTCTCCTGGCTCTGTCCTCCGACGTGGACATCCAGGAGTCCGTCTCTTGGCTCTGTCCGCCGACGTGGACTTCCAGGAGTCTGTCTCCTGGCTCCGTCCTCCGACGTGGACATCCAGGAGTCTGTCTCCTGGCTCTGTCCTCCGACGTGGACATCCAGGAGTTTGTCTCCTGGCTCTGTCCTGGTGGCGCATGGGAGCGTAGCTCTTGAGCTGAGACGTACAGTCCCGTTCCACCACGTTGGACAGAAAGCTCCGTCCCCGGCTCCGGCTGGTGAGGACGGGCGTCCTGCATATTCCTACATCTTCCCAGAGTCCTGCGGGGCCGTTACTGGGGGGCCAAACCATGCAGGTCACAGACGCAGTGTGATTGGACCGGTGCGGTTCTGGGCGACCCAGGTGGCGTTCATGCTAACGGTCTGCTTCTGGATTTCAGAGGAGGATTCTGCCCAAACCCACCAGGAAAAGCCGCACAAAGAACAAGCAGAAGCGTCCCAGGAGGTGAGTGAAGCTCCGTGTCGTCCTGCATGGACGGACGTCGCGTCTCCGGACTCGTCTGGAACCACCAGATAGTCTGTCTGCAGAATAAATCCATGTTGTTACTCTGTTCAAACCAGGGATGGCGATGCTGGTACCGTTCACACCAGAGTTTCTGACACCACATAAAAATACAAAATGATCAATGTTGCTGCTGATCTTTGACATATGCAACCGTCCAATCACCACCAAACAGCCATCCCTGTAATCATTTAACAATAATCAACAATCAACAAACGATAATCATTTTTCAGAACTGATATCAACAACCGATAAATGTCAGCTCCTCAAGGCTGATACTCAATAACCCACATAGATACCTAATCATGACATCATTACTATTAACAAAGCCAAAAAGACTTTTTACTCATCAAATGAAGAAATATTTTTTCCAGTTAAAATTTTTCAGCAGCCTCTCAACATTTTCTAAAAGATATTAAAACTGTCCGATATCTCAAATGCACATAAACTTAAATGAGGAGCTTTGTCTCTGATACAGAAGCAGGAGCGTCTGCAGCCTTTCAGGACAACCTGGGCTTCGCCCGGAGTCGCACCTGGTGTAAATCTGAAGAAACTAGACCAGCTTTTCTCCAGTCTTTCCCTACAAAAATGTGTTTTAGAAGGCAATAATAGACAGTGGAGTGGATAAGTTATCATTTTGATTAAAAAAAAAATTTAAACAATCATCATCGCGTTCTCTTCTCACCTGCTCTTATCTCATTATTTGCTCTTTTTCTTCCTAATTTGTTCTCTCCTACTTGTTCTCCTTTTCTCCTACTCATTTGTTTTCTTCTCATTTGTGCTCATTTATTCATTTATAGGTTTCACAAATCAGAAACAGAGCTTTAATTAACCTGCAGTCCCTAAAGAACGTCCGAGTCCAGGTTTGAAAAGTCTACGTTACACAGGACCTCGTTTAATTTTGTCAGTAGAAAATGATTTGAGTGGAACTGCCCTTTAAGCCAAAATCGAAACAGAAGCTGGGAAAGGAGTTGCTAACTTCAGCCTCGTTTTTTATGTGGGGGGGGGGGTTCATGTTGACTTTTTTATATTGTTTTTAAGTAGAAAAAAAGAGTCACCACTGTGATATCTACCTTTGACTTTCCTGCTGAAAAGCTGAGGATGTAACTGCTGCTTTCTCATTTTCTGTCCATCTCCGCTCTCATCTTGCTGATACTTAAATCTGACTGCAGCTCTCCTCTGCACATGCACACACGGAGCCGACAAACTTACGTTAGCTTCGTCTGACATCAAAGATGGGGGGGCTAATCACACACACGCTCGCTCACATACCACACTAACAGGAGCTAAGCTGGACCTTTACGCATCCATGGTGTGTTCAAGTGCTGGCAGAAAGCTGGGTCATTTGGATTTTGATCAGATTTTTTTTTATCAGGAAAAGGTGGTTAAACGGTAAATTCATACCCGGGGCGAGACTCAAAACATCCGGGGCTGCAGATACATACATCAGGATTACACACTGAAGAAGTACAATTAAGATAAAAACAACATAGAAGATGTTGTACTGACGAGTTAGATTCAAACATCTACTGTATGTTAACACGATCTGAAGAAGTTTATTTAACAATATTAATGACTGACAGGTCAGACTTATTTATGTAAATGAGCATTTTTAAACAACAATAATTCTAGTCCCATAATGTGAACAGAGATGCGGGGGTAAAAAATATCGATACACTGAAAAATCGTGATATTTTCATATGTCAATTTCATATTGACATTTAAAACCGTGTGTATCAATCCTATTTTACTAAAGAAATCTTGCGAGATTTTGTAAGTAAAATGGGTCGATGCTGCGTTTTTAAATATTGATATCAACATATGAAGATATTGTGATATTTCAGTGCATCTATTTTTTCCCCACCCACACAAATAGTATATATGTTATCGGGGAAAGTCGTCATATCGGACTTCTCAGAATGGTGTAATCATGTCCTGTTATCAGGCACCACTACTTTCTCATCTAATTGAAAAACGTGTCCAAACTTTGACGGCTACTTTGGTTTATTTATGTCAGTATGCAGTAAAAGAAAAGATGACCAGACAGACGTAGCAGCCCTAAACGCCTCACGATTCATCACGATTTAATTAGCAAAGGGATATCACACATTAATGATCATCAGATTAGAGCCATCATCCCCCCCTATCGTGATTTCAATTTTCGTGTCCAACGATCTCCAAACTCATATTTTCGAGTTAAAACAATTTCTTTGCACATTTTCTGAAAGTCTTTCTGAGGTTAGTTCATTTCAGCGGTTTTCAACCATGTAATTTAAGACTGTTCTAGCATCAAAGTTTATCCCGGACGGGCCCCCACTGAACAGCTACGCTATTACACACTCGTGTCCCGTCATCTAGTTGTGGACAATAATTGTTCCTGGACATTCGGCTGCCACGCTACAGTTCAGTTTACACAAACGCAGGGTTTTTTCCGCTTCTCAGGAGGAACTTTGTTTTGACGTTACACTGCTGCTGGTTCTGAACCCGGTTTTGGTCCGACGTGGACATCCAGGAGTCAGTGTCCTGGCTCTGTCCTGGTGGCGTATGGGAGCGTAGCTCTGAGCTGAGACGTACAGTCCCGTTCCACCACGTTGGACAGAAAGCTCCGTCCCCGGCTCCGGCTGGTGAGGACGGGCGTCCTGCATATTCCTACATCTTCCCAGAGTCCTGCGGGGCCGTTACTGGGGGGCCAAACCATGCAGGTCACAGATGCTGGCTCCGGGACAGTTACTGGTTATTACGGGGGGTTTAGTCCAGCTTTTTATCGGCGGTTAGGGCGTCGTTTGAGTTTTAACGATTTTGGTTCTGATTCAATTCCTTTCTTTAAATTCCGGTTCCTAACAATTCTCAATTCTTTTAAGGGGTCGTGTCCAATTATTTTTATTTTTTCCCCATTTTCTTTATTTATTTATTTTTTTTGCGATGCCTAAATTAACAGACACATGGACATTAATGTAGTAAACACCAGATCTGTTTTGTTTTTACCAACTGCATTTAACTGCATCTTCACTTAAAAAAAAAAAGTTAGGAATAAAAAAAGATCTTGGGCCAAACTTGAGTAAACAGTTAAATTTAACTTAAAATTCAGACTTTATCTGTGAAACTGGCTGGTTTCTAATCAAGTCTACTACATGTTGGAGTACTTTTAGATTTAATGTCTCTGTCCACGTACTTCACTAGAGGTGTTAATCTCTAATGATCAGTGGCAGCTGAGGTTTGTTTTCAGTCGGGCTCATGGAGCAGAGGTGAACATCTCCTGCTGTTTCCTGCAGCCTTTAGTGAGCTCTGAGACGGGGGAGGGGCCGCAGCGGCGTTCAGTTTACGCAATATTCTCGCCTCGGTCTCTAAAAGCCTCCAATAGAACCAGGAAGTGTTACTAGAGTTGTTCCTACCAGAAAATCGGTACTGACAAACGTTCCGCTTCCGGCGGATTCTATAATGTTCTGCAGACTGGGCATTGGAAATGGGAATCAGTATTTAAACATTTGGATAATTCCAGGATAATCAAAGAGGGACTTA
>JALJCO010001741.1:0-33652 GCA_023101725.1 Atherinomorus stipes | reverse complement strand
GAACCACTGATCTAAAAGATCAGAGCAGACTCGACTGGAGGAACCAGACATCATCACAGTCTTGCACCAGCAAACTCCTTCATTTCATCAATGATTTGAGTAGAATGAATGAACAAATGAGCACTATTGCTGTAAGTTCAGAGTTTCGCAAATTGTGTTTTTGTTGTTGTCTGGGTAACGAGCTGCTCTTAGCTGTACTATGGAAGCGCACACGTGAACGTGCGGCCCCGAAAAGTGTGTAGTACACCCTGATAACTGACGGAAAGCTAAATCTGAACGCATAGGACAATAGTACTCATTCATTCATTCATTCTACTCTAAAGTATTGGTGAAAATCAAGGAGTTTTGCTGCAGATAATGTCTTATACAGTGGCTGCCCCGTATCTCCCATTTTACTGGAGGAACACCGAAGGGCTACTCAACATAATATCTTCCGAAGGAGTCAAAGTGATGCAGAAACTTTACCGGTGAGTAAATGCACGTATAAACTCACAAGGTCAGGTTGAAAAAAAATAAACGTATCTTTTAAGGCGTGGGATGGCTCTTATCTCCCTTCCAGCTTAACGATGACAAAACTGAGATTGTTGTCTTTAACTAACCATGTAAAAATAATCTAAGCCCTGACCTCGGCCCCTTGTCTTCTCATACCCGCCCTCATGCCAAAACGCTAGAGCCCCTTTCAGACTCACACTGGAAAGCAGTAATATTGGCAGACTCTGTCCTTTATAACGCTGCATTCAGACATGTGATCCGCTCTTTTACCTCGGAAATGTCGCGGACATGTACCGGCCGGACCCCATGTCATATGAGCGGAAATGTTACGCACATCGTTTTGGCTGAATGGACAAGAAATTGTTCTGGACAGAGTTGAAGGGAGAGCGGGGCTGTGCTGACTTTTCCACATTTCCTGATGTCTGAAAGCACCCGGGACACGATAAGTCCGCAACAAAGCGGCATGTTTGAAAAAAAACAAGTCCGTTTAAAGAGCGGATGAACTTTACCGCTCATGTTCCACAATGCAAGTCTGAAAACGGCTGAGGAGTCACAATCGATGGTGCTCTGCAGCTGGACACTCAAATGAACTATGTGGTGAAGAGTGTTTTCTTTCAGTTAAAGGAGTAATCACCTGCGAAATTGCATTGTTGTAGTTAAAACATGTTTATTGGTGTTGGACTGAAATGTAAACTTGCTCTGGGCTCTTTCCCTCACACCAGAACAGCCCACAAGAGAAAAATCCCGAAAATGAGATATGTTGGTTGGCTCCTTGGATTTCGTAACTAACACATGCTATTAGCATAGGCCAGCCTCTCTGACACGCCTATGAGACTTTTCATTGACAAAACAACCGACACTGGACACGTGCTCCACTCCACAAAAAAAGCAGAGTGTCCACATGTCGAGGGGCGATTTGTGGGATTTCCAAATTGCATTTTTCGGCTTTTAAATCATTACATTTCCTATTCAAATACACGTCATAAAGTGCCTCTTTTCCCATATTGATATAAAATATTTTAAATAAAACAAATCAGGGATGTCCCGATCCAGATGCCAGCATGGATACTGGCTCCCATACTGGCCTATTATGCTGTAGGCTACTCCTTACTGACAGCACCTGAGCTCTGGATGCGTTTATGCAATAGGTGGTCCTTTACCGATACCAGCTACTGCAAGAGGAGGGGAAAGAAAGACAGGCCGTCGCCAGCAGGTGGTTAAAAGAAATAAAAGCTTTATTAAAGAAATAATAAATAAAAAAGTAATAAAATAATCCTAAGTCCAACTAAAAAGGGGCAAACTAAAAAAAAGGTAAGGGTAAAAAAAAAGGCTAAAAGGCGTGCGGTGGTCGGTGTCTCTCTCTCTCTGCTGCATCGTCTTGGGCCAGTCCCGGGTTTATGGCGGCCGCTCCTCCCGGCAGCCGCCCTCCTGGCCGTAGGCCTCTCTGTGGGTCTGCGGCTGCCCTCCAGCTTCCCACGCCGCACTTTTGTGTCTCCACCGCTGCCATCTCTCGAGCCCCCCAGCCGAGGGACTCAACGTCCTCCCCCCGGCTGCGGCTCCTGGACCCAGTCCTCCGTCTCCTCTGGACTCCTCAGCTCTCAGTCCTCCCCTTCTGTTGTCCGCACACCGGCATTTATCTTCCTCCTTCTAATTAAGTCAGGGGAGGAGTCCTTCTCCCCAGGTGCTGCCAACCAGTTCATTAAAAGCTCCCACTAGCTTGGGAATAAAAACAAGGTTAAAACCACACAAAAACCATAAAAAGCATGCTAAAAACCAAGCTAGTGGGCAGAGTCCAGTCTCTGGCAGCACCCAGCTGTTCACCCTGTGACATTTACACCACAATGCCGGCAGGATAATTATCACCTTTTTCTGGTTTACTCCAGAAAAGCTGGAAGCTGGACTTGCAGATGCAGCTGATCAATCAGACACAAACTGCGTCTCCTCCTGCGCTGCTCCAACGAAGGGAGGGACGGGTACAGGCGATGTTACTTGATACGTTATCGGGTCAGATTGCGGGTTAAACATCACCGGCCCTTACCAAAAAGAAGTATTCCTTAAGTACATGTCATTAGGTAGGCGTATATCCCCCAAGTGTACTTTTATTTACCAAGTACACTGCTACCAGTAGCACTACTACCAGTATACTAATAAGTGTATTTCTTGGGACTAAATTGGCCCAATTTAAGTATTTAAAAGTCTACTTTTAAGTGTACTTAAAGTGATCTGGTATACTGTGAGTGTACTCGTACTAAAACTTCTAGCTTACTTTTATTTTTAGAAAGTACACCCCTAGGTATACTGTTAGTTTTTGTTTTTTTTTTAAAGATACTGTTATGATCCCTGAAGAGGAAATTAGGGGTTTGTATTTCACCTATCTCTGTAAGTATCAGAGAGCATTAGGCTGCTACTTACGGCACCCAGGGAGTAATTGGTCTGGTTAAAGACCTTGCTCACCTGAGTGGCGACTTGAACCCGGGTCCTCCACGCCAAAGCCTGCGACATTGCCACTGGGCTACCCACTCCGCCATACACATACTATCATTTTAAGTTTCCTTTTATTCTTACAAAGTACACTTTTAAGTAGGCTATACTAAAAGTATTCATCTATGTATACTGTTAGTTTTCTAGCAGTAAACTTCTCGATGCCCTCGACCTAACCTTTTAGGTTTGCTATGAGTTTACTGATAATACACTTATAGTCCACTGTTTAGTGTTTAAAAATACATTTTCAAATATACTGAGAATTGCCTTATACTTCTACTCCACCTTAATGCTGAGTAAAAAACAAATATTACCAAATTTCTGTCAAAAATAGATTCAGGTGTTTTATTTGACTCCACCAAATGGTCCAGTAACATTTAAACTCTTAGTATCAAAGAAACCAGTATGTTTGAAAATGTTCTATGAATGTACTATCAAAAGTTTAAATATAAGTATAGGATAAATATGTTAAACTTCTAGTATATTTATTAGTAAATGCCAAGTAAACTTTAAGTATATTTCTGATAAGTAGAAATAGAGTAAACTGAAAGTATGCTGTCTTATTTAAAGTTTAAAATTAGTATACTTAAAGTATACTTGCATAAACTACTTTTTTAGTAAGGGGGGCTCGGCTTCGGGAGTCATCCTTACGGGTGGGTGCGGGTTGGTGAAGCTGGACTCATGTAGGTCACCGACTCTCCCTCCTGGAGAGGAGAGACCTGCTGCTCCTGCTCCTTTTCTCATTTATCTCTTAACTCATCTTCCACTTTCCTTCTCTTGCCCCTAGTGCTGGAAATGGGACACGTTTGACGGACGGTAACGTCGCCCCCCCCCCCCCCCCTCACTTAATTTTTTTTTTTTTTTTTTGGGGGGGGGGGGGGGGATCCTTTAACGGGAGCCTCTACGCAACGTGGGTAGTGTGCGTAACCGGTGCTGGAACCAAACCACACACACCGCCACTAATCAATTTTATATTGCAAAAATATTGATGAACAGAAGATCAAACGCATCAGTGCGTCCACCTCCAACCACCTCCCAGCTTGAGGTGTGTTGGCCGTCTGCTCTCCTCCACATCCGCAGCAATAGGGCATGGACGTATTTTGGGGGTGGGGTGGGGGGCACAGGGGGCATGTCCCCTCGCACTTTTTCAAAAGGCCGTTTTGGCCCCCTGCACTTTTTTACTGTCCGAAACTATTTTTTCCGAGCCGTCTTTAAATGCACCGTGAGCGCATGCATGCTAGACCGGCAGGTTCCCCCCCCCCCCACACACACACACACAACAAGCCAGGTGAGCAGAAGCTGTTCCATGCAGATAATGTTAGCTAAATAATGACTAGTTAACACGGACCAATACATCATGTTAAGCTAGTTAACGAGAATACTGTTGTAACCTGCATCTCCTGCTATTTAGTTCATGCTAAGAATAAAGCCAATCCTGCTTCATTTCTATCGAGGATTTGTTCTCATTATTGCTTCCTTATATGTAAAAGAAATCTTATTGCCACATTGTATGAAGCTGGTCAGACCTGAGCCACTGCTGATAAATGTAATGTAAGGGAAAATATATGGAACAGGATTTTATACATCCAAACTTATGATAATTGTGAAACTACATATGCATCCCTATATATACAGAAATTTAGGATTGTTGCACCACAAATTGTCCAACTGTTGATGTCATGCATGAATATATTATTGTCAGGTGAAGGATAGTAGGGATGCAGGAGGAGATGCTGAGGGAGAAAAGGCTGGAGGCTCACAGGTGAGGTTGAAAGAAGAAACAGTCATGAGATGAAGAATTTTGACAAATGTTAGGAGATAATCTATATCAGAGCTTTTAAAGTTCAAACACTTGAATCTACAGTCGTCCTCAAAATTATTCATTCCCTCCAACTAAAGAAGAGGCTAAATTGACATCAGTAATTCAAATAACAAGAAACCTAAGAAACTAATAATAAATTAAAAAAAAATATTTACAAAATTATATTTTAGTAAAATAAATTTATCTTTTAAAGTTGAAAATGATTTATTTTAAAAAACAAACAAACAAAACTATCCCAGACACATTAAAGCACCTTTCCCGTGAAATGTGGTGCAAAATACCTGTCAACAGGTGCAGAAGTATTTTTGATCATTACAGAAAACACCTGATTGCAGTGATTACTTCAAAGTGTTGCACAACAAAGTTTTAGTTCAGGAGCCCCATCATGCTTTTTATTTTATTTTTTTTGTGTGTCTGTTTTTAATATTTCTTTCAAACCACAATTCAAAATCAATGTCATGATTTTCATAGAATTTCTATTTATTATTACTTTTGTCTATTTCAACTTATTTCACTGACAACTGTTTTTTTTTCCTTCTTTAATTTTAGGGAAAGGCTGGACAATAAATTAAATTTTAATCGTGATTCCAATTTTACCTTTTCACGATCATAAAAACACTGTAATCGAAGAAAAACGATTAATCCTGAAGTGAACAGACTGGTGGAGTTACAGGAAGGAGTATAGAACAGGAATGCATGTGGACTGAGTATTCATTTTTATCGCCATCATTATTTTCATAGTATTCTTATTTTACTCCTTGTTTCTACTTTATTTCCGGTTTATTCTATTTTAAAGTTATATTTGAAGTTGAGTTTTGGTGGTTCAACAAACTTTTTAGAAAATCAATGAATAATCGTGTAAATTAATCGTGATTTCAATATCAGTCAAAATAATCGTGGATTATAATTTTTCCCATAATCGTCCGGCCCTATTTTAGGGTATGAATGATTTTGAGGATGACTGTACATATTTTGTCAGATGAAAGAAGCAAACCTGCCAGGTACAGGGTTTTATGGAGGCTGGTGAACTAAAAAATCTGTAAAGGTGTGAATGCATTATTTTACTGGTAAGAAATAGAAGTGAGGCGACTAGCAGCGAGTTCATGAGCTGGTCAGAACTTCGCAGTAGGAACATGAACTAGTTTATTTGTCAGTATTGTAGTTACTTAAATTAGAAGTTGCTCATGAATATTCCACCTTTTGTTACGTTTATCTTGACTTGTTTGGCCGATGCCAGGTTTATTACTAATACTTGTATCCCCCCCCCACCTTTGAAATTAAAACTTCGTCCTTGCAATAGGGTGACAGCCTCTAAAACGCAGCTGTTTGGACTTTTCCCTGTTAATCACTCATATCCGTGCTCGGTATCGGCAGGTACTCAAATGTCAGTACTTGTATTTTGTTGGCAAGAAAGTGGTATCGGGACATCCTCGAAACAACCACTTTTTCTAAATGGGATCGCCGCTTGACTCGTTCAGCTTCACACGAGACGGGAGCGTGTGCGGGTGACAGGTTCAAACATGAACGGTTGAATCCCAAAGCTGCAGCTCCGTCAGGTGCAGAGTCGGGTAATGATGCATGAACTGGGCCGGTCCTGATTCCAGCTCTGTCCTTTCTGCGGCCAATCAGCGCGCGCATCATTAACATTATCTAAATGAACATTCGTATTAGTCAAAACCTCGTATGTACGATCACGAGAGAAAGTGGTGGTATGAGCAAAGGGTTAAATATGCACTTTGTTTGTTTTTTTTGTTTTTCTAACAAGGTTTTAGGAATCATTTTGAAGACATTGGAGAGTGGACAGATTAAAAGACCAATCTATTACTCCTTTAATAACCTTAATAAACTCAAGCCTTACCTTCCAAACAACACCTTGAAAAGATAGTCCACCTGCTGATCCTGTCTATTCTGGACCACTTTAGTCCACCTGCTGATCCTGTCTGGTCCGGAGACCACTTTTAGTCTCACCTGCTGATCCTGTCTGCGTCTGGACCACTTTAGTCCACCTGCTGATCCTGTCTGGTCTGGACCACTTTAGTCCACCTGCTGATCCTGTCTGGTCTGGACTACTTTAGTCCACCTGCTGATCCTGTCGGGTCTGGACTGCTTTAGTCCACCTGCTCGATCCTTAAATCTGGTCTGGACCACTTTAGTCCACCTGCTGATCCTGTCTGGTCTGGACCACTTTAGTCCACCTAGCTGATCCTGTCTGGTCTGGACCACCCAATCACCGAGGTCCTCCTCCTGGCTTCTCCTGGACGTCCCCCGGGTTTATATGGAACGTCCTGCTGGGTAGCAGAGCCACTCAGTCCCACTCTGCCTTTAAAAACCTGCTCAAACCTCTTTAGTCAAGCCTTTCCATCAAAATGACCCCCCTCCCAACTCTCTACTGGCCCACCTTCTGCCTCCATATTATCATTCCTCTTATGTTTCTAGTTGTGAGTCATTTCGACCTTTTCTCGTCGACTGGTGTTATTTGTATTTTTATTCTCATGTCATATATAGAGTTTTGCCATTTTTTGATCTTTTATTGTGTCTTGACTCTTGTTTTGAAGTATCCAATCATTTTTGTTGGGTTGTGCAGCTCAATAAGGCTCAAAAGAACGCTGTTAGTGTGCTCCAAGAACAAATTTGAACTTAAACTTGAACAGAGATCTGAAGAAACTAAACAAGTTGGTCAGAAAGCTGGTTCTGGTTCTGTGCTGGGGAGAACTCAGGATCTGGATTCTGTGCTGTGAGGAATCAGCAGAGTTCAGTGGGAGGTTCTTCAAGGTCCACTGGAGGACGGAGATGTAGAAGATCATTCTGCAGCAACCTGAAGAACAACACCTCTTATTGTTGTTTTAAACCATACAATACAAAAATGTCTGCTGTTAAATTATTAAAGTATTTTTCATTAAATTTTCATTTAGCTTAAAACAGGTTGTTTTATTGTGGAACATCTAGATTCTTAAATGTGTTAAATAAAAAATTTTAAAGTGGATTTGAGTTTTTTAGCAACTTTCCTCTGTAGACACTGGAGATGGACAGATCCAAAGGTAATGAATTGACAAGAATTTTATTTCAACTATAATAAATCAGCACAAGCAGTTTTTTCATCTAGATCATTTTAGTTAGACTAGATGTAATAGTAGTCGTCATAGTAGTGACCTTTATTTAAAATCAAAAGTAAGTCAGTTAAAAACCAGTTCTCATTTTACAATGACGTCCTGGCTAAGAGAGAACAGCAAAAAAATGGGTTTATGTAAAATAATTATTTAATTGTCAGAAATCAACTAATATTGATCTAAAGATAATGTATGATTTCAGAAGCCTGTGCACGCAGTAATTATATAAGAAGTATATATATTTTCAGTATTTTGGTGCAGTAGCAGCCAACCATTTGTTGGCTTGCAGGTTCGTTTGAATCAAAATTAAAATAGCATACATATTATTATCATCATCATCATCATCTGTATTACCGGTAAATGATGCTACAGTTCACAAAGCTTTGTTTGAGATTTTCATTATTGAATAAATCAGCTGAAGATAGGATGCAAAGAGGAGAAGAGAAATATTAAGTGAAGATGCTGTGACTTTGGGGTCTCACAATCCCCACCTGATGGTCCCTAACAAACTTCCCTCCCTCAGAGTGATGTCAGCCACCAGAACCGTACTCGCGTGCTTTACGCCCCGGTGTTATTTTCTTGGGATCTTTTGACAAGGAATTTCTTCAATTTCATGACCAGGGCCCCTTGTAAACATGTCAATAATAAATAAACAATATGTTTATGGGGCTGCTCCACTGTTGTCTTTCATGCGTGACTTGTCGTAAGGGGGGGCACCTGAGGTATGTCCGGAAACACAGCAACCAAGATACCCCGTTCCTTAAAGCGCACACTAGTTACAGAACTTAATCCACACCACTTCATTTCAAGATTTTTATTGTTTATTGTTGACAGCCCCAAAAAAAAAAACACTCCTCTGCTTCCCGCCTGTCTGGTGACCAGTCTGTGCTTCACTTATCCACGAAGAACGAATCTGGCCTTTGAACATTCAGTAAATTGCAGACGGAGTCAGGATATTACGCCTCGCTGCCAAGATCAGTATTTCCAGAATCCCCTTTACCGATAGGTCAAGGGATTCCTGGGAAAACTGAACCTAGGAGAGAGGAAAAAGGAAAGCAAGCTGATCTTTTTTCTTCTATGATAAATTAGATATTTTTTTCTTTTACAAATTCACAGATGAGGATAATTGTAATCCACAGTGGTCACATGATACTCACATTCCAGTCCACTCTTCCTCACAATGGTCTTCATTTATATGGATACAGCCAAGCAGAATTTGCCCGTCCTGAGCTAAAGCGCTTCATCCCAGACTACCAACTGACCAGAGATGCAGCACTGCACCGTGGGCTACAGGGATTGACGCAAAACAGCGCTGCAAGAGACACAAAGGCACAAAATCCGCAGGTTCACAATGCAACCAGACTAGCCTGACTTCAGATAATAATCTATGAGCCTCATACAGGAATAATCTGATTATTAGTCTGACAAAGAATAATCTGATTATTATCCAACATCAGAGAATAATCTGAGCCTGATTTTAGAGAATAATCTGATTATTAGTCTTACATCAAAGATTAATCTGATTATTAGTCTGACAAAGAATAATTTGATTATTACTCTGACGTCAGAGAATAATCTGATTATTCGTCTTACATCAGAGAATAATCTCTAGAATAATCTGATTATTAGTCTGACATCAGAGATTAATCTGATTATTAGTCTTACATCAGAATAATCTATTAGTCTGATATCAGAATAATCTGATTATTAGTCTGACATCAGAGAATAATCTGACTATGAGTCTAACATCAGAGAATAATCTGATTATTAGTCTGACACCTGAGAATAATCTGACTTTTGGTCTGACAGAGATTAATCTGACTATTAGTCTGACGTCAGAGATTAATCTGATTATTAGTCTGACATCAAAGAATAATCTGACTATTAGTCTGACATCAGAGATTAATCTGACTATTAGTCTGACATCAGAGATTAATCTGATTATAAGTCTTACATCAAAGAATAATCTGACTATTAGTCTGATATCAGAAAATAATCTGATTATTAGTCTGACGTCAGAGATTAATCTGACTATTAGTCTGACAGAGAATAACCTGACTATGAGTCTGACATCAGAGTATAATCTGATTATTCGCCTTACATCAGAGAATAATCTCTGAGAATAATCTGACTATTAGTCTGACATCAGAGATTATTCTGATTATTCGTCTTACATCAGAGAATAATCCTAAAGAATAATCTGATTATTAGTCTGACATCAGAGACCTTAATCTGACTATTAGTCCGACAGAAAATAACCTGACTATGAGTCTAACATCAGAGAATAATCTGATTATTCGTTTTACATCAGAGAACACCCTGATTATTAGTCTGACACCCGAGAATAATCTGACTTTTAGTCTGACATCAGAGACTAATCTGACTATCAGTCCGAAATCAAAGTACAATCTGGAGAAAAATGTCACAGCAGATTTCCTCAAATATGAACCTGGACATGAAGACGACGCCAGCGGAGAAAACCCGACCAAAAACAGAAATCCTGGTTCCTCCCGAGTTTTTCACAGGGATGGTTTAGATGAGTGTGTACATGGATCAGAGTTATATGTGGTTTACTTGGCTCTGGTTTAGATAAGGATCTATTTGGATCAGATTCTAGATGCTGTGTTTTTAGATCAGGTTTAAATGCCGCCTACTTAGATCGTGTTTAGATGTGGTCTTTGCTTTGCATCAGCCCTAGATGTGGTTTACTTAGATCAGGTTTAGATGCCCTATTTGGATCAGATTGGGCGAGGTGTATCTGAATGTAGGTTTAGATGCCTTGTTTTTGGATCAGGTTATGATGGTTTGGTTTGCTCCGATCAGGGGGGGATGCGGTTTACTTAGATCAGGTTTAGATGTGGTCTACTTATCTCAGGGACAATTTAGATGTGGTCTACTTGGATCAGATTGTCAGATGCGGTGAATGTGGCTTCGTTTCTGATGCTGCGTTTTTTGTTTTTCTTTCTTTTTTTTCTGTTTAGGATCAGGTTTAGATGTAATTTACTTTGGGGCATCTGTGTTTTAGATGTGGTTTACTTAGATCAGGTTTGTATGTGGTTTACTTGGATCAGACTAAGATTTCGTGGGGCGGGGTGGCGCTCTTCTGGACTGTGTGTCATTTAGATCAAAATTTAGATGCGGTTTACTTATACAAAATTTAGATGTGGTGTCTTTACGATCAGGTTTAGACGAAGTCTACTTAGATCAGCTTTAGATGTGGTTTGCTTTTATCAGGTTTAGATGTGGTTTGTTTGGATCAGGTATTAAGATGTGCATTTGGATCAGCTTTAGATGTGGTTTACTTAGATCAGGTTTAGGATGTGCCCCATTTGGATCAGATTAAGATGTCTATTTGGATCAGGTTTGGAGGCGGTGTACTTGGATCATCCCTAGATGCGATGTATTTGGATCAGGTTTGTGGATGCGTGGACTTTGATCAGGTTTTCATGTGATGCATATTGAACAGGTTAAGGGTGCAGTGTGGCTTGTATCAGGTTGGGGTGCAGTGTATTTGGATCAGGCTAAGGTGCATTGTGCCTGTATCAGGCGTTGATGCGCCCCGCTTGCCGCACGTTTAGTGCACGGTTCAAAACGCAGCTGTAGGGGAAAAAGATCAGGCTTTGGGGCGTTTAGCTTTGATCAGTTTCCGCGCGGCGTATTTGGATCGCGTTGGATCCCTATTTAGGCTTTGAACAGCTTTAGGTGGGGTGGCCTTTAACAGGTTTAGATGCAGCCACAACCCCCCGGTTAAGGCGCAGTGTAGAAGCGATCAGCCTTAGGTGCAGTGCATTGGATCGGCCGTAGCCCCGGCCCCCTTGGATCAAGTTTAGTAATGGTGTATTCTGACCCCTTCAGGCACGCCCACGGATGAGGAGGCCCCCCAGATCAGGTTTATCTGCGATGGCCTCGGATCAGCTAAATATGGTGACTTGGATCAGGTTTAGATGCAGTGTAATTGGGATCTTGTTTGGGTGCGATGCACTTCGGGATCATGGGTTTGGGGTGTGGTGTATTTGCCTGTGGTTTAGATGCGATGTATTTTTGGCTCAGGTTTTGGGATGCAGTGTAATTTCTGATCAGGTTTAGCTGCGATGCCCTTTGATCTGTTTCTAGCTGCGATGTACTTGCCCCACTCCCCCCTGCGCTGTACTTGGATTTTCCAATTTGGTGCGATGTGTCTTTTTTATATTTAGATGTTGCAAGTATATGGATCAGGTGTAGATGCATTTCGGGATCAGGTTTTAGATGTTATGTATTTTGGATGCTGTATCTTTTTATTCCATCTATGTCCTGGCCTAAAAAGATCCAGCTAGGATGTGAAAGAGATTTTTGGTTTAAAGATCAGGTTTGGGGTGTGATCTCCATGATCAGGTTTAGATGCAGTGCACTTCGGGATCAGGTTGTCCTCTTTTTTATTTTTCTGGGATCAGGTTTTGATGCAGTGCAATTGGATCAGTTTGGGATGCAGTGTCTTGGATCAGGTTTCGATGCAGTGTACTTAGATCAGGTTTGTATTTTATTTGGATTAGTTTTAGATGTGCTGTATTTTGGATCTTCTTATTTTTATTCCATCTAAACTGCCTAAAACAGATCCATCTGTGATGTGAAAGTATTCACTTCCCCCCATCATGTCTCTTCTCTCCCCCCCCCAACAGTCTCCAGGCATGGAGAGAATCCAAGAACCTGGGAGGATTGAGCCAGGTGAGATCTCTACGCCACTTCCTCGACGCTCCTAGCCTGGCCCTTACAAGGCCAGCTTTCTTTAATGAGGAGCATGGGAAATCGCCACCAAAAAAAAGATAAACACTCCTCCCCCAAACATTAACTGCTCCCACTGATAAGCCGTGCTCCCCCCTCCCTCATCCTCTCTCATTTCCACACACTAGCAAGGCTTGGAGGGAGAGCAACTCTCCCGGACTCCGTCCTGCTCCATCTGCCTTGGCCCAAACAACTCCATATTAAGAAGAAACTCTCTCCCTTTCCCCCACACGATGCTCTCACTGGGAGAAACGGTCCCACAGAAGGCCATGTCCTCAGGAGGCGTTGAACTCGCATCGGGCCCTACTCCTCCACTCTGCGTCCCTATTCTTCCCCCGCCACTCAAACTTCAGGGATCAAACTCACCAGACAAGGTTTAGGCCAAAATGTTTTCATGCAAATAAAGCTAGTTCCAAGATTATCCAGCCACCCTCCATGTCATCATGGAACATTTCAGACATTGGTCTAACACAGACCATTAACAGAACCGGGTCAGCGCTTTGGCATAGCCAGCTGTGTTTTCATGCACAGAACCCGTTCCAGCCGAATGGCCCCAAACATCCTCTGTATATGGTGGCAGTTTGTGGTACGAGCCGCAGGTTCAGGTGGTGAACAGTCGCTCCAAACCTGCTGCAGGTGGAATGGCTCTGCTCCTCCGGCGGAAACCTCTGATGACTGTTTTGGGGAGCTGATGTCTGCAGGAACATGTGAGGCGTGTGCATGTGTCGCAGCTCCGACCATCAGCTCCGTGCCTAGACAGACTGTGATAACAGCTGCATTTAAAACAAACATTGCCTTATATGGTCGTCTTTCTCTGCGCCCACTTTACCATACACAGGAAACTCTCCATCACTGCATCCATCGAATCCACACACACACACACCAATACACAGAGGTGCACGGCGAGAGAACGTCGGGCCCGCCAGTGATGATGTCCAGAGACACACATCAATGGTCCACACAGGGACACCAGTAGACCAGTAGACCAGTAGACCGTAGACGAGTACACCAGAAGACCAGTACCCCTGTAGACCAGTAGACTAGAGGACAAGTAGACTAGTAGACCAGTTTACCAGTAGACCAGTAGACTGGTAGACCAGTAGACCTGTAGACCAGTAGATCAGTAGACCAGTATATTAGCAGACCAGTAGACCTCAGTTGTATTCAGGTGTCCCTAGGTCCCCTCAGATGTCTTCATGTACCCTCATGTCTCTTCAGGTGTCCAGGTCCCCTTAGGTGTCCCTGTGTGTCCTCAGGTCCTTAGACTGTCTGGCAGTCTCTCTTTGTCCTGCAAACCCAGTTGAAACTGGGAGCTCTCTATGGTTCTCTGCAGGTCAGCAGGCTGGTCCTGGTCCTTCATGGTGTCCCTGTGTGGACCAGAACCGTTGATGTGTGTCTCTGGACATCATCACTTAGAGCAGTTTGACGTTCCTGTCGCCGTTACTTCTGTGTGTGTGTGTGTGTGTGTGAGACCGATGGATGCAGTAATGGAGAGTTTCCTGTGTATGAGTTAAAGAGTGGGGGCAGAGAAAGACGACCATATAAGGCAATGTTTGTTTTAAGAGGAGAGATGGCTCTGACTGTTATCACAGTCTGTCTAAACACGGAGGCTGATGGTCGGAGCTGCGACACATCCTGCCATTTACACGCCTCACATGTTCCTGCAGACATCAGCTCCCCAAAACTGATCATCAGAGGGACACTTTCCTTCCACCGGGGGAGGCAGGACCACCATTCCCACCTGCAGCAGGTTTGGGTAAGAGCCAGGTCTGGAAGTGACTGTTCACCACCTAAACCTGCTCATCCTGCCACAAACTGCCACCATAATCCAGAGGCATGTTTAGTTTTCAGGTCCGGTCCGGCTGTAAACACAGGTTCTGTGCATGAAAACACAGCTGGCTGTGCTGCAGCCCTGACCCGGTTCTGATGCTGGTCTGTGTTGGACCTGTGTCTGAAATATTCCATGATGATGTAGGTCCGAGATAATCTTGGAATAGCTTATTTGCATGAAAACATTTTGGCCTAAACATGTCTGTTGAGTTTGATCCCTGAAGTTCTGAGTGGCGAGGAGGGAATCTCAGGCCTGGGGGTGGAGGGGTCGTGGCTGATGCGAGTTCAACACTTCCTGAAGACATAACCTTCTGTGGACGTTTCTCCCAGTGAGAGCATGTCTGTGTGAACGCCAGAGACTTTCTTCTTAATATGGAGTTGTTTGGGCCAGAGCAGATGGAGCAGGACGGGTCCGATAAAGCTGCTCTCCCTCCGCTGCCTTTAAAGTGTGACTGGAAAAGGGAATGTATGAGGAGGGGGGCACGACTATCAGTGGGAGCAATCACACACTGGAAGAGGGAATGTTTATCTAACACAGCGATCCTATTTTCCATGCTCCTCATAATAGCAAACTGGCCTTATAAGGGCAGGCTGGGAACTTCCAGCCGAGCAGCGTCACAGAATTCTTCAAGAAAAATCCTCCCAGATTCTTGGATTCTCTCCGTTTCTGCAGACTGTTGGATCAGAGAGAGAAAAGACATGAAACACCAATGCTGAAAATACTTTCACATCACAGCTGGATCTGTTTTAGGCAGTTTAGATGGAATAAAAAGATCCAGCATCCAAAATACAACACATCTAAACCTAATCCAAATACATCTAAACCTGATCTAAGTACACTGCATCTAAACCTGATCCAAGTACACTGCATCTAAACCTGATCCAAGTACACTGCATCTAAACCTGATCCAAATACATCGCACCAAAACCTGATCCAAGTACACTGCATCTAAACCTGATCCAAGTACATCACACCTAAACCTGATCTAAGTAAACCAAAAATACTTTTCACATCACAGCTGGATCTGTTTTAGGCAGTTTAGATGGAATAAAAAGATCCAGCATCCAAAATACAACACATCTAAACCTGATCCAAGTACATCTACACCTGATCCAAGTACACAGCATCTAAACCTGATCTAAGTACATCGCACCTAAACCTGATCCAAGTACATCGCATCTCAACCTGATCCAAGTACATCGCACCTAAACCTGATCCAAGTACATCGCACCTAAACCTGATCCAAGTACACTGCATCTAAACCTGATCCAAGTACATCGCATCTAAACCTGATCCAAGTACACCACACCTAAACCTGATCCAAGTACATCGCACCTAAACCTGATCCAAGTACACTGCATCTAAACCTGATCCAAGTACACCACACCTAAACCTGATCCAAGTACATCGCACCTAAACCTGATCCAAATACATCGCACCTAAACCTGATCCAAGTACATCGTACCTAAACCTGATCCAAATACACCGTACCTAAACCTGATCCAAGTACACCGCATCTAAACCTGATCCAAGTACACTGCACCTTAACCTGATCCAAATACACTGCACCTTAACCTGATCCAAGTACACTGCATCTAAACCTGATCCAAGTACACCACACCTAAACCTGATCCAAGTACATCGCACCTAAACCTGATCCAAATACATCGCACCTAAACCTGATCCAAATACATCGCACCTAAACCTGATCCAAGTACATCGCACCTAAACCTGATCCAAATACACCGTACCTAAACCTGATCCAAGTACACCGCATCTAAACCTGATCCAAGTACAATGCACCTTAACCTGATCCAAATACACTGCACCTTAACCTGATCCAAGTACACTGCACCTTAACCTGATCCAAATACATCGCATCTAAACCTGATCCAAGTACACCGCATCTAAACCTGATCCAAATACATCGCATCTAAACCTGATCCAAGTACACCGCATCTAAACCTGATCCAAATACACATCTTAATCTGATCCAAGTAAACCACATCTAAACCTGATCTAAGTAAACCACATCTAAACCTGATCCAAATACACATCTTAATCTGATCCAAGTAAACCACATCTAAACCTGATCTAAGTAAACCACATCTAAACCTGATCTAAGTAGACCACATCTAAACCTGATCTAAGTAAAACCACATCTAAACCTGATCTAAGTAAACCACATCTAAACCTGATCTAAGTAAACCGCATCTAAACCTGATCCAAATACACCTAATCTTAATCTGATCCAAGTAAACCACATCTAAACCTGATCTAAGTAAACCACATCTAAACCTGATCTAAGTAAACCACATCTAAACCTGATCTAAGTAAACCACATCTAAACCTGATCCAAAACACAGCATCTAAACCTGATCCAAATACACCTCATCTTAATCTGATCCAAGTAAACCACATCTAAACCTGATCTAAGTAAACCACATCTAAACCTGATCTAAGTAAACCACATCTAAACCTGATCTAAGTAAACCACATCTAAACCTGATCCAAAAACACAGCATCTAAACCTGATCCAAATACACCTCATCTTAATCTGATCCAAGTAAACCACATCTAAACCTGATCTAAGTAAACCACATCTAAACCTGATCTAAGTAAACCACATCTAAACCTGATCTAAGTAAACCACATCTAAACCTGATCCAAAAACACCTCATCTAAATCTGATCCAAATAGACCTTATCTAAACCTGAGCCAAGTAAACCACATATAAATCTGATCCATGTACACCTCATCTAAACCATCCCTGTGAAAAACTCAGGAGGAACCAGGATTTCTGTTTTTTGGTCAGGTTTTCTCCACTGACATCGTCTTCATGTCCATGTTCATATTTGAGGAAATCTGCTATGACATTTTTTCTCCAGATTGTTCTTTGATTTCAGACTGATAGTCAGATTAATCTCTGATGTCAGACTAAAAGTCAGATTATTCTCAGGTGTCAGACTAATAATCAGATTATTCTCTGATGTAAGACTAATAATCAGATTATTCTCTGATGTTAGACTCATAGTCAGATTATTTTCTGTCAGACTAATAGTCAGATTAATCTCTGATGTCAGACTAATAATCAGATTATTCTTAGAGATTATTCTCTGATGTAAGACGAATAATCAGAATAATCTCTGATGTCAGACTAATAATCAGATTATTCTCAGAGATTATTCTCTGATGTAAGACGAATAATCAGATTATTCTCTGATGTCAGACTCATAGTCAGATTATTCTCTGTCAGACTAATAGTCAGATTAATCTCTGACGTCAGACTAATAATCAGATTATTTTCTGATATCAGACTAATAGTCAGATTATTCTTTGATGTAAGACTTATAATCAGATTAATCTCTGATGTCAGACTAATAGTCAGATTAATCTCTGATGTCAGACTAATAGTCAGATTATTCTTTGATGTCAGACTAATAATCAGATTAATCTCTGACGTCAGACTAATAGTCAGATTAATCTCTGTCAGACCAAAAGTCAGATTATTCTCAGGTGTCAGACTAATAATCAGATTATTCTCTGATGTTAGACTCATAGTCAGATTATTCTCTGATGTCAGACTAATAATCAGATTATTCTGATATCAGACTAATAGATTATTCTGATGTAAGACTAAATAATCAGATTAATCTCTGATGTCAGACTAATAATCAGATTATTCTTAGAGATTATTCTCTGATGTAAGACGAATAATCAGATTATTCTCTGACGTCGGAGTAATAATCAAATTATTCTTTGTCAGACTAATAATCAGATTAATCTTTGATGTAAGACTAATAATCAGATTATTCTCTAAAATCAGGCTCAGATTATTCTCTGATGTTGGAGTAATAATCAGATTATTCTTTGTCAGACTAATAATCAGATTATTCCCTGATGTCAGACTCATAGATTATTATCTGAAGTCAGGCTAGTCTGGTTGCATTGTGAACCTGCTGATTTTGTGCCTTTGTGTCTCTTGCAGCGCTGTCTTGCGTCCATCCCTGTGGCCCACGGTGCAGTGCTGCATCTCTGGTCAGTTGGTAGTCTGAGATGAAGCACTGTAGCTCGGGACAGAGGACAGAAATTCTGCTTGGCTGTATCCATATTCATGAAACCATTATGAGGAAGAGTGGACTGAAATGTGAGTATCATGTGACCACTGTGGATTACAACTATCCTCATCTGTGAACTTGTAAAAGAAAGAAAAAATATCTAATTTATCACGAAGAAAAAAGATCAGCTTGCTTTCCTTTTTCCTCTCTCCTGGGGTCCAGTTTTCCCAGGAATCCCTTGACCTATCAGTAAAGGGATTCCTGGAAATACTGATCTTGGGGGGCGTGGCGTATCACCAGCTCCATCTGCAATTTACTGAATGTTCAAAGGCCAGATTCATTCTTCGTGGATGAGGTGAAGCTGACTGTCTGTTCTCCTAACAGGCAGGAAACGAGGAGTGTTTCTTTTTTTCTGCTGTCAACAATAAACAATAAAAATCTTGAAATGAAGTGGTGTGGACTAGTTCTGTAACAGGTGTGCCGCTTTAAGGCCAGAATTATCTCTCTTTTCTGTGTTTACTCACATACACCTCAGATTCCTTCACTTACTACAATCACACATGAAGACTTTGTGGAGCAGCTATAAACATATTGTTTATTTATTATTGACATGTTTACAAGACTGGTCATGAAAGTGAAGAAAGTCCCTTTGTAGAAAGATGAAAGGAAAATAACACCAGGACGTAAAACACACATGCACGGTTCTGGTTGCTGACATCACTCTGAGGGAGGGGATGCTTGTTCGGGACCATCAGGTCTGGGTTGTGGTTCTGGGTCACAGCATCTTCCTTAATATTTCTTCTCTCTTTGCATCCTATGTTCAGCTGATTTATTCAATGTGAAAATCTCAAACAAAGCTTTGTGAGCTTTAGCATCATTACAACCCAATACAGATGATGATGATGATGATAATAATATGTATGCTTATTTTAATTTTTGATTCAAACAGATGCATGAAGACCTGCAAGCCAACAAATGGTTGGCTGCTACTGCACCAAAATACTGAAAATATATATACTTCTTATATAATTACTGTGATATTTTATTTCTGAAATCATACATTATCTTTAGATCTGTGTGGATTGATTTCTGACAATTAAATAATTATTTTTTACATAAACCCATTTTTTGTTGCCTCTTAGCCAGGTCGTCATTGTAAATGAGAACTGGTTCTCAACTGACTTACCTGATTTTAAATAAAGGTCACTACTATGACGACTACTATTACATCTAGTCTAACTAAAATGATCTAGGTGAAAAAACTGCTTGTGCTGATGTATTATAGTTGAAATAAAATTCTTGTCAATTCATTACCTTTGGATCTGTCCATCTCCAGTGTTTACAGAGGAAAAAGTTGCTAAAAACTCAAATCCACTTTAAATTTTTTTATTTAACAAATTTTAAGAATCTAGATGTTCCACAATAAACAACCTGTTTTAAGCTAAATGAAAATTAAATGAAAAATACTTTAATAATTTAACAGCAGACATTTTTGTATTGTATGGTTTAAAACAACACTAAGAGGTGTTGTTCTTCAGGCTGCTGCAGAATGATCTTCTACATCTCCGTCCTCCAGTGGACCTGAAGAACCTCCCACTGAACTCTGCTGATTCCTCACAGCACAGAATCCAGATCCTGAGTTCTCCCCAGCACAGAACCAGAACCAGCTTTCTGGACCAACTTGTTTAGTTTCTTCAGATCTCTGTTCAAGTTTAAGTTCAAATTTGTTCTTGGAGCACACTAACAGCGTCCTTTTGGAGCCTGATGAGCTGCACAACCCAACAAAATGATTGGATACTTAAAAACAAGAGTCAAGACACAATAAAAGATCAAAAAATGGCAAATTTCTATATATGACATGAAATAAAAATACAAATAACACCAGTCACGAGAAAAGGTCGTAATGACCCACAACTAGAAACATAAGAGGAATGATAACATGGAGGCAGAAGGTGGGCCAGTAGAGAGTTGGGAGGGGGGTCATTTTGATGGAAAGGCCTGACTAAAGAGGTTTGAGCAGGTTTTTAAAGGCAGAGTGTGACTGAGTGGCTCTGATACCCAGCAGGACGTTCCATATAAACCTGGGGACGTCCAGGAGAAGCCAGGAGGAGGATCTCAGTGATCTGGGTGGTCCAGACCAGACAGGATCAGCAGGTGGACTAAAGTGGTCCAGACCAGACAGGATCAGCAGGTGGACTAAAGTGGTCCAGACCAGACAGGATCAGCAGGTGGACTAAAGTAGTCCAGACCAGACAGGATCAGCAGGTGGACTAAAGTAGTCCAGACCAGACAGGATCAGCAGGTGGACTGAAGGGTCCAGACCAGACAGGATCAGCAGGTGGACTAAAGTGGTCCAGACCAGACAGGATCAGCAGGTGGACCAAAGTGGTCCAGACCAGACAGGATCAGCAGGTGGACTAAAGTGGTCCAGACCAGACAGGATCAGCAGGTGGACTATCTTTTCAAGGTGTTGTTTGGAAGGTAAGGCTTGAGTTTATTAAGGTTATTAAAGGAGTAATCGCCTGGTCTTTTAATCTGTCCACTCTCCAATGTCTTAAAATGATTCCTAAAACCTTGTTAGAAAAAACAAAAACAAACAAAGTGCATATTCCGACCCTTTGCTCATACCACCACTTTCTCTCGTGATCGTACATACGAGGTTTTGACTAATACGAATGTTCATTTAGATAATGTTAATGATGCGCGCGCTGATTGGCCGCAGAAAGGACAGAGCTGGAATCAGGACCGGCCCAGTTCATGCATCATTACCCGACTCTGCACCTGACGGAGCTGCAGCTTTTGGGATTCAACCGTTCATGTTTGAACCTGTCACGCGCACACGCTCCCGTCTCGTGTGAAGCTGAACGAGTCAAGCGGCGATCCCATTTAGAAAAAGTGGATTTGTTTCAGGGATGTCCCGATACCACTTTCTTGCCAACAAAATACAAGTACTGACATTTGAGTACCTGCCGATACCGAGCACGGATATGAGTGATTAACAGGGAAAAGTCCAAACAGCTGCGTTTTAGAGGCTGTCACCCTATTGCAAGGACGAAGTTTTAATTTCAAAGGTGGGGGGATACAAGTATTAGTAATAAACCTGGCATCGTCAAACAAGTCAAGATAAACGTAACAAAAGGTGGAATATTCATGAGCAACTTCTAATTTAAGTAACTACAATACTGACAAATAAACTAGTTCATGTTCCTACTGCGAGTTCCTGACCAGCTCATGAACTCGCTGCTAGTCGCTCACTTCTATTTCTTACCAGCAAAATAATGCATTCACACCTTTACAGACTTTTTAGTTCACCAGCCTCCATAAAACCCTGTACCTGGCAGGTTTGCTTCTTTCATCTGACAAAATATGTACAGTCATCCTCAAAATCATTCATACCCTAAAATAGGGCCGGACGATTATGGGAAAAATTATAATCACGATTATTTTGACTGATATTGAAACCACGATTAATTTACACGATTATTCATTGATTTTCTAAAAAGTTTGTTGAACCACCAAAACTCAACTTCAAATATAACTTTAAAATAGAATAAAACCGGAAATAAAGTAGAAACAAGGAGTAAAATAAGAATACTATGAAAATAATGATGGCGATAAAAATGAATACTCAGTCTATATGCATTCCTGTTCTATACTCCTTCCTGTAACTCCACCAGTCTGTTCACTTCAGGATTAATCGTTTTTTCGATTACAGTGTTTTTATGATCGTGAAAAGGTAAAATTGGAATCACGATTAAAATTTAATTTATTGTCCAGCCTTTCCCTAAAATTAAAGAAGGAAAAAAACAGTTGTCAGTGAAATAAGTTGAAATAGACAAAAGTAATAATAAATAGAAATTCTATGAAAAATCATGACATTGATTTTGAATTGTGGTTTGAAAGAAATATTAAAAACAGACACACAAAAAATAAAATAAAAAGCATGATGGGGCTCCTGAACTAAAACTTTGTTGTGCAACACTTTGAAGTAATCACTGCAATCAGGTGTTTTCTGTAATGATCAAAAATACTTCTGCACCTGTTGACAGGTATTTTGCACCACATTTCACGGGAAAGGTGCTTTAATGTGTCTGGGATAGTTTTGTTTGTTTGTTTTTAAAATAAATCATTTTCAACTTTAAAAGATAAATTTATTTTACTAAAATATAATTTTGTAAATATTTTTTTTAATTTATTATTAGTTTCTTAGGTTTCTTGTTATTTGAATTACTGATGTCAATTTAGCCTCTTTCTTTAGTTGGAGGGAATGAATAATTTGGAGGACGACTGTAGATTCAAGTGTTTGAACTTTAAAAGCTCTGATATAGATTATCTCCTAACATTTGTCAAAATTCTTCATCTCATGACTGTTTCTTCTTTCAACCTCACCTGTGAGCCTCCAGCCTTTTCTCCCTCAGCATCTCCTCCTGCATCCCTACTATCCTTCACCTGACAATAATATATTCATGCATGACATCAACAGTTGGACAATTTGTGGTGCAACAATCCTAAATTTCTGTATATATAGGGATGCATATGTAGTTTCACAATTATCATAAGTTTGGATGTATAAAATCCTGTTCCATATATTTTCCTTACATTACATTTATCAGCAGTGGCTCAGGGTCTGACCAGCTTCATACAATGTGGCAATAAGATTTCTTACATATAAGGAAGCAATAATGAGAACAAATCCTGATAGAAATGAAGCAGGATTGGCTTTATTCTTAGCATGAACTAAATAGCAGGAGATGCAGGTTACAACAGTATTCTCGTTAACTAGCTTAACATGATGTATTGGTCCGTGTTAACTAGTCATTATTTAGCTAACATTATCTGCATGGAACAGCTTCTGCTCACCTGGCTTGTTGTGTGTGTGTGTGTGGGGGGGGGGGAACCTGCCGGTCTAGCATGCATGCGCTCACGGTGCATTTAAAGACGGCTCGGAAAAAATAGTTTCGGACAGTAAAAGTGCAGGGGGCCAAAACGGCCTTTTGAAAAAGTGCAGGGGACATGCCCCCTGTGCCCCCCACCCCACCCCCAAAATACGTCCATGCCCTATTGCTGCGGATGTGGAGGAGAGCAGACGGCCAACACACCTCAAGCTGGGAGGTGGTTGGAGGTGGACGCACTGATGCGTTTGATCTTCTGTTCATCAATATTTTTGCAATATAAAATTGATTAGTGGCGGTGTGTGTGGTTTGGTTCCAGCACCGGTTACGCACACTACCCACGTTGCGTAGAGGCTCCGTTAAAGGATCCCCCCCCCCCCAAAAAAAAAAAAAAAAAAAAAATTAAGTGACGACGTTACCGTCCGTCAAACGTGTCCCACATTTCCAGCACTAGGGGCAAGAGAAGGAAAGTGGAAGATGAGTTAAGAGATAAATGAGAAAAGGAGCAGGAGCAGCAGGTCTCTCCTCTCCAGGAGGGAGAGTCCCCGGTGACCTACATGAGTCCAGCTTCACCAACCCGCACCCACCCGTAAGGATGACTCCCGAACCCGAGCCCCCTTACCAAAAAGTAGTTTATGCAAGTATACTTTAAGTATACTAATTTTAAACTTTAAATAAGACAGCATACTTTCAGTTTACTCTATTTGTACTTATCAGAAATATACTTAAAGTTTACTTGGCATTTACTAATAAATATACTAGAAGTTTAACATATTTATCCTATACTTATATTTAAACTTTTGATAGTACATTCATAGAACATTTTCAAACATACTGGTTTCTTTGATACTAAGAGTTTAAATGTTACTGGACCATTTGGTGGAGTCAAATAAAACACCTGAATCTATTTTTGACAGAAATTTGGTAATATTTGTTTTTTACTCAGCATTAAAGGTGGAGTAGAAGTATAAGGCAATTCTCAGTATATTTGAAAATGTATTTTTAAACACTAAACAGTGGACTATAAGTGTATTATCAGTAAACTCATAGCAAACCTAAAAGGTTAGGTCGAGGGCATCGAGAAGTTTACTGCTAGAAAACTAACAGTATACATAGATGAATACTTTTAGTATAGCCTACTTAAAAGTGTACTTTGTAAGAATAAAAGGAAACTTAAAATGATAGTATGTGTATGGCGGAGTGGGTAGCCCAGTGGCAATGTCGCAGGCTTTGGCGTGGAGGACCCGGGTTCAAGTCGCCACTCAGGTGAGCAAGGTCTTTAACCAGACCAATTACTCCCTGGGTGCCGTGCAGCAGCCTAATGCTCTCTGATACTTACAGAGATAGGTGAAATACAAACCCCTAATTTCCCTCTTCAGGGATCATAACAGTATCTTTAAAAAACAAAAACTAACAGTATACCTAGGGGTGTACTTTCTAAAAATAAAAGTAAGCTAGAAGTTTTAGTACGAGTACACTCACAGTATACCAGATCACTTTAAGTACACTTAAAAGTAGACTTTTAAATACTTAAATTGGGCCAATTTAGTCCCAAGAAATACACTTATTAGTATACTGGTAGTAGTGCTACTGGTAGCAGTGTACTTGGTAAATAAAAGTACACTTGGGGGATATACGCCTACCTAATGACATGTACTTAAGGAATACTTCTTTTTGGTAAGGGCCGGTGATGTTTAACCCGCAATCTGACCCGATAACGTATCAAGTAACATCGCCTGTACCCGTCCCTCCCTTCGTTGGAGCAGCGCGAGGAGGAGACGCAGTTTGTGTCTGATTGATCAGCTGCATCTGCAAGTCCAGCTTCCAGCTTTTCTGGAGTAAACCAGAAAAAGGTGATAATTATCCTGCCGGCATTGTGGTGTAAATGTCACAGGGTGAACAGCTGGGTGCTGCCAGAGACTGGACTCTGCCCACTAGCTTGGTTTTTAGCATGCTTTTTATGGTTTTTGTGTGGTTTTAACCTTGTTTTTATTCCCAAGCTAGTGGGAGCTTTTAATGAACTGGTTGGCAGCACCTGGGGAGAAGGACTCCTCCCCTGACTTAATTAGAAGGAGGAAGATAAATGCCGGTGTGCGGACAACAGAAGGGGAGGACTGAGAGCTGAGGAGTCCAGAGGAGACGGAGGACTGGGTCCAGGAGCCGCAGCCGGGGGAGGACGTTGAGTCCCTCGGCTGGGGGGCTCGAGAGATGGCAGCGGTGGAGACACAAAAGTGCGGCGTGGAAGCTGGAGGGCAGCCGCAGACCCACAGAGAGGCCTACGGCCAGGAGGGCGGCTGCCGGGAGGAGCGGCCGCCATAAACCCGGGACTGGCCCAAGACGATGAAGCCGAGAGAGAGAGACACCGACCACCGCACGCCTTTTAGCCTTTTTTTTACCCTTACCTTTTTTTTAGTTTGCCCCTTTTTAGTTGGACTTAGGATTATTTTATTACTTTTTTATTTATTATTTCTTTAATAAAGCTTTTATTTCTTTTAACCACCTGCTGGCGACGGCCTGTCTTTCTTTCCCCTCCTCTTGCAGTAGCTGGTATCGGTAAAGGACCACCTATTGCATAAACGCATCCAGAGCTCAGGTGCTGTCAGTAAGGAGTAGCCTACAGCATAATAGGCCAGTATGGGAGCCAGTATCCATGCTGGCATCTGGATCGGGACATCCCTGATTTGTTTTATTTAAAATATTTTATATCAATATGGGAAAAGAGGCACTTTATGACGTGTATTTGAATAGGAAATGTAATGATTTAAAAGCCGAAAAATGCAATTTGGAAATCCCACAAATCGCCCCCTCGACATGTGGACACTCTGCTTTTTTTGTGGAGTGGAGCACGTGTCCAGTGTCGGTTGTTTTGTCAACAAAAAGTCTCATAGGCGTGTCAGAGAGGCTGGCCTATGCTAATAGCATGTGTTAGTTACGAAATCCAAGGAGCCAACCAACATATCTCATTTTCGGGATTTTTCTCTTGTGGGCTGTTCTGGTGTGAGGAAAGAGCCCAGGCAAGTTTACATTTCAGTCCAACACCAATAAACATGTTTTAACTACAACAATGCAATTTCCAGGTGATTACTCCTTTAACTGAAAGAAAACACTCTTCACCACATAGTTCATTTGAGTGTCCAGCTGCAGAGCACCATCGATTGTGACTCCTCAGCCGTTTTCAGACTTGCATTGTGGAACATGAGCGGTAAAGTTCATCCGCTCTTTAAACGGACTTGTTTTTTCAAACATGCCGCTTTGTTGCGGACTTATCGTGTCCCGGGTGCTTTCAGACATCAGGAAATGTGGAAAAGTCAGCACAGCCCCGCTCTCCCTTCAACTCTGTCCAGAACAATTTCTTGTCCATTCAGCCAAAACGATGTGCCGCAACATTTCCGCTCTTATGACATGGGGTCCGGCCGGTACATGTCCGCGACATTTCCGAGGTAAAAGAGCGGATCACATGTCTGAATGCAGCGTTATAAAGGACAGAGTCTGCAATATTACTGCTTTCCAGTGTGAGTCTGAAAGGGGCTCTAGCGTTTTGGCATGAGGGCGGGTATGAGAAGACAAGGGGCCGAGGTCAGGGCTTAGATTATTTTTACATGGTTGGTTGAAGACAACAATCTCAGTTTTGTCATCGTTAAGCTGAAGGGAGATCAGAGCCATCCACGCCTTAAAAGATACGTTTATTTTTTTTCAACCTGACCTTGTGAGTTTATACGTGCATTTACTCACCGGTAAAGTTTCTGCATCACTTTGACTCCTTCGGAAGATATTATGTTGAGTCGCCCTTCGGTGTTCCTCCAGTAAAATGGGAGATACGGGGCAGCCACTGTATAAGACATTATCTGCAGCAAAACTCCTTGATTTTCACCAATACTTTAAGTAGAATGAATGAATGAATGAGTACTATTGTCCTATGCGTTCAGATTTAGCTTTCCGTCAGTTATCAGGGTGTACTACACACTTTTCGGGGCCGCACGTTCACGATGTGCGCTTCCATAGTACAGCTAAGAGCAGCTCGTTACCCAGACAACAACAAAAACACAATTTGCGAAACTCTGAACTTACAGGACAATAGTGCTCATTTGTTCATTCATTCTACTCAAATCATTGATGAAATGAAGGAGTTTTGCTGGTGCAGACTGTGATGATGTCTGGTTCCTCCAGTCGAGTCTGCTCTGATCTTTTAGATCAGTGGTTCCCAAACTTTTTCTGCAGTGGCCCCTTGAACTCGTGCATTTCAGCACAAACCCTCTTTAGACACTTGGATTAAAAGCATAGCAGACTTACACACTCATGAAATGAAAAGTACTCAATTTATCCCAGAAGGGAAATTCAATATTTTAATTAGCCCGTACTCTTAAAAATAAAAACTAACAAACAAACCATGTAACACATATAAAACAATAATACAACAATAATCAGTCAGTCAGTTTTGTTCTTTAGGGTGAAGCTGCTGGTGGGAATGAATTTCTGTATCTCTGCGTTCTACAGTGAACCTGACGCAGCCTCCCACTGAACAATCTGTTGATTCTTCACCGTGTTGTGGAGAGGAGGAAGAATCCTCCATCATCTTCATCAGCTTAAGGACAGGGGTTAAGGACCTTGCTCAGGGGTCCACAGTGGTTCACCCAGGAGTTGTGTCAGGGACTCCGAACCCGGGTCCTCCTCCCAAAGCCCACGACGCTACCACTAGGCTACCCACTCCCTTTTCTGAACAATCATGCATGAAGAGAACAAAAGTACCATAGATCTTAGCTAGTTTTGGGGGGTGCTGAAGCACCCCTAAATTTTGAGATATTTTATATATATATATATATATATATATATATATATATATATATATTAAATGTATGCACTGTATAAAAATTCTGGTAAGTACTATTTCCCCATAATTTGGATATTCAGATGTTTTACATTTTCCCCTTTTTGCGACTATTATTGGATCTGGTGGAGCTGACGCTCAGGATTTCAGCATTGCTTTGTTTTAGACCTCCAGGAAGGTGTTTTGCAGATATTGCCAGACTGGCATGAAGGATGTTTTATTGATTAAAATGTGTCTTCATGGTTCAATTCCTTTTCTTGAGCAACGTCATCACTGTTACACTGCCAGACCTGAAACAGCATCATCCAGAGCTGAAGGAAACGTTCTGGTGTAAAATATTCAGTTGTTCTGACGTCAGCAGCGGCTGGATGAGCAGGTCCAGGAGGAGAAACATATCTGGACTGTCCACTGCAAACAGCTGACGCTTCTGAAATGACACGCATGCCAAGTTGCACACGAATGACATCACACACATAACGGTGTTCACTGAAACCAATGTAAACAAACATGGAGGTTACCGGTCCTGTACGAAATGCAGTTCCCCTGTGAAAATCCCATGTGTCGGGAGCACGCACTGCAGCCAGAGACGCTGAGCCGCCATCAGCTGGTCGGCTCAGCCTCTCTGGCTGCAGTGCGTGCTCCCGACATGCACACGATTTGTTGTTTGGAAACAACAAAGGAGGTTTTATCTCCATTGTTAGAATGATCGTTTGTATGCAGAAACCGATATAGGCTAGTTATTTATGACAGTTGTTACTTCTAGTGAACCTTCATGAAATATTTCCCAGTCAGTCAAATAAAACATGCTTTAAATCCATCACTGTTGTCATCTGACCAAGTTCTGAAAATTATTATTTTGTTTTTCTTCTTTCGAGTTCAGTTTTATAAACTGGTGTCATATGTACAACACTGTGGTCTGAATGTAAGACCGGGGTCTGCATTTGGACACGTACGCTTCCTTCACATTCACAAAGCACTTGTCCAGGACATTTGTTTTTTCGTGTCTGGTCTTTCAAATACTGCTGAAGGCCAGTAGAACACTCTTGAGGCGACACTGATTCAGACGGCCAATAACTCTGGCCGGTGCAGTAGGGTATTGCTGTAGTCCATGAACACAGTCTGCGATGGTGGTGGCTGCCTGACTGGGTTTGCCGCTGGAAGGTGCATAGCCTACAAACAACAAAATATTCCCACATTCTCTTGGTAGGTAGAATGGGCAGAGTTAGGGCAAGAATCTCCACATTGGTGTTACAGATGGTCTGTTTAACTGTATGTTGACGGCACCACAGATTGTTTATCCCTTACCAAAAAGTAGTATAAGCAAGTATGCTTTAAGTATACTAATTTTAAATTTTAAATAAGACAGTATACTTTCAGTTTACTCTATATGTACTTATCAGAAATATACTTAAAGTTTACTTGGCATTTACTACTAAATATACTGGAAGTTTAACATATTTAGCCTGTACTTATATTTAAACTTTTGAACAATATACTTAAATAGTAGTACATTCATAGTACATTTTCAAACATACTGGTTTCTTTGATACTAAGAGTTTAAATGTTACTGGACCATTTGGTGGAGTCAAATAAAACACCTGAATCTATTTTTGACAGAAATTTTGTAATATTTTTTTTACTCAGCATTAAAGGTGAAGTAGAAGAATAATAAGGCAATTTTCAGTATATTTGAAAACGTATTTTTAAACACTAAAAACTATAATTGTACTTAACGGTATTTAACCAACTTCTGCATGAGACTTCTTGTATGGATTGGATGTATGGCGGCACCCTTGTCGGTCATTGTAACTGCAGTTAGTACTCTTTTGTTTTGTCTGGGACGTTTCTGGGTGGAGATTTCTGTTTATATCAGCAGCCAATGACAGAGCTAAGAGCATGACGCTGTGTGGGAATAAGCTCATGACTGGAGCAGACGCCAGTCACTCAAACTCTCGAAGGAAAAAAAAAAGGAAAGAAAGAAAACTGCAGATGCACCGAAGAAAAGGTAAGAACTTGAGATAGTGCAGCTGGAAAATCAGGGGTAGTATTGGTTTGGTTTTTACCCGCTTCTGAGCTCTGAAGGAGAAGCTTGAAGCTGAATAGGCTGAAGAACGAGGCGGCCATTAGCCTGAGAGGGAGGGAGCGCTAAGTTTGAATACTGTTGTTTTCAAACAGAAACGCTGGAGGGACTTCGGACTCTACCTTTAAAGTTCTAGTACGCGTATGGCAGAGTGGGTAGCCTAGTGGTAATGTCGCGGGCCCCGGGTTCAAGTCCCCGTCATGCCACTCAGGTGAACATGGTCTTACACCCCCACCAATTACTCCCTGGGTGCTTAAAGTAGCAGCCCACTGCTCTCTGATACTTACAGAGATGGGTGAAATACAGAGCCCTAATTTCTCCTCAGGGATCATAACAGTAAATATACAGTATATATATATATATATATATATATATATAAAAAATAAGTTTACTTTAAAGTTAAATTTCTAAAAGCAAGCTTGAAGTTTTAGTACAAAGTACACTACTTTAAAGTGTACTTTCTAAAATAAAAGTAAGCTTTAAGTTTTACTACGAGTACACTCACATTATACCAGATGATTACTTTAAGTATACTTAAAAGTATACTTTTAAATACTTAAGTGTATTCTGGGACTAAATTGGCCCAATTTGTTTGTATACTGGTAGTACACTGTACTTGGTAAATAAAAGTACACTTGGGGGATATACTTTAGTATACTTAATAACGTGTACCTATGAATGGTCAGGGATGTAGATGCAGATGCCTCTTCCTCCGCTTTTCCCACAGGCTGCATTTCTGTCCGCTCATACCAATGTGAAACCCGGTATTTCAAAAGGATCGTCGGACTTGTCTGCTTGAAGCCAACTTTCAGTGAAACAGAGCAAAGATGCTTCATGCAACTTGTTACAGTACGCTGTATAGGTTTGCAGTGTGTATCTTGTTACTTATGGACGTAGATTTGTAAGCATGATGGGAGAGGATGGATGGCTCTTCTGCGTGGGCGGGTTCGCACCCCAGCTCTTCGGTTCTTCCCCCCAGGGCCAGTATCCTGCAGGTATCAGGGGTTTCCTGCTACAGCACCCCTGACTCACATCACTGTACGTGTGCAGAGCTGATGTGAAGCTTTGCATGTCACCAGGTGTGTGTGCACAGGGAAACTCCTGTTAACTGCAGGATGCCCCCCCCCTCCTGTGAGCTCGACATTTAACTTAAGTCATGGAAAGTATATAACCTAGATATTTGTAAATGTGCACACCACATGGAATCATAGATGAACCTTCCTTAGATGAGCTCGTCACTGATATGAGCGCCCTCTTGTGGCTGGACAGAGTAGCGTGAATGGTGAGAATTGCAACCACTATGTGGAAGCCACCAGTGTCCACTGTTAAGAACAACAGGTGTAAGTTATGGAGGGAAGTAGAAATGAAGTCCTCGTATGTGTGCAGGTTTGGTGAAACGGCTTCATGCCAACCGGAGCATCCAGCAGCTGCATGGGAACCTGACTCGTCTTCAGAGAACAGGCAGAAAATGGGGTGAAAGCACATGAAAGCAAGTGACGTCAGAGTTAAGTAATGTTTTTATTGGCATTTTTGGAGAAGACCATAGGTTGTACAACAGATTTCATTCTTCAGAGTTCTAGAGAGGGGAGAGCAAATTATCATTCTACCACCGATGGTTGCCATCAGCTCCTTATATTAACAGGCAGACTCTTAATCACCATAAGAAAACAAAAAAAAAAAGAAAGTCCAACAGTTCTGTTTGGTAAATAACAAACATCCAGGGTTGCATCATTCAATTTAAGAAAGAAAAGTTTAAAAGCCATATGTTTACTCATGAAGCTGGTAAAGGAGGAAATAATTAAGGAGTGAGTAAGGAAAGATGATCTGAGATGTTTCCACTGGGACAGAAAAACCTTCACCGGTCTCCAAAGAAAAACAGGATGATGCAGAGGACAGAGACATGGTGGGGAGGGGGAGGGAAGGGGGGGGGGGCAGCTACAGCCTCCACAGTCTAAAAAATAAACAAAAACATTTCTCCCCAGGCGGAATTTTATGAATTATACACATATGAAAATATAGATCAGAGCAGACGAGTAGATCTATGTTTCCATCACAGGAGACGCAGGGACGCACCGCTTGGTCCTGGTCACCCGCCTATCACCTGCCGCCCACCGTCAATCAGAACCCTCTGCAGACAGTAACACAGGCGTTGTCAGGGCAACGGAGGAGGGAGGTTCTGGCTCCTGCTGACCCTCCGTGATGCTGCAGGAGAGGAGACATCTGAACGTCTCATGGAGGCAGGTGGCTGATGAGGTCTTTGCCAGAACCGCAGGAACTCAATAACCCCACATCTCAGGTCTGCAGGACTTCGTGCCCTAAAGGTCCATCCCTCAACTCCAGCCCGCTGACCCGCTACAGCAGTGGTTCCCAACCTGGTCCCGGGGCCAACAGAGAGCAGGGGTGTCCAGCTCTGGTCTGGGAGGGGCCGAGTCTGCAGGTTTTGCTGGTGGTGTTCATCCAGCACACCTGACCCAATGAGTAATCGTACAGAGCTTCATAGGCTGGATTCACGTAACCGGGTCAGGTGTTCTGGAGCAGGAGGGCAAAGTCGACCTCCAGGACAAGATTTCCAATGGCTGACTGAGCAATGCTTTGTTTTTGCACAAGTTCTGGACTGGTTCCTTAGTTCTGTTCAGCCCCCAGCAGGGCTGCATCTGAAATACGCTGAACTTAATAAGAATGCTTACATAGAACGGCAGAAACAAGTCACGGTGAGGAGTTTACGTTCCAGCCATCACCAGAGCCTCAAGCACTGAAACAATGTGAGACCAAGATGGATGGAGAGAGAGACTGAGACAGAGAAAGATACGGAGACAGGAGACAAAAAAGAGACGGGACGGAGAAAGAGACTGCGACAGAGATGGAGACCAAGAAAGAGACGAAGACCAAGAAACGGAGACCGAGAAAGAAACGAAGACCAAGAAAGAGATGAAGATCAAGAAAGAGACAGAGACCGAGAGAGAGATGGAGACTGAGACAGATACAGAGACGGGGACAGAGAAAGAGACAGAGACTGCGACAGAGATGGAGACCGAGAAAGAGACAGAGACCGAGAGAGAGATGGAGACTGAGACAGATACAGAGAAAGATACAGAGAAAGAGACTAAGACCAAGAAATGGAGACCGAGAAAGAGACAGAGACCGAGAGAGAGATATGGAGACTGAGACAGATACAGAGAAAGAGACAGAGAAAGAGACTGCGACAGAGATGGAGACCAAGAAAGAGACAGAGACCGAGAGAGAGATGGAGACTGAGACAGATACAGAGAAAGAGACGGGGACAGAGAAAGAGGTATTATTAAAACC
>JALJCO010001740.1:0-45169 GCA_023101725.1 Atherinomorus stipes | reverse complement strand
ATTTTTAGACTTTTCAAGACCCTACAAGAACCCCGTCAAGGCTCATTTGGCTTATGAAGCATTTAAAATATAATGCAACTCAGTGGAATCTGTTTTCATGTATATGTGTTTATGTGCAAATATATACACACATAATATTAGGCTATTCTAAGATCAAGGAGGGAGTCCTCTGTTTCCCCCCCCCCCCCCTCAGCAGATGTTTAATGCTGTATTCTTTTATTTCTATCTGCCTTACCATTTTTTTTAATCAGTTTGCTAATTTAAACTTTTTCATGGTGTTTGCAGACCTCAGTGAGATATGAAAATAATAATAACCTTCAACTGGAGTCAGAACAGGAAGTTAGCTTCAGTTAACATAAACATGACTCAATTTTAACTGGAAAGCGATGACCCAGCACTGTGATATCACCTTATTAATAAATATACGTTCATTTAATGCCTCCAACCCGGTCCTCTTTCAAGGTTTAGCGATTATATCCTGTTAACCAGCAAAACTAGCTTACACTTTCTTCACTGAGAATACTTGGTTAGCTTAACTGGAGTTATCTGCACGCTAGTCTTGGTAAGGACTACAAAGGAGAAGCCCATTAAGGTGTTAGCGTAAATATATTACAGCGGCTACGTTAGGAAGACTCGGGATTAGTATTAACTTGTAAGAAATGATTTACCTGGATCCCTTTCGTCTGTCAGAAGAGCTGTTTCTCTGTTGTTGAGGACAGACGTTGTTCTCCTCACTGCCACTAGATGTCAGTGCAGACCCATTAGTTTGACCTGAGGCTGCCTGAAAACCACAACGCTGGACCAGCTGGAGTAAAAATACCTCACTGGAAAATTACTCAAGTAGTGAAAGTCGCCTGCTAGAATATTACTACAGTAAAAAGTAGCTAATATTACTGTACTTAAGTATCAAAAAGTTAAAAAGTAATATTAATAAAACGCAACCAGAAATTTAACATTTTCTTTATCCCTGTTTTATTCAGTTTTTAAGTTTTGTTTAATTAGCAAAGGTGAAGGAGCTTCAATACCTCCTTATAAACCCAACTATGTACAAAAATACACACAATATCCTTACAGACCCGCATGCATGCATGCCTACCCACATTCATATCCATGCATTCAATATAAAATCAGTCCTAATGAAGTCTTGGTGCTCGGAGGTGATGCAAACAAACAAAAAACTTGATTGGTTGAACTTTAACATGAGTGCAGTGCACAGCCCTTGAACCGTCCATCCAGTCAATACTGAACCCTGAAAAACTTTTTGTTCAACCTCAAAAGAAGTTGGTTCTCAAAATGGCGAAAACTCAGTCTCCTCTTCTTGGGCTGAAGACCAGACCAGCGATGCTAAACAGCCTTTCACATGCTGCTGAGGCGGGTAAAGGTGTGTTTAGCTTCAGGGACTGCTTGCACAAGGCTGCTACTAAGGCTACTAGTCACACTACAAAAAAAAACAAAGATTGTCCATTGGCTGTCACTTTCCTTCTTATTGTGTAACGAGGATGCTCAGGTAAATGTAACGGAGTAAAAATATAGATTTTTTTCCCAGAAAATGCAGTGAAGTAAAACTAAAGTTGTCAGAAATGGAAGTTGTAAAGTACAAATATAGAAAAATACTACTAAAGTAAAGTAGCAAAGTATTTTTACTTTGTTACTATACAACACTGCCCAAGACCACGTTAACATTGTCATTGCACGAGCTGGACTAAATGCATTTCCACCTGTTTTCATACATATCTTTTTTGCTTAAAAGCAACTTTTCTTCCATGGCCCTCAGCCTGGCATCTTAAAAACAACTATTCTAAAGTTCATATTTCCTCACTGCTTTCCCTCTTCCTCTTGTACATTATTGATGAGTTAAACATGCAGAATGAGCATTGCCCTGCAGACTGAGATTCTAGTGGACTGTGAAATAAACAATTTCTATTTCACTGATTAAGGTCTTATAGATAAGCCTTGTGGCTTGAGATGGACCAAATCACCCAAATTTTTCCTGACAATACAATATAAGTAGTTTATGGTACTTTTTCATCGATACAAATACTTTTTGTCCCTTAAAAGAAAATAACATGATTTTACAGTTTGCATTAATATCTTGAATGCAAGGGCAATATTAGATATAATTAAAACTTGAGAACAGAAGTACTGCTCAGAAATGCTTTTAAAGCAATAATAAATTATATTAATGATTAATTAAACAAAAATAAGACTAGAAACTTATTTAAACTATCAAATAACTTAAGTACAAGCTAAGATTATTTAAATTTATTCAGTGGAAAATGTTCAAATATAAAAATGTAAGAGTAATATTATAAATTTACCAAAACAAAATGTGCAATAACCTGCATTAAAGCACTGAAAATTAACAAAACATGATGATGATTACATCTGATTGGCTACCGCCATCATGCGACACAGAAGCTATAGAATCAGGCTGCTTTCACTCATAATTTTATTGTCTAAAACTCTTAGAAGTGATATAAATTGCATGTTTTGCATCTGTACAGTGGTATTTTGATACTCAAAAAAGTATTGAATATGACATTTTGTCTGGCTGTTATCAAAGTATCAACTCCAGGCTATTTACTGTATATGCCTGTCCCTGTGAGCTGTTGGTCTGTGAGGTAAATTAGGAAAGCATTTCAAGATTTATCAGAAACCTTTTCAATCAGTGTTTTGTTGGACATTCCCTGTCCAAAATCTGCACACAGTAAATAAAATGTTTGGCTTATTGCTATTACCAATAAAGAACTCGTGAATAAATTTTGATTCACTGTTAATCTGTAAAACATGATAAAATAAAGGAAAATTTGGAAAGAGGGGGAAAACTGATTTGACTCCTGTGAGTAATGACTGGTATCACGTCTGGGAGGAAGATGACACACTTGTTCATATCCGGCGATCACTCACAGCTGCCATAAGTTTACGGTTTTATTATAAAAGTAGCTCAGCGATCAATCCTCCCTAAAACCCAACAGCGAGCAGCCTCCTCTGAGAAGTGTGGGCAGTTTCTGCACCGGTTTATTAAGGTAATAAATTACATATAGCTCCAAAATTCTCTCCATTCCGGAAACGTTCGTCTCTTAACATACTCACTTTGGACTTAAAGTAGATTTCATGAGTCCACCACTAGTTCTGTTTTATGAAAAATAATCACTCCTCCCAAAACAAATATTTAAATATACAGTGTGCAACAAATTTATTAGACTACCACCCAGTGTAAGGTTTATGCCACAGCTGCACATTACCAGCACTGGTAATTATTATGTCTGCACCGTATGTGGATTTGTATGTGTGTACATGCATGAGGGTGTATTGTAATTGTAGGTACGCCTAAAACATGTAGTCGTCCTCAAATTTGAAAAGGCTAAATTCACAATAGTTATTAAAAAAACAACAAACTAAACAAAAGTAATAATGAATAAAAATGTACTAAACTGTAATTTAGTTAAATGAAATGTTGCTTTTGAATTGTTGAAAAGATAAAACTTAAAAAACAAACGGTTTCAGACAAATTTGAACACTTTATTCAAGAACAGTGAACCAAAATACTTGTCACCAGGTGCAGAAATCTGATTGGACGTTACAGAAACACCTGATTGCGGTGATTCCGACAACGTGTCGTTCAACAAATTTGTAATTCAGAGCCCATCATGCTTGTTTACTTGTTGTCTTTGAAACCACAACTAGAATCAATGTCATGCTCTCATCATTTATTTCATTTTATTTCAATATATACTTTTGTCAATTTCAGTTTATTTCACTGACACCTGTTTTTTTTTTCCTTTTATAAATTAATTTGAGCACAACTGTATGGATAAATAGAGGTATATACACCTTATCAAATATAAATACATAGGCAATTTTGATCTATATTTGAGAGTGCTAAAGTTTAGTTTAGTTTATTATATATTTATTTGACAGAGACAGTGTACAATAAACATTCGTCTTACAAAGAAGAGATGCTTTGTACCAGAGTTATTGCTAATTTCCATCCGTTGTCCCCGGGCAGGTACACACATTTAAAAACATATTACATAAAAAACTACAATTAATCTAAAATAAAATTTAAAAAAAATACTGTAAATATAAGATATACAGACAGTCATGAAAATGGTTACAGATTAGCTGAACTGATACTGTCACGTACAGTAAACTACAATTGGTCTAAAATACAATAAGATACTGTCAATAAATATAAAAGATACAGTCATAAAAAATATTTACAGATTAGCTCCCCTAAATATTTTCGCAACAATATTACAACAACCCCCCCCCTCAAAATGGTTTGACCCCGCCCACCTGACATATTTCAAATAGCAGCAGTAACAACCTCACTTTGTTTTTATAATAAATATTCTGAATGTAACTTTGGAAAACTGTCAGAATCTCCACATATAGGGAGAATAAATGGGGTTGTGATGGATCTGGTTCACCGCTTAGACACAACACCTGCAGCCCAAATTAAGCTTTTCTCATCCAGATAGAGCTGGAGTGGGATTTTTAAATAGCAGCAGTAATATCTTTGCTTCTGGACACTGGATAACAAAAACTTCAATCTAAGGCTTGAAAATGATCAGAAACTTTGTAAATAAGGAAGAAAAAGTGGGTTTTGGTGGATCTGGTTCACCGTTGAACAAGGCAGCAACATGCTGGAAACCAGCTTCTATCACAGCTTCTCTCGTGTTGCTGATTAGAGATGGACTTAAAAAATTTATCACGATATTTTCTGTTTATTATTGCGGTAAAAATAAGTGATGATAATAAATAAAACAATATCAGCCTAATGGTTTTATTCTAAATCTATCACTACATTCTGTCTTGAGAGCCCTAAAGTAATACTAAAAGCCACTAAACTACATCAATTGAGTATTGCAAAATTGTAACTACCAATCAAACAAGTCTGAAATATAACATAATAAGTTCCACATTTATTCAAATGAAAACTTTGTCTTATAAAAAACACAAAGTAGTGGAACTGCAATACAACCTGATAAACTGAATTTGTCGTTTTTAATGTGAGATGACAAATTATTACCATGGGGACTTTTTTGACGATTTATCGCACACAATAACATATCGCCCATCCCTATTGCTGATCTTTCACACTTGTGGGAATAAAATGTGTTAACTGTAGAAAACAAGGAAATTTATCTCACCTGGCCGGGTAACCTCTGGGGGCTCCAGCCCCCCTAAACCTCTCATCCATTTTTTATAATATTTTTCAACTTTGCTCTCTTTTAACAATCGCTTGTCCTTTTACGTTCTTGTCATCCTGTCATTGCTGCTACAACAATCCAATTTCTCTTTGGGGATTAATTAAATGAAATGAAATGAAAAATACTTTTATTTATCCGAGAAGGGAAATTCGACAATGCAAAATAATATAAAATAAAAATAAATAAAATAATGTAAAATGATAACATTATTGTTGATGCTTGTCATAGTTAAACCTTTCTTAAATTGAAGTCCAACTGAAACTGATTTTACAGACAAATATTTACATGAAATTTAATTTATCATTTTAATTAGCTTTATTATATTTCAATTAGAGCTGCAAACTTTAAAGAACATTTGATGAAGGAGCTTTAGTTACTGAGCATTAACTGATCTATGCCTGAAAAAGAGGGGTGATCTATTAGATGTAAAGCTTTCCTCCGGTTTGGTTGTCACGGTCCTAAACTAAAGCTCAGTCTGCACTTTTTCTGCTCTATTTTTATCACATAACTATAAACTGTGTTGTGCTGAACAGCTCAAATAGAAAAATTTATGTTGCCCAAATATTTCCGGGCCCAGTTTCAGGTTGTAAAGCATAGAAACTTCTAGACATAACAAGACTCAGTGCGCCATCAGGAGCACCATTTCACCACTGCTATGATTCTCTGCCATATTTCTAATGTGATAACCTGTCAGCTGAGCAGCTTGAATGGTTTTCCTTCATGTCTGAGATCAGTTTCACAAGTGTTTGAGAACAGGTTGACTAAGTTTCAACAGTTTAATCAACGCATTTGCATCGCATAAAAAGTGTGTTTGTGCACCTGTAAGCTGCCTGGCGTGGAGGAGCACTTTCTGACCCTCTCAGCTTGCAGTTTATCAAAGGCTGCAAACAAATTTGGTCTTTCTTTACCTGATAGCTGCATTTTAAGCTTTACCTTGACTTTGGGTCAACTTACAAATCACTCCATTATATGCACATACAGTAATTATATCTGCACAGAACAAAACAGCAATAACAGCAAAAAAAAAAAAGTAAATCAGCAGAATTCTTATCTTCATAAAGATCCTAAAATATCCCCCCATTATTTTTGATTCTCCTGTAGCTGGTACAGACCTCCAGCTATCAAAACTGCCACAATACATTTTAATAAAACTCTGTGAGCCATTTAACTCAGAGTGAACTGTGGAACAAATAAGCAGCAGCCATCTCACTCAGTGGAAGTGCTGCCATCAGTGCTGGGGGTTTAAAAACAACAACAATGACAGAAAACATCTGAAATAAATCTGGGTCATACCACGAATGAGTGGATTTGCAAAATTGTTTTTTTAAAAAAGAAACTAACACAAATGCTGGACTTCCCTTTAGCTAGCCTCATCTTAGCAACTTAATCTGACTAAATATGATGCAGCATATGCACTAATTACCAAGCTGACTTATTCTGCCCAAGTGATACCGAGACTTCTGTCAGGGTGTCATAATGAAGACAGTCTGATGAGGCTTTGCAACGTTCAACAGGTGTTATTCACTGTCCGTAGAACAGGGACAGTTACGCTGGCACAGGGCGAAACAGTGGAGCTGGTGAGTCGAGTAACTGCTTCAGAGCCCTGGAGATATTATCTGTCTGAGAAGAGAAGTGACCTGAGAAGAGCAAAAACTGGAGTAAATTCAGGTGAAGAGAAAAAAAAATTAGGTGAAGACGACACTAAATGTACCCACATAAATGTTTTCCACAGCATCAAAATGCAGAAATGGCAGCTTTCCTCCTGAATTGGTAAGCTAACTTGTTTGTTAACATGGCCGGTTATAAACTCTTCTGCATTACATGATGCAGGCTGTTGGTCATTTGCCGTATCGACGGCGAGCCTGGCAGCCGTGCAACTGGAGTTGTTTTTCTGCTGTTGCAACTACAACCTAGACACAAGTGATGTTGCTGTTCAGTCCGTCTTCCATGTTCAACCTTTAACTGATAAACTGGTCTTAGGGTGCGTTCACACTCTGGCGAGTTTGGTCCGCTTCAAAATGGACTGTGGTCCAATTCTCGTCATCTCGTTATCTCGTCATTATGTCGTTAAAGTTCGTACTCCGGGTCATTCCATTAATATTTCTGTGTTCTCCATTATTATTGAATGCATTCTGCATCGTTTCTGCTTAAAAAAACTCTTCAAGGCGAGAATATCCAGCTGTATTTGTATACTAGGAAGAGAGGCTTGTGGTCCAACGGCAGGCTTTTCTGGGTCCTTCTCATGAATTTCCGTCTGATTGGCTGCCTGCCATCAATGTATGAAGGAGGCTCCGCCCTCCGCTCTTATTTCGCTACAGACAGGAAGAGAGCCGAGCAAACAAGTTTGTGTCCTGTCATGCTAACAAAACAGTTAGCTACATTAGACTTCTCAACTCCGGGTTACAGTCGTGCCGTTTTACTTCTAGTGTGGGGAGTGGAGGGTTACCCGCCTTCCAATGGACAGATAGAAACCCCACCGGGATACGCTATTTGCAATGTTACGTAGAAGTGCAAGGCTGTTCCCGATTCGCTCTTTTCTTCGTATTGTTTCTGTGATGAGGAAGCACACCCGACTGGGGGGAACGCAACGCTAGGCAAGTCAGCATGTGCAAGTAAACAAGGGGAAACCCTCCGTATTTCAGAAGGAGCAAGTTAAATGGGTTTTCAGTGGAAGGAGGCCTTTAAGTGTTCTGTATTTAGAGGGTCTGTGTCAGTGGAACGTAATAGAAAGCAGAGCCACCATTGTTATTTTCCTAAGTTTGTTTTTAATATAGCTACTGTACAATGTAGTGTACATAGTCACTTCAACTACACGCTTTTACAGACTAATATGGGCAAACGCCATCAGTAGACCGCTGTTGCTTAGGGTGACATTTTTGTGCGTCATTAGAACAAATGAAATTCAGGCTATTTTCTTAATAATATTGAGGAAATCTGGAAAGATGTGCACAGTTCTTGATTGTTGGAACAGTAGTGGAAAACTTTAGTGGAAGTATTGTGTGTCCTTGAATTAATAATCTAATTTATTCACAAATGTAGCATCAAATGAAGAAGAAAAAAAATTAGATGCAAAAAAAGTATTAAAAATCGCAATAATCATGATTATTATGTTTGCAATAATCAAATCGAATCGACACATTATAAATCGCCATAATCAAAAAATTGTGGGTCCCATAATCGTAATCGAATTGTGAAGTAATCTAGATGGGGCAACACTAGAAGGAAGTGGGGTAGGTTATCGTTTGAGTCAGAGGGAAAACAAAGCAAACAGCGCATGTTTGAAGAAGCTGAGGTCAAAACAACAACGAAAACTGGAAAATGTGTAGACAGAGATGGAGTAGCCTAATAACAAGAAGCAGAAAGATTTCCACTTTTATCACGGAGTCCAGGTTTCTTCTTCTTCCTGCTTTTTCATCACTGATCAGTGGTACAATGGGGAGCATCGCCCCCTAGTGGGCAGTCGTTTAACTACGGTGGTTTAACTATGGTGGTTAAACCAGGCGGTTTGGTCTTCTTCGGTTACTGCGGTTTGAACGCGAGCCGAAGCAAAGAAAGGTGCAAAATTTTTCAGAAACTCCTGCCCAATCGGACCAAGGTCTCGGACTATCCTGGAATGAATGCACCCTTAGTTAAGACCAGTCTTTTGGATAGATCTTTTGGGATAGACACTGTTTTAAGTTGGACATAAAGTTTGATGATAATATCTGCTTAATAGCGGAGATGGTGAAAACATCCTGCTATCTACAACATGCTTCATTTAACCGCTACTTTAAAAATGCTACAAGTTCAGTAAAGTTAAAGAAAAACTGCCACAGAAGAAGTCTCCTGGCTAAAACAGTCTGAAATGATCAACTTGACATGTGGATGATTAGCCTGAAGAATTCATGGCTTACTGCTCTTACTTTTTCAACCTCAAAATGAACAGCGATGTCCTCAGGGCCTTTTTTCAACATTAGTCACCTTGTTTTGCAGGCAGTCTACTTCGCTGATCCAGTTCGCCTCTCCTGCCCACATAAACCTCCCACTTTCTCATCTCTTTATTTGTCACACAAGAGCTTCCATTCAAATGCCAGTAACACACATTTCCCAGACAGATTTAAGACAGACAGAAACAGCGATAGCAAGTGAAAGCAGCAGTTTTATGGGAGGATAACAGAAATTTGATGTGACGGTTTCAGAAAAGCCTCACAGTTTACCTGCGTCCAACATCCACACCATCTCCTTCCCCAGTTGAGTCTTCTTAAAGGAATACTGAGTAATTTTTGGCAACGAGGCACTAAACCTGTAACTTCCCACAGACCACACAACTGTCGCAAAATTAAACAGTCTCTATCTGTGTTTTGGAATCGTGTTTACAGACCACTTTTAACAGCTGATAACGAAGTCATCGAGCCATAAGCAAAGCGCTCCAGGTCACATGATCCAATAAGAGATGGATCCACTCCTGCGAAGTTACAATGTCTGGTTTTTGAGGAGGGCAGCCCCCACTTTCCCACTGCCACTAAGAGACAGTTGTTCGTGGGTTTAAAGGGTATTTTTGGCCAGTGGGACAGATATTGCGCTGAGTCACCCTTCGGTGTAGGTCCAGTAAAAGAGACGGGGCAGCCACTATATAAGATAGGGATGCACAATATTGGAATTTTGGCCAATATCTGATATGCTGATATTTTAAAACTCATGTGGCCGATAACCGATATCGATATGTCAAAGTTGAAACAAAATAGGCAGTCATTTTAAATAGCAGTTTTGTTATCTGTTTCCGACACTTTGAAAAATAGGGGTGGGAAAAAATATTGATATACTGAAATATTGCGGTATTGTCATATGCCGATATCAAATTGATATTTAAAAATGTGGCATCGATCTATTTTACTTACAAAATCTCACAAGATTTCATCTTTCTGCTACTAAATCTCATGATATTTAGTGAATTCCCGCATGATTTTGTAACAGAATGATGAAATATCGCGAGATATTCGTTGGTGAAAAGATCGATAAAGTCATTCTAAGGATAAAAAGTATTGCAAAATATTCATGAATTCTCAAAGATCATAACAGAACGATTAAATATAAAGATTTTTAGTGAAATAGATCAATACCGTGTTTTTAAATGTCAAAATAATATCAGCATATGAAAATATCGCGATATTTCAATGTATCAATATTTTTTCCCATCCCTTGTCTCTAGAAGTTTGGAAGCCTGTAAAAAAGACGTTTTTTTAGACATTAGAAAGAGCGGGCTGATTGGTTAAATATTGGTTAAATATCGGTGGAGTGGCCGATGTTCGATACTCAGTTTTAAGGCTGATATAGGATGATACCGATAGGGGGCCGATTATATCTTGCATCCCTAATATAAGACATTATCTGCAGCAAATCTCCTTGATTTTTGCCAGTACTTTAAGTAGAATGAACGAACGAATGAGTACTAATTGTCCTGTGTTTCCGTTAGTTATCAGGGTGTTTTAAACACTTTTCGGGGTCGCGCGTTCACGATGCGCGCTTCCATAGCACCACTGAGAAGAGCAGCTCGCTACCCAGACAACACCAAAAACACAATTTGCAAAACTTTGAACTCACAGGACAATAGTACTCATCTGTTCGTTCATTCTACTTAAAGTATTGATGAAATGAAGAAGTTTTTGCTGCAGATCATGTCTTATATAGAGGCTGCCCTGTCTCTTACTGGACCTACACCAAAGTGCAACTCAACGTAATATCTTCTGAAGAACTCAAAGTGATGCAGAAACTTTACTGGTGAGTAAATGCACATATATACTCTTAAGCCCTATTCTGACGGGATTAGTATTATCTAGGGACCACATGTAATTAATAAATTACCCCCCGACGTCTGTTTTTTATGTGGCGCATTCACACTGGATAACTGAAGCCTGAGATTTGACTGAAATTCACAGACATCCAGCAGATATGATGTCAACGTGCTGCATATTGTGTAACATCTGCTCTTACGAGCTGTGTTTCCTTCGGGTGAGATGATCATTCAGAAACAAAAATGTGTTAAATAACACGCGGACAGTCGTAGCAAACGCTTTAAGAACTTGTACCATGTCAGCATGTTGTCCAAACCTAAACGTTTCTCGCTGCGGGAACGGGACTAGTGAAACTCCACCGATCACTCCGATTCCAAAGTTAATGCTTTAGCCTATATTATCGTAAACATGATACTTTGGAGGAAAAATTCTTTTGAAGCCTCCATTTTTCGCCAAAAAAGGAAATTAAATGCGTCAAGGAAACAAATACCGCCAAATTTTGGTCATTTCTGTCCAAATCACAGAGATGTCCATTTGCACTGGATTAGTACTATCAGAGGACCTCTGAGTTTAGCAAATTATAGTACGTAATTTGCGGGAGGATTATTACATCGCAAATCACAGACATGACCGATTCACACTGGATTAAAATCCCAGACCCCTGTAATTATTACAAATTACATGTGGTCCCTATATAATACTAATCCAGTCAGAATAGGGCTATAGAAATAAGGCCCAGGTTGAAAAAAAAGAAACTTATCTTTTAAGACCAGGATCTCCAGCCGATGCTGGGATTATGGAAGAACATGAATCTGGAGAAACGCTTCCCCACTGACTGCAGTCCTGTATGACTCACGGATGACTTATGACACCATGTGTCTCCTCTGATGCCTCCACCATCTCTACTCTGCTTTCTGCACGTGCTTCTCTGCCACTCACCTGCAATATTCTACACTTCCATGGAAAAACTTTATCAGATTGGAATGACAGAGATATCGGTCTTATCATCTACTGGAAGGACAACCAGTATAACTCTAATACTAATTTTAGATGTGTATAATCGAGCTCCTGATAAAACTTCCATTTAACATGCATTGATTTATCTCTGGTAATTAACTTATTTGTTCCATGACCTACACACAAGGTAGTTAATCACTTAATGCTGTACAGCAGTTTCCCAATTGTACTGTGCCGGAGTAAATAAGGGGAAGCCAAGCTGCAGATCTCTGGTGACTTCTCCGCTCTCCTAACATGGAGAAGAGCAGTCCCTGATTATGGTGGGGAACAAACTTTCCTATAATGTCCTCAACCTTTCCCCCATTAATTAAACTTGACTCACTTGATGCGTGTTACATTCAGCCAAGCCTGCGGCTTCTAGTACAGGGAACAAGATATTGATTTTCATCCCTTGAACTCATACTTACCTCTTTGAAAACAAAGAAAACATCTCGGGTCTGTGCGATGTTAGGTAACGTTCCCTTCATTTTGTGAGCGTCATTTCTGGTCTGGTGTAGGCGTCTGTTGATGGCAGCAGTCTGATAGATGGAGAGCACAGTGGCCCCTTTCTGTCATCATTTTATTCTTTACTCTGCACTCGGCTGCCTCGCTGCCGCCCTCACGTACGGCCATAAATCAAGCATCTAAGAGCTGGGCCCTTCTATGCCAGGCCCCTCTCATTGATTACTCTGCACTGGGTAAGTGTAGCATGATGAGGAGAGAGTCCATTTCAATTAGGTTGCCCGCAAGACAGAAATATGTAGCGTATGTTGCCCTGGATAAAAGGAATGTCTCCAAATGCAATGTGAAGAAACTCCGGGTAAGAAAGAAGAATTACGGGAGGATGTCACTCAGATAAAAGTAATTGGTTTGGAGGAACTCTCTGCACCCTGACTTGTAGAAAATGATAACAGATTTGTATTTGCAAGTGGAATAAAGGTAGTTAGAGATGTGTAAAGTGAGAATTAAAAAGATGTTTTATTTCTTGAATCTGCAGCCTTACTGTGCACAACCTTTTCACTGTCACTTTTTTTTTTTAAAACTCTTCCTCTACACTTCCAGCCAGAAATCCCACCTCTGTAAGGTAAATTAATAAAACACTTGTATCATAAAGAGGCACATTTTAGACATTTCTTCTGCAAGAATAAAACAAGACAAACAAACCATAACATTATTTATTTCAGCTTTTTATTTTTTAAAAAAGTGTAAAGTGACTAAAAATGAACTATGCTACAAAACGTAGTACCATTGGCTCTTATACTACATGCGAGTTATAATGGTAATACTTAAAGGCAGGATGGATGATGTTTTCCAGGAGCATTTTTTTACTATATTCCTTAAAGTCTTCTTCACACCCCGATTGCAGCCAAATGTTCTGACACCAAAAAACCAACCAAACAAACAAACAAAAAAAAATCACCTGTAGAACGGACAGGAATGAAAAAAAACCCATCCAATGAAATTGTAATGGCCCGTGCTTATTGATTGAATGATTATATGTCCATCAAACTTGACTGTGGTTTGTTGCACTCCCCCCCTCCCCACGTGTGTGTGCTTGCAACTTGCTATGAGCGTCTCACAGTGCACACGATCATGGTCTTATCTATGCAGCTGTTTTGTTTTTGTTTTTTTTAAAATTTTATTTTCAACCACAATTCAAAATTTATATTTCATTTAACTAAAGTATAATTTTGTAATTTTTTATTTATTATAAGTTTCTTTAGTTTCTTGTAATTTCAATAATTATTTTGAATTTAGCCTTTTCTTTAATTGGAGGGTATGAATAATTTTGAGCATGACTGTATATTCATTACAGGTAAACCCCTACCTGTTAAAGGTACAGTGTGTGAAAAAATCAAAGGTCAATGGCAGAAAAAATTTAATATATAATTCAAAACTGTCTTTCCATTGATGTATAATCATTGCACTGGAATAACTGTTATGTGTTTATTTTCTTAGAATGAGTCATCTATATTTCCTTGCTGGGGGGCGGACATACATAGAGGCTACCATATTCATTCCACCATTTTTTCTTTGGTGTCCCTGAGTGGACAAAACACTGTGTGTGACGTGAGAACCCTCTGAACTTTAAAATTGCTGTACCAGCTTTGTTTAATAGACAGAGTTCGAGCCCAGTATGAGATAAGTAATGCCTTAAAGGGACACTGTGTAATCAGGAGCAGCTCCCTCGTACTTTTCATGCTGCATTCGCGTGAAACCGGGCAGACCGACGACAGCCGATGCATGTAAAGTTATCACCGGCCTCTATGTGAAGACGTGGTCCGTCAGTTACAGTGACATCAGTCCACATCTGATTTGTTGTCATGGCGATGTCGTATTGTTTTCCCTGACCCATGTTTTACCGTCTTTCGCTCGGCTTCATTGATTAAAATGACATCTGGTTTGTTACCAAGGGCCGTCTGCCCGACTGCCCGTGAACGCAGCATCAGTGAGACGCTAATTTCTCCCCTCTGCAGCGCGGTGACTTTTCAAAGGCATTACCTCGAACCGAGCTGAAAACTCCGGTGTGTCCGGTGAGTTTCTGTGTTTTTCTACTGTCACGCTTCTCCTGAACGCAAAAACATGGCGATACGACATGGCAGCCTTCACCGAGCCGCCCCGCTCGATGTGTAAATGAATGATACGGACGGCAAATTTAGAACTTAGAGGAGCACTTTAGTTTGTTGATGGGAGTGATTACTGATTAATGACAAAACACTTTTGAACCAAATAATCAGTTTTTGTGAATAAAACACAGGAGAACTTACACACTATCCCTTTAAAGGTGTCATCACCTGGAAATCCCACTTTTTCACGTTAGAACATGTATATTGGAATAGGACCTCATTTGAAACGTGCCAGAAACTCCGAAGAGTGAAAGTGGCTTTGTTTTTGAGCGTGGGCTCTCTTGTCACACCAGAATCGGCCACAAGAGCGCGCTCTCCACAGAACGCGATTTGGATTTGCCGCCGGCATTGACGTCATAGCCGGTAGTTGCTAGCTGCTAACATAAGCTCTCTTTAGCACCACCTGAAATCAACTGATTACCTGCCACGTCTCTCGGCTTCTTGGTAGCGGTTTTATTAAAAGAAAGTTAACAGAGGGTCTGAAAATTCACTAAATATAGCGACAAAGACTCCAAGGTTGCACCGTGTGCGTCAGTGTAATTGGCTGTACCAGAAACTTGTTACGAACAAACGTTCTGCTTCCGGCGGATTCTATGGTGTTTGGTGGACTGGGCATCGAAAATTGGAATAGAAATTTTTAAAATTGAACGATTCCGGGAGAATTGGAGAGTTAATCCTGGTTCCCATCGATGCTCGATTCTCGATGTCCAACCCTAATCCACTCAGATGAAAACATTTTTGTGTCTGGGAGAATTTTGGCCACTGACGGTCACCATACATTCACAACAGTGCTTGGAATATGAAGTCATTTGAAAGAAAATCATCTTTTCTTTCAAATACCCACCTTTACCACTAGATGTCCGTAATTCTTACATACTGTACCTTTAAGTATATGATTTGTACCAACTTGCCTTCACTCCACTTTCTCCTAAGTCCCATTTTGGTTTGTTCAGATGCTTTCTGTTGAGGCTGATCTTATTGTGAGTTCATATAATGCGTTTTACTCAGAAACGCTGTGAGTCCTTTCTCTGCATTTAACACGCACTCAGACATGACTGCTGTCGTCATTGCAAAGCCGCCTCACCCTGACCCAGGATAATAAAGAACCAGGCTGATGTGTAGCAGATAGAGGAGCAATGCGTGGACACCTGGTGACGTGATTACTCACCACCGCTTTTTCATTTCTCGTGTTACATCTGAAGACAGTGAGAAGACTCCTGCAGTCTGTGTACCCAAAATAATGAACTGCTTTCTGTCATGGATCCCACCATTTATCAGTTTTGCGATATAAGGCAGAAAGACATTTGTTTGACTTGAGGCTCATTCACTAAGGCTTTGCATAGTAATAATGAATAATTTCCTCCACATGCTGCTACAAAATAGAAGAGCAGTATTAGGGAATACCACAGAGAACACCAAAACACATGATACAGTTTGGATTTTCTCAGCCCTTGTCATAGAAATTGGTACATGGAAAACTATAGGCAACATAGATACAAGAATCAGCTTCAGACTGAAATATATTAATACTCCACAAGCACAAATTCATATTCAGCCAAACAGAAATGAGTTGTAGGCAGGGTTATTAGGGGGGGCTGCGACTAAAAAAATAGTCCACTTTCAGATTACGTTAAATGTTTTCTCATAAGTCTATAATGAAATTATTAGCATTAATTCATCAGCCTCAACAGCGTTATTACATTAAATTTTCCAAACAAAGCAGACGATCCGTTCCTATTTGTTTGTTTGTTGTGAGTGATGAACTGGATAAACAAAAACAACTTTATTTGCTGCTTTTTGAGGTTATTATAAGGAACTCTCTGTCCTCAGTGAGATATCTCTGATTGTATCAGCTGCATACTTTTATATATAAAGCCCTTGTAGGCCAGCTCCCCCAATATTTATGTAGCTATATCTCAAGAGCCCAGAATATTTACTCTGCACGTTCCAGTGATTATTATAAGCTTAAAGTTCCCAAAGTTTGCACTGAAGTCGGCAAGCACTCTTTTATGCATTTTGTACCTGCTGCTTGGAATTTATTACAGAGTATCTGAAGCTGCAGGATCTGTTTCTCTTTGAACATTCAAAAACCTTGTAAGGGACTTGGAATTACAGTCGCCTCATATCGTTCTTGCTTTTGCTTCATATAATAGTCCCAAGTTCAACTCTATCGCTCTAGACTGCATTTTGTATTTTATTGTTATATGATTGGTGCTTTATTCTGCAACTCTGGTTTGTTTTATCGTAACTGTTGAAACTCAGTGTTTTAAGCTGCTTTCTTGGAAAAGAGATCATTGTGTCTCAATGGGACTGACCTGGTTAAATAAAGGCTAAATAAGAACAAAAATATAGTATAGCAGAATGATTTGGGGAGCAACCCTGTTGTTTTGACCACGCTGCTGCACTAATAAATATAATTTACACAAACATGTGACTTGCAGATTCCTGATACATGCTTGAAAACAAGTTGCCCTCCCCCCATCCCTGTGTAATCTGATCAACGGTTGAAGAAAATACTATATTATCATTTGAAAACAAGAATTTTTGATGCTTGATGAACAGCACCACATGAGCAGTTCCAGATGCTCTATATGGCTGAGGGCTTGATCTATCAAAGATTTGCATGTATAAAAACATAAGTTATCTCACTGCACACCCAAAAAAATGTGCATGCTGATCTACTAACAGCTAAAAGGGTTCAGTCTTTCAAACGTGCTAAATAGCGACTCTTATCCATTGACTGAATGAATATGCAATATGGGGCGTTTACTTGCAATTGTGTGTATGATGGGAGGAGAAAATGTAAATGTAAAGCACGGGCAAAGTGATTTATCAACTGTCAGATGCATTGCCTTGCTGGTTTTTTGCATGTATTTCAGTATGTCTGAAAAGCAGCTCCAATGGCTTCAGCTTCTTAAAGGGGCAATCCTGGACACGCACACATCTGGTTAAAAATAATTTTTCATGAGCAGTGAGGGCAACGCATTTAGTTCTCATTGTTGAAAAATCAACACAGCAAACACCACTAGCAACCTTTACCGATGTTGCATTCTTACACTATTTTTTTAATAGGATAAAATGCTATGAATGAGGTAATGGAACTCTGAAATACAAGACAGACCCACCATTAATCAAAATAAAATATTATTCCAATCTCTAAATATTCAATGAAAACTCCAACCAATCCTTGAAGTGGGGTGCACCCTAGGATTGGCCAAGGGACATGCCTGCCAGACCTTTGCTTCTGCATTGGGAGGCGGAGGGAATGAAGGGGTGTGTCTTAGGAGTGAGGCGGGACTGTTTATATTCAAATAATCTTGCTGTGCTTTCTGAAATGCAAGATCGGTAAGGGTTGCTTTAATAGAGGTGTAAAATATTCTGGATAAATGAAACAAAGTTTGCAGCCGATATGGAGCTTAAATATAACTAAGGGGCCGTCCACACGAGGATGACTGCGGGTGAAAATGGCAAAATATTTAATCTGAATTGCCTTTTGTTCACACGGACTTCTGGAAAAATACTCTGTGGACTGACGAGACAAAAGTTGAACTTTTTGGAAGGTGTAGGTCCCATTACATCTGGCGTAAAAGTAACACGGCATTTCAGAAAAGCAACATAAAATTGTTTGGTTGATGGTCTGGGGCTGTTTTGCTGCTTCAGGACCTGGAAGACTTGCTGTGGTAAATGGAACCATGAATTCTGCTTCTACCAAAGAATCCTGAAGGAGAATGTCCGGCCATCTGTTGGTGACCTCAAGCTGAAGCGCACTTGGGTTCTGCAGCAGAACAATGATCCAGAACACACCAGCAAGTCCACCTCTGAATGGCTTAAGAAAAACAAAATGAAGACTTTGGAGTGGCCTAGTCAAAGTCCCCACCTGAATCCAATTGAGATGCTGTGGCATGACCTTAAAAAGGCGGTTCATGCTGGAAAAGCCTCCAATGTGGCTGAATTACAACAATTCTGCAAAGATGAGTGGAACAAAATTCCTCCACAGCGCTGCAGAAGACTCACTGCCAGTTATCACAAACGCTTGATTGCAGTTGTTGCTGCTAAGGTGGAACAACCAGTTATTAGGTTTAGGGGGGAATCACTTTTTCACGCAGGGCCATTTAAGTTTTAAATTTTTTCCCCCCATGAAAATAAAAACTTCATTTAAAAACTGCATTTTCCGTTTACTTGTGTTATCTTTGTATCACATTTAAATTTGTTTGATGATCTGAAACATTTAAGTGTGACTAACATGCAAAAAAGTCAGAAATTAGGAAGGGGGCAAAAACTTTTTCGCACAGCTGTATATCGGGGCGTTTCCAACTTTTCACCCGCTGTCATTTGCGCGATCGTTCTTTGTAAATCACCCGCAAACCGTGGTTCAGCCCCTCGCGCAGAATTCTAGATTGCATGAGAAAATTACTACACGCAATTTTTTTTATCTTGGTAGATCACAGCTGAGATTGCCTACAGCAGTAGTTCTCAAACTGGGGGTCAGGACCCCCTTGGAGGTTGTGAACACAAAAGTGTGTCATCTTTGGTGTCTTGGGGGGGATCCACCACAGAGAACTCATCTTCCTCACTGAACTCGGGTTCTGGCTTAATTTAAAGCTCTTAATGCCAAGTTTCTGCTGCCAAGAGCGTGTTTGGGTGAAAAAGCAAAACTGACATCAGCTGAGAGAAAGAAAATAAGATTGCCTCTTATTCAAGGACAGCAGAAATACCTTGTGATTAAGCGATTAAGACATGATCAACACAAATTCCTTAACATTATTACATTTTAGACACAAATACCCCAGGGTATTGTGTAACATCCCATAATGACAGGGTGGTGACTGTATGATGACATATTAAAGAAGAAATGCCATTTCAGCAAGTATTACTCTCTCCAGCCTCTGTATCAGTTCCATCTTGCTAGTACGGGGTTTGATCCAGGGTTGCCAGATCTGACCGACAGTTTCCAGCCCAAACACAACGTAAAACCCGCCCACTTCAGTGAAAACCAGCCCAAATCTACCTCGTTAAACTCATGTTAAAACGTAAGCTTAAACCTGCACTAACAATCAAAAAGGGTAACACACATCAGCTTCCTGATCAGCTGAATATTAATAGCCACTCATAGAGTATAGGAAATGCAGTAATCTTCAACTGCTTCTTCTTGAACTGAGGAATCTTGAACATGTACAGTCAGTGAAATCAGGCATGCAGGAATCAAATCTCTCCAATAATTACAGGAGAGGTTTGAAAGTGGCTGTTGGCCACCGATACCTGCTCAGGCTAGGGTGCACATCCATCCTTTCTACATAATTTTTTGTCAGTTCTCCTACTTTGGTATGATGTTGTTTCTAAGTCTGTTGAGAGGAAGCTTTCAGTGTAGCTTGGTTGATCTTTTAACCCATTTTGGGGCGCTTACAAGTAAAAAATAGATCCTTTCACAATGACAGTTACTTAACCAATGACTATCGCAGACTGATGATGCAAAGTTTGACTGATTATCTTCATTTCAAAATAAATGAACTGATAGGACTACAAGGACACTTTATTAAAATATGTATTTTTTTCTTAAAAATTGCCACACAGTGGCAACTACTTTGTTGATATTTTCTAAAAACTCACAAAAAATTATAAAAAGCAGCCCAAATTTTAGCAATCCACTCAATACTATTGTTTTTCAGCCCAATGTGTTCAAAAGTTTATGTGCATTTAAAATGTCTGTATCACTTTGACTCCTTTGAGCGATATTTAGATCAAGTTGCCCTTCGGCGTACATCCATGTAATGGGAGAGATGGGGCAGCCTCGCTTTAAGACATTATCTGCAGATAAACTCCTTCATTTCACCAATACTTTAAGTAGAATGAACAAACGAGTACCATTGTCCTGTGAGTTCAGAGCAGAGACCGTGAAAAAAAGGGGAAGAACCTTTAGCTCATGTGACCAATTGGTTTCTGAAGAACTAAATTATGAAGCCAGTTGGTTGTTCCCATTGTCGCCATTTTTGCTGCATCGCGTGTGTCGTCATTCCCAGAAATTACAAAAGTGGGCAAAAAGTGGTTGACAGCTGATGTACTTACTCTGGGGTAAATGCTAACTGAGCTAACTCGAAACTAACAGGAGCTAACGAAGATTAGTCCCCTAAGTGGCGGGATAATAGTATGACATGCTTACACTTGCTATAAGCTGACTAAAAACCACCATTTTGCTACTTTGCTGCAGACTGAGACCTTACGGAGAGCAAACCAGGAGCTAACTAGGAGCCACCGGCCAGCAGGCCGGGCTTCCAGTCTGACACTTGACCTATTAAACCTAAAATGATGTTTGAACCAGGCTGTAAACATGTTTATTTCTGCTGTGAAATTGGCCATTTTAACATGGTAGTCTATGAGGATTTGCAATGTTTCGCAGCCCCTAGTAGATAAAGAGAGAACGACAAGTATTTTCTTGTTCCAGGTACTGTCATAGTTGCTTGCTTCAGAGTTGACTCTACATTAGTTATTGGGGGTTTCTCTATACTCACTATAGGCCGCACACATTCCTGATGCGTGCTCCTGCAGAACAGCTGAGAAAAGTAGCTCGTTACCCAGACACCAACAAACTGCAATCCACAAAACTCTGAACTCACAGGATAATTGTACCCATTTGTTTATTCTACTTAAAGTATTGGTGAAATGAAGGCGTTTTGCTGCAGATAATGTCTTATAGAGAGGCTGCCCCGTCTCTCCCATTATATAGATGTACGCCAGTGGACGACTCGATGAAATATCTTACAAAGAAGTCAAAATGAAACAGAAATTTTACCAATGAATAAAAGCATTTATAAATTCCAAGAAATATGGTCCAGATTGAAAAAATTTAAAGTTTTCCTTTAATTCTTGATGTCATAAAACAAGGTGTTGGAAAGATTCCTCAGAGGCTTTGCTCCATATTGACATGATAGCATCACAGTTGCTGCATCCATGATGAGAATCTCCCGTTCCACCACATCCCAAAGCTGCTCTGTTGGACTGAGATCCCATAAAGGGATCAAAAAGGGATGGACATGGTCAGCAACAATACTCAGGTAGGCTGTGGTGGTTAAACCGCCACGTTGGTACTAAGGGGCCCAAATTGGGCCAAGAAAATCTACCCCACACCATTACAGTCTGAAGCCTTGATCTAAGGCAGGATGGATCCATGCTTTCATGATGTTTCCACCAAATTCTGAGCGTAGCATCTGAATGTGGAGCTGAAATGGAGACTCATCAGACCAGCAACGTTTCTCCATCTTCTATTGTCCAGTTCTGGTGAGTCTGTGTGAATTGGAGCCTCAGTTTCCTGTTTTTAGCTGACAGGAGTGGCATCCGGTCTGGTCTCCTGCTGCAATCTGGTCCAGACAACTGCTGCACACTGAAGATTTTCTCTTCTTCAGACTGTTCTCTGGAAACCCTGGAGATGGTTGTGGTGGAAATCTCAGATCAGGAGTTTCTGAATGCTGAATGTCAAATTGTTGCCATGTGATTGGTGATCTCTGTGTGTATCAACCTCTAACTGACCAGGTTTAACTAATGAAGTAGATGTTAAACTTTACTTGACATCTGCCATCAACAAATGGTGGATATCCAGCAAACATTTTTAAGTTTTTAGTTTCTAATCCCTATGAAATAAGTTGGAGAAGGACAGAAATAACAAACAAGAAGAAGGAACTCGACGTTGTCTGTGGAAAACATTAGCTCTTTATGTTTTTCTGAGCAGTTTTTATGCATGATCGATGTTTAAGGGGCTTTGTTCTTTTACCTCATTTGGCCATATGTGGTTCAATATCTTGCATAACTGAAACTGTAAAATAAACTTGGGTAATAACTTTAAACATTCTTGTATTCTTTGAACAAGCTGAACTCAGACAGATTTATTAAAATTCATTGTGCTTTCTGTCTGAGGGGGAAAATGTCTCATAACACTGAAAAGCTGGGAAAAGAAAGCACTGGCGTGGTGGTTTAAAGATTCCTCATGTCTTTCAACAGTTATCTTACACCGGATGATATCTAAGATGAGTCAGAGCTGAACACACTCATCCTTTTTTCTAATCCTTGCTAAAATGGGCTGTTTCATAATCCAAAAGGTAATTTATTGGACGACATCTGTTTGCATAAGGCCCATCAATCATGCCGTGTTTGGTGACAGATTGTAGATCCTACTTTTAATCTCTCAACATCCAGTTAGTGCTCTCCTGACTTTGACAAACACATTAACTCTCAGTTTTTATCAAGGTTTGGTTGTATGCCTTCAGTCTTACATATGCCTGCTGTATGTGGGAGTTTTCAAATAACCATGACATGAATAAAAGGAAATAAAACTGCAAACAACAGAGCCTAACAACCGATTCAGTTTGTTCTTCCATTCATGGGTTTCTTTACTTCACACACAGCAGGGGCAGCAAAAGGGGACATTTATTTTTTTCTGTGTTGCCATAGTAATCCATTTTCTCTGCAGAGAACTTCGGTTCAGTCCTTGCTGCCAGGCACAGCCTGCTGGCAGTGAATGGGTGTTTGATCACAGCAGTGGCATAATGAAAACATCCGGACATTAATGTTCGTTTATTTTCACTCATGTGCTGCAGGGAAATTATGTGTAATGTGAGCAGAGGTGGACAATCCAGGTGCTAAAGTAAAAACCCAGCCATGTTTTTGGATCTGCCTGCACGTCTAGAACAGGTGTTTTCACTAACGAGCTCACCTACCTGCAGAGGAGCTGCAGCTGGCTTAGTGATTGGTTGGAACAACTGCTGGACAGGATTTTTACTTTCTGGACTGTTTCTTTTGGGAGGTGGTGGTGGCGGAAGTATGATATCGCACTGTTTCGGCTATAAAAACACACTAAATGATGTCGTTTGGAGTAAATTATGGACGCTACCCACTCAGGACACTTGGTTTACATTGGACGAGCGGTATGGTGGAATATTGCCAAGTTTTTGTGGACATTTATGGACCTTTTTGTGTTGAGCGCCTGTGACCTCCATTACATGAATGTTATAATGGGGGAAAACGAAAAGTCTCTCGATCTCCGGCTGCATTTGAGATATTTAAAAAGTGCTCTAGAGTCTTGCTCAGCATGAGGGTGAGTAGAAAATGAAGGCGTATCATTCTGTGGGTATACTATTCCTTTAAAGATCTCAGTTGCATGGTATGTAGATTTAGGTTTAGTGTGCCTATGGGCTTACAAGACACTATACAATACAAAATTATGCAGTGCAAAAATAGCAACAAGAAAACATTCTTAACCTACATAAGTATAGACATACAGTATATATGTATATAAATATACATTGCTTTGAAAAAATTTACTTTGAAAAAAAGTATACATTAGAGGGGTATGATATTTTCTGCCCAAATGTCCAGGCTTTATCAATAAATCTATCTAAAATATAAATGGAAATCTGTCATATCACATCACAGGTATGACTTTTCCATTTCTGCTGACAGCTTTAGCTAATTTTTTTGATATTTTAAAAATATTTTCTACAAAAATCAATCTTTAAGTAAGGCTACTTCAATATTTTAAACTAAATAATGGCTCTGACAGAGAATAAGCATAGGGATCAAACCTTGTTTGATGTTAGTTTAATGTGGTTCTCAGCTGCTCTGGCTTCGAGACCCAACATCACCTCATAAATGAGAAAAAATTTTCAACTGCTCAACTTTGTTTAGTAAAAAAAAAAAAGTTCCTTTAACCAACTGAGCTGAATTAATGGTGTTTACATGCACAAATATTAAATTAAAAAGTGCAAAAGCTGAGAAGTGGCTAAAGACATACAGCTTTAGCTGGTTTGTATTCACTCACTGAATATAAAACAAATTCTATACTGATAAAGCTTTATAGTCACATGAACAAACCTGCCATAATAATCAAAATATTTATGTAACAGCCATTTTAACAGACTCAGTTGGTGTTTTTCTGCAAAGGGCATGACATAAGTGCAACTGAGAAATGAACAAAAACTTCTACGCAATCTACTGTAGCTTTAAAGTCTAAAATACTTAATCTGTGGCAAAAAACACAAATTCAAAAATGCAATTTAAAACATCCAAGTACACAAAGTTAAGCTTTATTCTGATTACCAGTCAGAATACTGAAAAATACTGTTCTTTCAAGAAAATGAATTAGCCCTCATCCTGAGATGCAACACTGACATCATAGACTGGAGTCTGGGGGACTTCAGGGAGATCTGGGGATGCTTTTTTTCTCCTGACAACATTTTGCCCAGCGAAAGGCCTGTGACCCACTTTTGAGTCAGAACCCACCAGTGGAGAATCACTGGTTTAATGGCTTCTGAACCACATGGTGTAGCTTGGGCTTGTCTTTGTTGGCTTCTTTTGTTTTTTCATGACTGAAATGTTTTCAAATTGTATTCTGTCTTTGTTCGGAGTCCAACATTTGGCTTTTCCCCTTTTAACTGTATTGAAATAAATGGGCTAATCCAAATCTGGTATCTTGTTACTCAGATCCTCAGTGAAGAATCTTCACTGAGGATCTAAACTATCATATATTTAACATTTACAGTTACAAATATAAGAAAATTATTATTGAAAATGCACAATTCATGTGTCTCCCAGTTAAAATAGCTAGTCTTTAGCTCGAGAAACTTTCATTCTTTGAAGTTTCGTTAATTATTTAGCAGCGTTGCTCAAATGGAATTTAAAAATCCAACCCTAGGAAGCAGAAAATGAGGTTGTGCTCCTTTTTTTTCAGGCATACTGTAAAGAGTTTCCTTTGTCGAACCATGCTTTGCTTTTAAAGTATCTCCATTTTAAAACAGCAGTTTCGTGATACTGGAAATGTTTTAAACATCTTGTCATTTTAGTATTACTGGCCAAGTGACATGATCTATGATCTTAATCTCTTTTATTCAGGCAGTGAGGAGTATTTGGCCCAAATCTGGGCCATAACTGAACCGAGTAGTCCAGGCTAGACCCGTATATCTAGTATCTGGTTATCCTCAACTTTAAAGACACACAACGGAACTTCATCTCTCTACCAACGGCTAAATTAGCATCCATCTTCATCGTACCTGTACTGTGATTCACTCCAGCCAGTAAAAAACAGTCTTATCTTGACTCTTGCTCTGTCCCTTCCTCTCTTTCTTTTCCTCTCTTCCTCTGGTAATATTTCCCTGTGTTTCTTTACAGTGGTCTCAGGTGTAGCTGAATGGACTATGAGTAACTATTTTTAATGTCTTTTAAGGTGTTACTGACCCCAAACAGTCTCTCACTCCCATTAAACAAAGCTGGTACAGCAGTTTAAAAATTCAGAGGGTTCTCACTTCACTCACATTGTTTTGTCCATTTAGGGATACCGTAGTAAAAATGGTGGGACAAACATGGCAGCCTCCATATGTGCACCACCACCCACCAAGTAGATATAAATGGCAGACGTTGGCCGTTTCTCAATATTCGTACTTGTGCGTACTTGCTGGCTCGTGGACGTGTGAAATGTCATCACCCGCGGTCCAGGTCATGTTCCAGTAAAAAGTTCGCTTCTCGGCAAGTACACTGGAAATCCCCATTTTACCCAGCATGCATCACAGGAGGCTCGTGCGTACTTGGCCAGATATAAATCCCAGCCTGCACCTCGCACATGTGCAGCGTTTGGCAGCCTCCTCCTCCCTCCTCTGCCTGGGTGTATGTGGAAAGTGGACAACGTGGACAACTTCTTCAAGGAAGAAGTTACTTTTGCTGCTGCGAAAGAAAAAGAGGTCTCGTCGCCAGCGGAGGTCGTATGTGCGGCCACTTAACCAAAGTCGCGGAGAAAATCGCACAAGCACCTCTAGCGTTCAAGTCGATATTGCACCACGTGCACACGGTACGTTACCTCGCGTCAACGTGAGCGACCTACGTGCCATAGGTACGCTGGGAAGGCGTGTTCGCCATGATGCGTACGCGGACGCATCGCCAACAGCAAGTATATTCCAGCCATTACATCAACATCATCCTAACAGGCCACATTTTTGTAATTTTTCCGTATAACTCCATAAAAATGGTAGCCTCGTGAGACCATCCTGATCTCACGAGCTTCAGGTTTTCACTCATAGATCAGTCTGGCTACTTTCCGTTGAAGAGAATTTGGAGCAGTTCACCAAACAAACGGCCAATCAGCGTTGGCTTTGAGGCGGGTTGAGGTGTGACGCAACGAGAAAGCGACAGTTCAGTCTAAACAACATGGCGGCTTCAGCGGACGAAACTAGCGTCAGCGTGGCTATCGCTCAAGTTTTATCGGAATTACAGAGTATTTCTTCACTGAAAGGAGAGCAAAACGCTGCTCTGGAGGCTTTTCTCAAAGGAAAATATGTTTTTGCTCGCGTTTTCGTCGTCGCTTTGTTAGTAGGTCGTATGCTTCGTTGATCTAATTGGTTGATTTGTCCCATCTATCACCAACATAGGCGGTAATAGACAGATGCCTTATCCAATCAGCTCACCAGTATTCCCAAAACTACTCTAACGGTTGGTTCCCAGATGGATATGCGGAGCAAATCCATCTGGCGGAGTCAGGTTATAAAAATGGCTCGAGTGTTTGGTAAAAAATCACAAGAAAGGATCTCAATGAGTTCTAGAATGATTCAAAAGTTGATCCGGATCCAGATAAAATTCGGGCGGAGGTCTGAACTCTCAGAGTGCTTTTCTAGTTTCACTTTATTCTTCTCAATTTCAGAGTTTTAACTCGTATTAAGACCACTAAATGTTGCAGTGTAGTAGCAGGATGCAAAGACAGAAATCATACTAAACAAGTTGCAAGACCAGCTTAATTAAAAAGCAGTCCCTTTATTGGCCTGAGAGACTAACGTGGCGACTCTGTCTCCCTCAGGTTTACAAGCAACGGCCACTTGCAGCGATACCTCTGTGCAAAGCTGAGAGGATAAATAACACCTTGGTAGGAAGCCATATGGAAGTAAGACAAGAAGCAGGGAGGGGGGGTGAGGATGCCCGAGAGCTGGTTTAAGACTCCTGCACTGATCAGCGCTGCATGATGCAGAGGAGAGAGAGAGGAGCAGGAGGAGGAGGAGGAGAGGGAGGAGGAGCGACTGGGGTAACAGACTGGCCGAGGCTCGCAGCTCTCAGTCTCTCCTCTGAGCTTCGTCAAGCAGCTTCTCTCCGCTGGTTTCATCTCCCTCACGCACAGCGGCTTCAAGCACTTCTCGTCTGAGGTGACCGGAGGAAAGCAGCGGCAGAGCGGCTCGTTCGCTCCAACTCCCTCCTCACCATGCTGCCCTGGAGAAGGAATAAGTTTGTCCTGGTGGAGGATGAAGCCAAGAGTAAGCCCAAGAGTCTGGGGACCGGGCTGACTTACCACTCCATCCTGTCCTCTCTCCTGCGCTCCTGCCCCGACCTGCTCCCCGACTGCCCCTTCGACTGGGTGGGCAGCATCTTTCACACCAAACGACAGAAGGTGGAGTTGAACAAGGAGGAGCCGGTTTACAGCGTGCGCTACCTCGGCAGCGTGGTCACCATCACGGCCAAAGGAGACGGCTGCACCCAGGAGGCCGTGGCCAAGATCTGGGCGAGGAGCAACTACGGGGAGCAGAGCGTCAAGATGAGGCTGACGGTGGGATCGCAAGGCATCCGGATGAGTGCCGACAAGTCCGGGAAGAAGAAGCCCATCCACCTCTACTCTCTGAACAGGATCACCTACTGCACCGCCGACCCCTGCCGACCCAAAATCCTGGCCTGGATCTACAGGCACCAGGTGAAGAACATGGCCGTGGTGCTCCGGTGTCACGCCGTCCTGGTCAGCAAGGCGGAGAAGGCGCAGGCCATCGCCCACTCCCTCTACCAGAACGCCACCTCCGCCTTCAGCGAGTTTAAACGGCTGAAGCGTCAGAGCGACTTCCGGCACTGCCAGCAGCAGCTGCTGGGCGAGGAGGCGGTGCCCCTGATGCCCCTGAGGAGGCTGCTGAACGGCCAGTGCCACTACAGACCGCCGGCCGAAACCCCCGGCAGCGCCACCCGCCTCTGCTCCATCACCGAGGAGGAAGAGGAGGAGGAGGATGAAAAGGACTGCGAGGACAGGAGGGAGGATGGAGAGGTGCAGCAGGAGACTCAGAAGGTTCTCACCACAAACACAGAGCCGACGCAGCTGCTGTCGGAGCTGGACATCGGAGATATCGCCCGCCTGGAGCAATGCCAAATCAACTTTGTCAGTGACAGCAACAACAACACGTTTACGTTTATAACCTCTCTGGTGTGACCGGGCGGCCATGTGAAACAGAGCAACTCTGCAACACGACACATTCCTGTCTTTGCCCTCCACCGGTGCCCCACTCAGGCTCACCCTCTCCCCATCCATGACATGTGAAGTGTTTACCAGAAACTTCTCCCGCGACCGGGCGGAAGAGAGCAGCCAGGACGAGGCGGGAGGGATTTTTTCTGTTCCTCCCTGGTGGCTGAGATGCTCGCTTTGACTGAAGCAGTTTGGGAAACTGCTTGTTTACAAAAGAGGGCTGGTGATGCACAGCAACGACAGCACAAGGACACAAAAGCACCGACGCTGAGATCACCGACGCTGATCACAGCACCCAGCCAGCAGGATTATCTTAGCTGTCCTCTGTCTCTTTTTTTTGTGTGGGTAGAAGCCGTGTTTGCCAGCAGGGACTCTTGTGATCCTTCTTTTCAGGGAGCTTCTTTGTAAATTTGTGTAATTATTTTTTAAAATGACAATCCTCATTGAATTCTCTCACAGACTGACCTTTCACCAGAAGTTTATAACGGTTTTACTAACGATCAGAGCCGGCTAATGAATAAGGCTGTAATTAAGGAGGCAAGCCATGGAGTCGGCGTGTTTATTGCTGTCATTCGCTGTCGCCCCTTCTCATTTATGCATGAAAAGTCAGCAGTAACCTTTCCACGCTCTGCTTTTGCACTGCAAAAATTAAAATTTAGCGAGTATATTTTTCTAATTTCTAGTCAAAATATCTCATCACGCTCAAAATAAGATAAAAATGCTTAAAGAGAAACATTTCAGTAAGATATAAAATTTTGCTAATGCCATTGACAGAATTGCATATTGCAGATTTCTTGAAATAAGATTCATTGCCTTAAAACAAGATCTCACATCTCACTGAAATGTTTCTCCTTCAGTCTCATTTTGAGTGTGGAGATATTTTGACTTGAAATTAGAAAGATATACTTGCTAAGATTTGAGTTTTTGCAGTGTGTCTCCCGTTTTTCCCTCCCAACCTGTGAGATCTCTGATTCTTCAGCTTTTAAAATCAACACTGTGATAAATGTGTGTCCAGGGACAAACACACCACTGTTCATGCAGCACTTTTTCATTTTTGTAGTGCGTTTATATATGAAGCTGTTGCAGTGTTACTTTTGTTTGCCCTCACTGTGCTCTTTTTTTAGGCGAGATTTTTTTTTGCAAACGCATATTTTCCACGAGCCCTCGCAAAAATGCCTCCCGACTGAACCCAAGATGTTTTAAAAAATCAGCTACTTTCTTATCTGTGCTTAATGTGTGCTACTGTCTCAAGATGCATTGTGATTATTACTATGAGATGAAGCTATTTATTTTCCAAATGAGATGAATAAAATTTGCCCTCACTTGGGTTTCCCCTTCTTGAATCTCGGAGGGAGGGGTTTTTCTAGATGTTATCATAAGGGATTATTTAAATGAATGCAACCACTCTTTGCTGCGCATCTGCATGTTTGTTAGGGATGCATGATATAATCGGCCCCCTATCGGTATCGTCCTACATCAGCCTTAAAACTGAGTATCGGACATTGGCCACTCCACCGATATTTAACCGATATTTAAATTATCAGCCCACAGTTTCTAAATTCTAAAAAAAAAAAAAAACTCTTCTTCAAAAACTAGGGATGCACAATATTGGAATTTTGGCCGATATCCGATATGCTGATATTTTAAAACTTATGTGGCTGATAATTGATATTGATACTGATATTAAAGCTGAAAAAAGCACTGCAAAAAGCAGTTTTGCTACCTGTTTCCAACACTTTGAAAAATAGGGGTGGGAAAAAAATATTGATACACTGAAATATTGCGATAAAAATGCGATATCGATCTTCTTTACTACTTTAATCTTGCAAGATTTCATCGTTCTGTTGCAAAATCTCACGATATTTTTTGAATTCTCGCGAGATTTCATAACAGAATGATGAAATATCGCAAGATTTCGTTAGGGAAATCGATTGATACCCCATTTTTGAATATTATGATATCAGCATATGAAAATATTGCAAAAAATAAGTTTTTTGAAGAAGAAGCTTTTTTTTTTTACTTTAGAAACAGCGGGCTGATCAGTTAAATATTGGTGGGGTGGCCTATGTCCGATACTCAGTTTTAAGGCCAATATAGGCCGATACCGATAGGGGGCCGATTATGTTGCGCATCTCTATCAAAAACTTATTTTTTTCAGACTTTAAAACTTCTAAAGACTAGGAGTGGGATAAATATCAATACACTGAAATATTGTGATATTTTCATATGATGATATCACATTAACATTTAAAAATGCAGTATCGATCTATTTTACTGAAGAAATGTCGAGATATTTCATCATTCTGTTACAAAATCTCGTAAGAATTCACAAAATATGGTGCGATTTTGTAACAGAATGATGAAATCTCCCGAGATTTTGTAAGTAAAATAGAATCGATACTGCGTTATTAAATGTCGATTTAATATCAGCATATGAAAATATCGCAATATTTCTGTGTATTGATGTTTTTTCCCATATTTTTCAAACCGTTTGAAATGGATTACAAAACTGCTATTTGCAATGACTGCTTTTTTTCAACTTTAATATTGGTATCGATATCGGCCACATGAGTTTTAAAATATCGGCATATTGGATATTGGCCAAAATTCCAATATCGTGCATCGCTAATGTTTGTGATGTGACGATATAGCCTATAAATCTGGTCCCTGAGCAGAGTTAAAGTAGATGTAAAACCACTAGAAAAGAGACAAAGCTGAAGCTCTTACTGCCTCTCCGTCTCATAAGTCATATATTTCTGCAGGCCGTGTTCTGACTTTCCATCACTTCACTCTGAGGCGAGCAATTAATCAGCAGGTTGAAATGTTGAGGAAATGAACATAAAGCATCCGCCTCAGCAGGACGGCTGTCAGGCGCTGATTGAACCCAATGACCTGAGACGGCGACCGTGAAGTTGACTCACCCCTTCAACCTTTTTATGGCCGACATCATCCATTTTAATGAAGACGGAGCCTCTCGGCTGACCCACCAAGCTGTAGCTGAAGCGCGCTCGACTTGGCGGTTTATTATCGCCGCCGTGAACAGGAGCGAATAAATATTTCACATTCCAGCATATCATCGTGCATCGCAGTGAAATAAATTGATAAATGCTGCGAAATTATTCATGGGAAAACTGTTTAGAGATTCACTTTAACAACATCAAAAGCTGTTTGATTTGGAGTCCTTCATTAGGAATTCTGCTTTTGAAGAGGAATAGGTTTGGCTTTGTTGGTGTATGAGACAGCGTAACCATGTTCAGTTGCAGTTATAGGGGAGGGGGGGGGGGGGGGCCTCCAGCTGCAACCTGTGTGATCAATATTTTTCTCCTCATGAAATAAACTCCCCTGAAGGAGCTCAGGATTTAACGTCAGAGGAGATTTCTCTGACCTTTCGTCCGTCTGAATACTGTCTTTTGAATCTTCAGTCTTTTTAAGAGGATCCTGCTCTGCACAGATAAAAACACACACAGAAAACACTGTTTGGCTCTGACATTCACAGCAGAGATGCATTGTGGGACGGGATGCCAGCGCTATGCTAATGCAGAGTGGTTTGCAAAGGAGTATTTTTATGGAAACATAACTCTTGTCAAGCAAACAGAGAAGAGGGGAACAGATGGCAGCAGCAAGGTGCACGCTGGGCTTTTATCACACCCATCTTCCAGAGTAACGAGGACCGGAGCCCGGGTTCAGAGCTTGTTTTTATTTCTCAGATCCTCAGTTGTGATGCTTTTTAAAAAAAAAAAAAAAAAAAAAACTCATCCGCTGTGGCAGGCGCTGGCTTGTCGACTATAACATATCAGTGCACTGAAAATTTAAAGCGTGCACTGCTTCCTCGTGCACATGCATCTGCTCAGCGGCTTTCACATCTTCATGCATCGTGTGTGAAGCAGCACAAAGAGATGAGTGACAGCACAACAGGCCCAACTGTCACCATCACCAGGAGAAGGAACAAAATGTTGTTTTCCGAAGCGGCTGGCAGCATGTAGTGGTCGGATTTGTTCCAGTGAGGATTGAAAAAAAAAAAAAAAAACAGCTTCTGCTTCTGCATGCTGCCCATGTAGGCCAAGCAAGGACACCCCAGACAGGGAGACTGCTTACCGCACAAGGGGAACTTATCAGAGGGAAAAACAAGCAAGAGGAGAGTGTGTTTTAAAGTTTACACTGCTGACTGAGAAACTTCCATTTAACTTAGCACCACTGAGCAGGCCGACAATTAAACAAGAAAATTATGGATCAGCTCGGCTTTATAAAAGATCTTTATCAAAAGGATGTTTGTTTCAAAGACCATTAAAAGAAATCGCAGCCCCGCAACCCTGCTGTGGTTAGCTTAAGCTGCAGACTGTGTTTATGATAATAAGAATCTGGTTGTAGGTCAAATGCATTCTCCTCAGAAAACATAGTACATTAACATAACTTTTATGTTGCTATAGTTACAATTACAGGTGTGTCTGTGGAGATGATAATTTTGCAGACTGGATGCAAACATCCAGTCTGCAAAGACAAGACATGTCTTTCGGAATCGGGATAGTCTGTTCTTGGGGGGGGGGGGGGGTATGTGTGCTGTTTTAGATAAACTTGGGGACTGTTGATGTAATGTGTTGTTTTTATTATGTGAAGCACTTTGTAAAGCTACTATGCATGAAAAGTGCTATATAAATAAAATTTGATTTGATTTGATTTGATTTGAACACTCATCTTCTATTTAAAAGAGGCCCTACATAACTTTAGAAAATGTTTACAGTGAAGTGCCAATATTCAGTGCCGCCAACAAAACAACTTTACTACTTTATTTAGCAAATTTTCAGACCCTTATAACAACTTTACAAAAAAAACAGCTACCTTGACCAATGTAGTGACCTTTCTCTGGTGGTATTGGAGACTTTTGGAGACAGATGTTAAAGAACGTATTGTTTACCCATAAGATAAGATAAGATAAGAAGAGATAAGATAAACCTTTCTTGATCCGCATGTTGGAAATTCAGGGGTTGCAGCACTGCAGGCAAGTACAAGAGTAAAATAGCATCCTTAAAAGTACTTTATTACCAGAGAAAAAAATCTCCACAGGTTAATATTTTAAAAACATTAACAAAATATATACAAGACTCAGTCCTCAGCTTAGTCCTCACATAGAGTCAGTCCCAGCTCCCAGCATCAATCCCAGTTCCCAGCATCAGTCCCATCTCCCAGCATCAGTCCGAGTTCCCAGTATCAGTCCCAGATTCCAGCATCAGTCCCAGCTCCCAGTATCAGTCCCAGTTCCCAGTATCAGTCCCAGCTCCCAGTATCAGTCCTAGATCCCAGCATGAGTCCCAGCTCCCAGTATCAGTCCCAGTTCCCAGCATCAGTCCCAGCTCCGAGTACCGGTCCCAGTTCCCAGCATCAGTCCCAGTTTCCAGCATCAGTCCCAGCTCCGAGTACCGGTCCCAGTTCCCAGCATCAGTCCCAGTTCCCAGCATCAGTCCCAACTCCCAGCATCGGTCCCAGTTCCCAGTATCAGTCCCAGTTTCCAGCATCGGTCCCAGCTCCCAGTATCAGTCCCAGTTCCCAGTATCAGTCCCAGCTCCCAGTATCAGTCCTAGATCCCAGCATGAGTCCCAGCTCCCAGTATCAGTCCCAGTTCCCAGCATCCAGTCCCAGCTCCGAGTACCGGTCCCAGTTCCCAGCATCAGTCCCAGCTCCGAGTACCGGTCCCAGTTCCCAGCATCAGTCCCAGCTCCGAGTACCGGTCCCAGTTCCCAGCATCAGTCCCAGTTTCCAGCATCAGTCCTAGCTCCGAGTACCGGTCCCAGTTCCCAGCATCAGTCCCAGTTCCCAGCATCAGTCCCAACTCCCCAGCATCGGTCCCAGTTCCCAGTATCAGTCCCAGTTTCCAGCATCGGTCCCAGCTCCCAGTATCAGTCCCAGTTCCCAGCATCAGTCCCAACTCCCAGCATCGGTCCCAGTTCCCAGTATCAGTCCCAGTTTCCAGCATCGGTCCCAGCTCCCAGTATCAGTCCCAGTTCCCAGCATCAGTCCCAACTCCCAGCATCAGTCCCAGTTCCCAGTATCAGTCCCAGTTTCCAGCATCGGTCCCAGTTCCCAGTATCAGTCCCAGTTCCCAGTATCAGTCCCAGATCCCAGCATCAGTCCCAGCTCCGAGAACCGGTCCCAGTTCCCAGCATCAGTCCCAGTTCCCAGTATAGGTCCCAGCTCCGAGTATCAGTCCCAGTTCCCAGCATCGGTCCCAGTTACCAGTATCAGTCCCAGTTTCCAGCATCGGTCCCAGTTCCCAGTATCAGTCCTGACCGGTCTTCCATACCGAGATGGCGTTCACAATCCAAACTTTTGAATAATGTTCCCAATCTCTCCTGAGGTGGCGCTGTACTGGATTCACCGTAGGCGAAGACAAGACGCACGAACAAGAAGGTTCTTACAACTTCCGTTTCCTCCACAAAACATCATGTTTGTGCGTACTTACGGGGAGCTGCATATACTTTCATCAGACCAAATAACTTCAATTTACGTCCTCGTAACTCCACGTCTGACCACGAGCCAGTTTTAAAAGTACTGCAGTCCCACATGTTTGTTTGTTGTCATAGCATTTACCCACAATGCCATGCTAAACCAAATGCAGGAAGCAGCAGATTGTAGTCCACTTCGTGTATTTGGTCCACTTGAAACGGACTGAGACAACTGACAACTGTCAATCAACTGTAACTTATATTTCTTGCATTTTATCTTATCTTATTTGAGCTGAGTTGTATCTTCTTTTAAAGTTTGATGTCCTTTTTTATGCCTTTTCTGCATCTCGCTGTAACGCCTGAATGTTTTATGTAAAGCATGAAATGTTCTGTATGAATGGGCTTGCCTTATCAGAGATCCTGGCCCCAACAGTAATGTTTGCTCACGATGAGGTTGTTGTTTGTTCCTGTCATCTCTTACATAAATATAAAATATCAAGGTAATTAATTCCAAAGCAGCAGAGAAAGTTTTGACCGTGATTTGCTCATCGCTGCACTGGAAGTCTGTTGAGCCACGAGGCCTCTGATCGATGTGCAGCAACCAAAAACACAATCTGTGTTGTTGCATTGGCTTAAATGTCTGAGCTGCTCCAACAATCTTACTGTCAAAGGGAAAAAAAGGGTTCCAGTTACAAGTTTAAGTAATAAGACCATAAAAGCTAGCAAGCATAGTTTTCCATCTCATGCATATCTTACACTATCCTCCAAGAAGGAGGCTGCATACCTGGCAATTTGCAGAGAGGAAGTCAGCAACGCTGTCAAAGCCCCACTGAAGCAGAAAAAGCTCTCAAAAACAAAATTATATTGAACTTGCAAGATGCCCACTCATGTTTTTATTTCTTGTTGCTCCGCGTGAGCTACGCCTTGAATATTATATGACACAACTTCTGCACAAGGACTGAAAATGAACGACAGCGATGCCAAACAATCCACCGTTGTGTGTAAAGTACAGGTAAAGCCCCTGGAGAAAAAAAGAGAGAGTGCAAGTAAAACTAAGTAAACAGCTGACTAATTCATGAGGCTGGCATTAGTTAATCCCCTGGAACATGTAATGAATGGCTTTAACTGCTAAAATAAAGACAGAAAACTGGTGAAATTGTCTTGGAAGCAGTCTGTGATTTCAATTTAAAGGAATATGTGTGAGTGACAGCTCTGCTGGAAGATGCATGTTGTTTGCAGACAACAGACTTCTCTCTGCTCTCTCTTCTGCTGCTAAATTAGTCAAAAATGAAACATAGAAAATATCCTTTCATCTTTTAAACACCACTCCACCATTAACCCCGTCTATATTCTGTTTTATAAAGACTTTTTTGTTAAGGCAAGGCACTACAGGTGAAAACCCTGTTATTTCATCACCTGGTCAGTTTTGAGATTTTCATTTTTTTTCCCTGCTTCAACATGTTTTCTTTCAGACTCGTGTAAAAAAAAAACCACATCAAAAATAAACATTTTAGGGGTTTATTTCATATTTTGTCTGATGCACCCAAATCCTCTCAAAATGCAGCTAAAGTTGGTGTTTTTAAAGGGAGCGCAGCACCGTGGTGCTCGTCTGAACCCCGTCATGTCTGCGATCGTTGGAAACGTCTCTTTTTCCTGAGCGATGTCATCTCAACCAAACTTGATATTTCCAGCTCATGAATCTGATCGGATCTGATGTCTGTAAATGGTGTTATAGAACAAAAATGTGGAGAATTTTACAATCCAAAACTTTAAAGGTCGTTTTCTTAAAATGAGTTTTTTTTTCTCTTATTCCGGGTAAAAAAAATCTCCACTTCAGGAGCACTTACAGAAACCAAACTTTCAAGTTATGCACCTGATTGTATTCTTAAAGTTTTTACTGACGGATTTCTTGACATCTCATTTACAGCCTTATTTATAAAACATTTCATCTCAAAAATATGCCAAAAAATGAGCTTTTTTTGTGGTTGTTGACGGTATATTCTGAATTGTGAAATGATCTTTAAAGATATAAAAAATCCCCTCTGTAAAAACTTTTGACTTTAATATGTGAACAAAATTCAAAAGAAACTTTGAACCTTGTTTAATCCTGTTTCGATTTTTTCCTAGAAATATATGCAAATTAGCACATTTTTGGCAACATATCACCTAATTTGCATATTTAAACATAAAATTTCAGAAAACTTGCAATGCAAAAAATGATACCCCTAATGTAAGGAATAAACCAGGAAAGTTTCATGGTGATACCAGTTAGTTAAATTTTTTGCCCTATTTGCTGGAGTGTCTCGCCTTAATTGTGTGAAGCACATGAGAACATAAATGAAGGGTGATCACCTTGTCACGCAGCGCCCGGGGTCTTCCTGCAGAATGAGAGTCCAGCACGTATCTCTCGTTCTCTGACGTCACCACGAGGCCGTTACACACTTATTGTGAAATCAATCACCTGCAGCACATGTTTGTGTTTTCACCGTGTTTTTTATGTCTCCCAACTGCAGGCGGTGCTGATTGTGTCCCTCTGGTGTCTAATTTGTTTTGGGTTTGTGGTGATCCGTGCGTCAGCTGCTTCATTGATTGTAATCTTACAATCCAGCCCCTCCAGTGCCGCCGGACACCTCTGTTGTTTAACAGCATGCTGATATGAAACGCAGAGGGAGGAAAATGAGCTTGTGTCAGAAGGATAAGCTCGGAGATGGATGGAAAGTTCATCTATACTGTATCTAAATATACATTAAAATATAATCAGATTTCATTTGAATTCTGGAAATAAAGACCCTGATTACATAACTGAGACAAAAAACAATCAACAAGGTTATTTATTTAGGAATTAAATCTTAAGTGGAGTGTGAAACCGAAGGGCACATTCACACCAGCCTTTTTCATTCCAAACAGGGTCTGTTTGCGCGGAAAGTCTGCTTCGTTTGGGGGTTTTGTGAAAGCACAAATGGACTCTGATCCAGAACAAACAAGCGGACTCGGCCCCTTCAGGCAGAGCAAATGCAAGAAATGGACTACAACTACCACACTGCATTGGTCCAGCATGGCATTGCGGGTAATATGGATAATATAATTAACGTGGGCATCGTTGGGAAATGCTGCCAAAACAAAATCCTGTGTATGACTTCTTTAGGAGCGGCTCGTGGTCAAACGTGGAGCGACAACGAGGTGAATGTTTTAACTGATGTGGTCAGAAGAAAACATCCCAGTTCCTAGTAAGTACCCACAGAAATACTGCAGTTTTTAAAAGTAATTAGTTGTGAAATGGAGGCGCTGGAATAAGCCTACACAGCAGACCAGGACCACACTAAAGGTAAAAAAAAAAAAAAGAAAAGGGAAAAGTGAGCCAAGTCCCCAATCAGACCGAGTCTAGCAGACGATCCTGGTGTGAATGCACCCTGAAGCTGGACGAGAGTCTGCTTCTTAGATCTGAATCTGTTTATTTGCGCTTTCATGCAAATGGATTCTTTCTTTTAGCAAAGAAAAAGATCTAAAATTACCTCGTATCTGCCAACATGGAAAGCAGCGTGAATATCTGGATTTAAAACGTTGGACAGTCGTCTGAGGTCATGATAATTTATAGGTATGTTATCCAGAGATCTCTAGAGTATTCTGACATTTATTTTATTTTTTTTTTACATCGGAGCATTAATTTAAACTATTATTCATCTCCAAAAACTGGCTTTAATGACAAACCCAATGGAAAAACACAGAAATCTCGTGATTACTTGAAAAAGTTTTTTAAAAACTAAACTCTTTCAAAAGGTCGTTACTTTTCTCTGTCCTGCAGGTGAAATTAAAGGCTGCAGGACACCGTCTTCCTGATCCGTTTGTGTTTCTGACTGAATTATTTTTATTTTCTGGTCCCAACGTTCACATATATCTCTCAGATGAGTCATTAACTCGCAGCAACACCACAGATGTCTCTGCTAGCATTAGCTAGCATGAGAAGGTTATGTGATGCGTCATTTTTGGGAGCATAGATACGTGAAATAAAGTGTCAGATTAATGAGTGTTCTCACCGTAATTTACCGTGTTTTTGTTGTTGGGGATTAAATCCAGTGTTTTCTCCACCGTGGCAGCAAGTTATTCCTCCTCTGCTCTGATTGGCCGATATTCCTCCCCAATACCAACTCACTGATATCAGTGGACTGAGCAGCACCGTCCACTTTTGTCACAGACGGCAGAAATCTTCATGAAATAAATGTCTGTGATCTTCTTATTCTCTTATTACCACATTAAAGTTTTCCACTGATGTTCCAACAACCAGGAATGTGACGTCCTTCCAGATTTCCTCCATGTTGTTCAGAAAAGAGTCCGATTCTCATCTGTTCTCAATACACATGTACAGAAACGCCCCCGTTGCAATGGCGGATGGTCTAGTTGTGGCGTTTGGTCTTTATGTAGGGGTGTGCGATACAGCAAGATTTGGTATCAATCCAATACTAACAGTGTGTTCAGACCAAGCGCGATTTGGGCGTCAAGGGCGTCAGGTTTACATGCAAAGTCAATGGCCGACGCGCGTCAAGGAGCGTCGGCCTTTCTTGCGGCGCGTTTCGCGCGTCGGGCGCGGCGCGTCTAGGGCGTTAGCGCGTCGAGTTTTGAGATGTTCAGCGTTTGCGCGTCAAGGGCGTCAGACGCCGGAGTTGGAAAATCTGAACTTTGGCGTCTTGACGCGGGGGCGTCGACCAATCAGAGCGAGTCATGACACAGACACACTTTTTCTGACAGGAGAGGAAACACACAGAAAAACCAGGGGAACCTCCTCTCTATCTGAACACAGAGGAGGATAAACTGTGATCTGTGTCCGGTCCCGGTTTCTGAACGGTGGTTTGATGACCTGCTGTCCTGATGGGATGTACTGGGCTGATAATGCTGCCCCGCATCGGGACAGCGGGACGTTAAACTGGGCCGGATCAGACGACTGAAAGTGCCGCTCGCCAGCAGCTCCTGAAGTAAATGATGAAACTCATCACAGTCAGAACACCTGGAATCATTTGGTGAACCGGACACAGAGCAGAGATGTCCGACGACGACGTCCCCTGCTTTATTTATCACATTAAGCCGAGCCGCTCTCTCTCCTGCACCTGCCGTGGTGCAGAGAGACCGGTGACAGGAAAAAGAGAAAGGAGAAGGTCCTCCCACGGCGCGGCGAGCGCTGCTTGACTGGACATCTCTCGCCGCGCGTCAGAGCGTCAAGACGCAGGGAAACAGGCGTCGGACTTTTAATGACACGGCGTCCAACTTTTGGCGTCGGGCGCGTTTTTGACGCCCAAATCGCGCTTGGTCTGAACACACTGTAAGTAAATAATGGGGTAGTATTGTCAATACTGATATAGATACCAATACTTTTTAATAGGGCTGTCAAATGAACAGATTTATGCAAAGAGATTATTCTGTGGAATCTATACACTGTTTTTTTTTTTTTTAACTCTTCAATGCATAAACAACCAAACTATTATCCATACCATAATAATCTGAATTTGTCATTATCTGGACGAAAAGCTGATTTTTGGCATGTAGATACCTGGTCACCAAAAACCAAATCTCCTCCTTATTTATGAAGTGTGTGATCATTCAAAGCCTTACATTTATAATTTTATCGCCTACTTCCAAACTCAATAGTCAAAATTTTGAGTATACTGCATCAAAATGAAAAACAGTATGCATAGTATATGAAAATTAAGTATGCAAAAGTACCCAGATGACGTACTCAAACCCGTCACTCACCGCGCTCTCTTGTCCCGAATTCGGGTGGTGGTTATGCTCCCTGAAATGGGTAACAAACTGCCATAAAACTCAAGAGAAGAAGAAGAGGAAAGTTGCCGCACTCATCACGAGTGGGAAAAATGGCAGCTTAGCAGGCGGACATCGATTTGCTGGCGCCGATTTCGGCGTAAGGCTTCATGAAGGATGTTCATGTTTTCATGATGAGAAATAACACTCAAAGGTGAAAAGCGCCGGCAGAAGATGGCGGCAGTGCGCTGTGGCTGTAAGCTGGACACAAATTTCTGTAGAAGAAGAAGTCGACATCACACTGTCATTTTCGGTGAGTATTCTGCACGGGAGTATGCGATTTGGGACAGCACTGCGAACTCGAAAATCATGTACTGAGCCGTTGAGTACATAGTATGGTTAGTATACTCCATTTGGGATTTTGAGTACTGAGTTTGGAAGTAGGTGATTTGGGACACAGTAAATGTCATCGCTGAGTTTGGTTTTTGTCTCAGTGAGAGAAGCTGGTTTCGGGAATATGGGGGGCCTTGTCATAGCAGTGAACTAGATCCATCAAAAAGCACTTTATCCTCCATTTTTATGAAGATTCTGATCATTTTTTAAGACTTACATTGAAGTATGGATGTAACTGGACGGGTGTCGATCGATATCGATACCAATGGCTGCCATGGATGTTATCTATATTTGTATTGATCTATCCACCACTAGCCTGAGATATTTGCTGCTGTGTGTTTGTATGATGACTAATGTGTGTGTTGGAGTGTGCTGTTTGTATTGACTTTTATGTTTTTGTCGCTGTTTGCCAAAACAAATTCCCTGCTGCAGTGGGACAATAAAGTACTTCTCAGACCGAGCATGAGCTGTTTGTCTGTTGATGGACAGGCGAGCTGTCCAGGGTGACCCCTGCCTCTGGTAGCTGCTGGACAGGCTCCAGTTCCTGCAGACTGGGAGCTGAATGCACCAGTTAGGAAAATCCCAGCTGCCTTGGGTCTGCCTGAACGGGGCTGCTGCCTGGTTGGACTGCTCCTGCTCCTCTGGAGTTCAGGATTTATTTCCTTTTTCTTTTGACTGGGAGAGTGCTGATTGTTTGGTTTTCCTCATGGGTCGCTACTTGGCACTGTGCTGATCAGTTTTTCTTTTTTGGGGGGGGTTATTTGAGCTGTTGGTTTGTTTCCTCCCTTTTGTTTCTGGGAGGCCTGATCAGCCTCATGCTTCCCTCAGGTAAGCTGGGTCAGTCAGAGCTTGAGTCTCCTGCGTGGTGTCTTTGTTGAAGTTTGTTTTGTTAACCTCTTTTATGGGTCCAAAAGTTATAATTAAGAAAAGAAACCCGCCATATTTTTAACCCCCTGTGCTGCTCTGGTTGTCTGTGTGGCCCCTGAACAGTTTCTATAGATAAACTGCAACTTTTTCCTGTGAACCAACTCAGATTGCACTCGTGTCTGTCTGGTTTTCTGTCTTTTTCCAGCCTGAACAGCATCAACAACTGTTTTTCTGAGAAATCTACTTTGTTGAGAACTAACTAACCATGAAAATGAGAGACATTTTCAAATCAAAAGGGTTCCTGGGCTGAATCTGAGCTGGTTGGCATGTGTCGGTAAAGTGTTGGTAGCATAAACTAAACTCATTATTTAGCCTGGAAAAGGTTATGCTGACAGTTTTGAATGAAACTGACTAAATTCATGCTTACTATTTAGTGATTCTTTTTCTGATGGTGAAACAAAACCGGGGGGAGGCAGGTGAGGTCACCCTTTCTCAGTCCGGTTCTGCTGCAGGCTTCTAAATAACCAGGTTTTTGAAATCAACTTAAGATTTAGCACAATGTGTTGGTCTCCTTCTTCCATCTTGATTGTATGAACTAGATGGATACAGATTTTTTAGGGTCGATACCGATATTTTCTCATCAAGCCAATGGCCGATACAACCTGCTGTGACTCCACAATTAAAATAATGAAATACAGAATGAAAACCTTTTGTGCCAAAAAAGAAACAAAGCACTTTAGATAAATATATAAAAGAGAAAAAAGAATGCAAATATCAGCAGGCTGATGTATCGGTCTATTCTTGGTCTGAACACAGGGAGCTGCACAGGTTTGCACTGCCACCTCATCACCTCCTTGTGCATGCACTGGTTTTCTCTGCATGCTCCAGCTTCCCACGGCTCTAAAACAGGGTTAATCAAGTCAGACCACGAGAGCTGCAATCCTGCAGGTTTTCAATGTATCCCTGTTCCAACACACCTGGCTCATTCTAAATGGAACCAATGAAGATTTGCACAATGGCTCATTAATTTGATTCAGGTGTGTTGGAGCAGAGAAACATTAAAATCTTACAGAATTTTGGCCCTTGAGGTGATTTCATAGGAGTGAGCATGAGTGGCTGTTTGTTTTTCCATTGGCTCTGTGATGGACTTGCAACCTGTCCACGGCGAAGCCTGCTTCTCATCTGATAGTACAGACAACTATAGGATACAACTTTATTTATATAGCACTTAAAAACAGCGCAGCTAGCACAAAGTGCTGAACATAGCAGGACCAAAGACTAGACAGTGATAACTGGATATTATACACACAGAGATAGAAAAATCTATTTTTTTACCTGATGAGAGACATTTTCTTTCAAGGTTAGCTGAGGAGAAAACAATTGAACAAGAATGCAGCTGAGGACGTTCCAGGCTGAGACACGCAGCTCTAATTATGTGTTTTCCATCTATGATGATGCATCAGCAGAGTGCTGCGTACAACAGCTGATCAGCGCCGTTTCTCTCCAAGAGAAGCACGAAGAAAGAGATTTAACAGAAATATGTGGGATTCTGTAGTCTGCATCCTGAATCCAGACCCCTTTCATGTCAGATTTGTGTCCTTGTTTTTGGTCTTTTTGAACTCAGAAGTGGATTATTTCCTAAATTGTGAGATAAAAAGAAAATTTATAAAAAATGCCATTAAAGCCCAACTTTCGTCACAGCCCAGGAGCCTTTCCGTCCATTTTCTGTCTAAATTAACTAGCTTCTGGCTGCAGCGTCACGCTCAGCAGCAGACACAAGAATGGGTTCAGTCTCATTATTTAATGCTCAGTAGAAAGGAAAAACGTCAAAGCGTTCCTTCAGGAAACACAATACGAGACGGATTATCAGGTGTTGCCTTTCCCCCCATAATCCCTCCTCAGATTAAAAACAAACAGAATAAAGATTATCCAGCCCTCCAGACATTTTTCCTGTTTGAATCTACTACCACTGATGGAAAAGTATTATTTTACATGCATGCCATTTACAATCCTGCTACAGGGTTTTGATATTTAGCTCTTACAAAACAACAAGGAGCAACAGGAAAGTAATTGTCTGCAATTATCATCACATTTGCCATTATTTAACAGCAGAGGGGGGCTTGACTTTAAAGCAGAAATCAGTCTCAAGCGACATTTTTAGCTCTATGATGGCTTAGTGAAAGGCATGACTAACATGATGACCAAACGGAAGTGCTTTGCAGAAAGTTTTTGCAGAAGCTCCATTAGAAGGAGGCAAAAATATCCCTATTTACCCCTGGAGCATTTTGTCGGACATAGAGGAGGCAATCAGTCCAGCATCCGTTTGTTCCCCTGCTTCCTATTACCGAGGGAACGGTGAAACAAGGCTCTAGAGAGCAATCACTTAGGCGCACACACAGTCTGTAAAGAAAGTGGGCCAAGCCGCACACTCAGACGCACATGCAAGGCTAGGGGCACGTCATTTAGCAAAGCAGAGTTTGAGGATAGCATAAGGCTTTCTTCCTTCTCTATCTGATGATCTAAAGAGAGTGGCAGGTGGATAAAAGGGCAGTGGAGTGGGTGGACTTGGCCAGCATGTGAGTGGGTTGGCACGTGCCGTGACGTGGAGACGAGCCAGCCACAGCACCTAAGCAAACAAGGATGCACAAAAAATAAACAAGCTAGTCCTCTGCAGCCCATTATAGAGGACACAGCAAGGTACAGCTTTATTTCAGCATCATTGTATACACTGACTGCACGACTGCATCATTTGCTGATTTATTTATTCATGTGCTGCAAGTAAACAAGACAGAATTTATGGTACAACCTGACACTGAGAAGAGAGGGAGAGAACATATTTATTCATGGTTATATGAATGCACTTATACTGTATATCCAT
>JALJCO010001739.1:0-13198 GCA_023101725.1 Atherinomorus stipes | reverse complement strand
CCACTATACGAGGTATAAAGCCTAATTTATAACTGTACGTAAAGTGCTCTACGTAGGTTACAGAGGAGCCCTCTGCGTCGACGGAGAGCCTGTCGGAGAGCCTCTCCGTCGTCTCCGGCTGCACAAAATATTTTTAGGTCTCCGTCAATCCGTCAAGGGACGACGGAGATGGCAAAGAACTGTGATTGGTTCACCACTACGTAAACACTAGCTAATTAGCAGTTAGCTAATTAGCTAACTGTTGAGTAGCATGGCGGAACAAACTTGTTTGTCGGCTCTATTTCCTGTCCGTAACGAAATAAGAGCGGAGAGCGGAGCTTCCTTCATACACTGATGGGAGGCAGCCAATCAGACGGAAATTCATGAGAAGGACCCGGAAAAGCTGCTGTTGGACCACAAGCCTCTCTTCTAGTATACAAATCTGGCTGGATACAAAGATACCAGAAGGTTTTTTAAACAGAAACGATGCAGAATGCATTCAATAATAATGGAGAACACAGAAATATTAATGAAATGACCATGGAAGTACAACTTTAAACTGGCTAACCTACGAAGACGCAGATATGAGTCCAACCAAAGAACGTTTGGCTGAAGAAGCGAGGAAATACCAAAATCACCCCATCGTCTTTATTTTGCATCAAAAGTATCTCTGTTATTCAGCTGCAGCAACAACAATAGTCGTTCTCTCTCGGACGCCGTTGCTCACTGGAACCGGAAGCAAAATAACCACTGAGGTTACCGACCGTCTGCATCATTTGAGTAGGTCAGTCTTGCGTAACCCCTATTTATCAGGCGGGAAATTGCACTGCGTATGCGGCACTACGACGAAGAACTATGAAGGCTGGAGGGTCTCCGTCTTTAGGCAGTTAGATAACGCATCACATAGTCGGAGAAGTAACTGTAGCCTTAAAGCCGGGGAGAGTGAGAGTGAGTGTATACAGTTGCAGCGTGATTTTCAACACATCACGTCATAAATAAGACATTTATTCAAAATGTGTCTGCTGCATTAAGTTTGGCAGTACTGGGCAGAATCATTCTGTTAGCAACGGTTTTGTTGTGTGGTTTTTCTTACAGTTTAAACTGTGTCACTGTCACGTAAGCACCTCATCAATACAAAATCCTGAAAGTATTAAATATGGAAAAATTGCAGCCAAAAGGTCTATTTGGAAGGAAGAAATTAAAAACGTAAATGACTAAACATCATTAGAATGATTCTCTGCATCAACATCAGAGGTGGTGTGTCAAAATAGTAAAAGAAAATGAATAGATAAAATAATAAATAAAAATAAATAAAATTAAGCATTAGCTATACATGGCTGTTCTGTTAACAACGTGTATATATTTACATATATATACTGTATATTGCAATATGTCAGTTATTCAGTTTGCTCATTTAAATTAATAGATTCTTGTCTGTTCTGATGGGCCAGGGGGCCACTTGGTGTTGCTAATTTTGCTGCAAAAGTTATACAAGGTAGTTACGTAAATTAACTCATTGACTGCCAGACCTTTTCCGAGCAGAGCTCCATATTGCCGGGATTTTTAAGCATTTTCACTGATTTTCGGAGATCCACAGAATATTGCCAATACAAACACTAAATGTACCAAAGGAAAGCTTAGACTTTCTTCTTTTATCAGAAAATAAAGCAATAAGCCCCGAGAAGCCGTGGGTTACAGCGGTTTTACAACGGCGGGGCACGACGCGAAGCGGAGTGCCCCTCCGCCGTTGTAAAACCGCTGTAACCCACGGATTCAAGGGGCTTATTGCTTTTATAAAACGGTTACCTCACATATTGCCTATAAAATAAATAAAAATAAATACACACATACAAAATAAACAATTTATGGGTAATAATGAAATAGAGAACTATTTGTTCTCCCAACACATAAGATTGAGTGGACAGTATGGTTGCTAAGCAACTCAGCTTGTTCACAAGTAGGAGGGTCTCGTAAAACTAAGATATTTCCTACGATTTGGCCCATCATTAACACGTAAACGCAGATTTTATTTTATTTTTTTTTATCTACTTATTTATTTATTTATTTTTGGCATTAAGAAAAGTTCATTTCAAAAACTTCGACCAAAGTGAAGATTTAGTTTACCTCGTTTGCAACTGCGTGTGGACATTAATAACCAGGTTTTAAGGTTTGAAACATTACTGCCTCATGACAAAAAAAGAAAAAAAAAAAAGCTCTGATCACATTTGCTGCTGTGTTTACTCTGGATCGTTACTTTTCCAGGCGAACAAGCAGTGAACCGGGTCAGCGGAGTTTTCACTTGTTTAAAACGGCGATCAGACAGATGATCCCGCTCAGATCCGATGGCCTGCTCAGTCGATTTTTATTTTATTTTATTAACTGTGCTCCCAAAGATCCATGCTTTATTTGTTTTGTTAAACCCTTTTTCCACCTGCAAACGCTTTCCCCTCCATTTAAGCAGCAAACTCCTCCTACCCGCCAATCATCACTTCTTTTTTTCCCCCGTTTCATTTATCCATCCATATTAATATTTCTCCATACAGCTGATAAGGTGGATGCGATCTTTTTTTTTTTCTTTTTAAAATTTTTCTTAGTTGGAGGAGGGAAGACGCTCGTTTTACAAAAATCCGGCTACACATTGGCCATCCGCTCTCATCAATTCAGGCTGTCTGGCCTCGTCATTGTTGTTATTTCCATTAATAGTGGTGTAAAAATAATGTTTGGAGAAACGGTGGTGTGCGTTTGGCGGCAGGTGTTTTGTGCAGATATGTCGGCTGCTTTGCAAATGAGGCAACATGTCCGCGGTGAAATCTGCGCTGTCATCTTCCACCCCCTCATCCAGGTTCAGGACACCCAAAATATCAAAATTCACCACAAAGTCTACAAAAGTCTTAAAACAAATATAATCCAACGAATCGGTTGAACTCAGAGCAGTTGGTTGCTAAGCAACGCAACATCTGTTTATGCTGGCGCAGGGATATTTTGTGCTGCGGTCTGCCGGATCTACGTGTAGGTTACAGTCTGTTTTACCACGGGCTTGGAACGCAGCTCAGCCAATCACATTTAAGAATGAGAAACACCCGTTTTATAAAAAACATTTGTTTCTAGCTTTTTCCATTCTTTAGTAATCTGCAGTAGAACATGGCTTTGTTCTACTGCAGACAATAACAACACGTTAAAAACACGAGAAAAAAAAAAAGCTTTTTTTTGCGCCCATGTGGAGGTGTTATAGCACCTTTTGGAGGACAAATTAAGCACTGGCTTCAACAGAAATATTTAAAAGAAACAAGAACATCTGCACCTGTTGACAGGTATTTTGGTCCACCGTTCATGGAAGAGGCGCTCAAATGTGACAGTTTTGTTTGTTTGTATTTTTGAATTATTATTTACAACCATAATTCAAAAACAATTGAATTCTCTAAATTATCATTTTGTAAATTTTTATTTATTATTGGTTTCTTTAGTTTCTTGTTTTATGAATTTCTATTGTGAATTTGATATTTTCTTTAATTAGAGGGTATGAATAATTTTGAGGACGACATACCATTATATATATATATATATACATATGTGTGTGTGCGTGTGTGTATGTGTAAAAGTGTTGCTGTGACATATACCAAAAGCCGTAGCCTGCAGAAGGATTCTTATGGGCAGGTAGGAGGCGGATGAGCAAGGGATTGTGGGTAAAGACTGCTGCTCAGTAGGAGATGCTCAGCACGGCTCTGTGAATGAAAAGCAATGAGGAGGAGGAGGGCTGCCCTCCTTGACCTCAGGCTGCCAGCAGAGGAAGGAAGCTGGGCCTGTAGGGAGGGTCCAGCACCAATCACCTCCCCTCCACACCCTGCGGACGGCTGCCCAGTGATGCCGTCCTTGCTGATTCCACCTGCCGGACGTGAGGAGCATTCAGACCACTATCAGCTCACAGCAGAGCGGCTTCTCAACCAGGCAGCAAGATAAATGCCGAGAGGACATCGGGACCAGAGGAGAGTCCACGCACAGACCGGTCAGCGTGTGCTCCGCCTCCATGAAGCTCACATCTGCTTTCAGATACTTCACCTCTTAAATAACGTGTGTTGAAGTCATATTTGGGGGGAAAAATCAGCAGTGTTCACTTTTCCACGTCGGGCAATATTCAGTGTCCTCAAGTCTTCTCGTTACAGTGCACCCGGAGGAGGCATGGGGGGGGCAGAAAAGCTTCCAGCAAGAAGCTCCCAGTAATGAAGCATATTACAGCAGCCACACACGTGGCAGCACGCTGCTCAGGATTAGCTGCTGTAAGCTCACTAAAGTGGTTTGTCCTGGGAGGGCTGCACTTCACCCCCCACACCGTGAGCCCAGGTGGGCAGCTGGAAGCAGGGAAGTCGCAGGACCACAGCTGGCCGTGTGTCCGACTGAGGTGCCCTTGAGCAAGACAGTTAGCCACTATAATAAAGCAAAATACTTTATCTCAATATATACAAATATTAACTTATATTGACTAAATTTAGCAATAACAGTATAAGATATAAGTTTCCTACACGGGCCTGCAGTCGGGGGCTTGTCTACCATCAGACCTGTACAACTATCTTCATCGCTTTTATCTGATACTTGTATAATTGCAAACTATTGTCTGTGTTATGCCAAAAGCAGACATAATCGTAGCTGTCAAGTCAGACATTTTGGCTCTACACACTCAAAAATAAAGGTACGAGAGACAGGAACATTTCTGTACCTGTAGGTCCATTTTTTACAAATGTTCTCTCAAAAGTACAATATTGGTCTTTATGAGGCCAGAAGTACCTATATACTATGAAAAAGGGTCCAAAGTAATATAAAGTACAAATTTGTACCATTTCATCCCTAAGGGTACCTGCAGCATTGAAAAATGTGTGTAGCTTGTACAATTACTATAAATAGCAGTACTTCTAGTTATTATATTATGATTTTCATAATAATAATAGTAATAATTATGTGTATCACTATATATGTGTTTGGCCTAATATTTATGTAATAAGTATTCATTTATTATTAGCATCTCTGACTGTTGTCATAATCTTTATTTTATGAAAGTTTCTCTCAGAGAAAATAACTTAAAGCGCGGAGCCAGCAGCGAGGATGCCTGACAGAAACTCGCCTCGTGCGGCATAGCAGGGTCAGTCGCGTGCAGAGTAGGCCGTCACTCGCGGCTGATGATCTTTGTGCTTGCTGTAGATGAATTCATGTACGACAGTTGTTTAATCTGCGTGCGAGTGTGTTTATTTTGCTCTCTCGTGGTTTTACGCGAATCTGACGCAATAGGGGAAAATCACGCTTCCGCGTTCCGGTTTCCGGAAGTTGAAACATCTGAAGCTTCCTCAACCGGGCCAGGAATGGCTCAATGTTGCTGCTCTGTTCCATTGTGTACATCTAATAAACATCGCCAGCCGTACCGAAGTTTTCATGGATTCCCGACTGAAAAGACACTAAGGAAGAAGTGGATGAAAGCGATTTGTCGTAGTGAAGGACCGAAACTTAAAATAAAACAAGGTTGCACGTATGTCTGTAGTCGGCATTTCAATGATGCAGACTACACTACAGCTAGCGTTAGCAAGCTCGCGTTAGCTGACGTTACCAACTTTTCGCTTGTGAAAACATACAAGCGTCTGAAAACTGGGTCTGTACCCCCCCCGTTTCCAGTGGAACAACTGGGGACTGCCAAGAAAGGAGACGCTTTCAGATGCTTGTGTGTTTTTCAGCCGCACAAAGTTAGGCACGTCATCAAGCTGGCTAATGCTAACCTGCTAACACGACTGTGCAGACTGCCGGCTACAAACAAACGTGTGTCGTTTTATTATAAAGTTCGGTCCTTCACCGCGGCGAATCGGTCGTTTTAATCCACTTCTTCCTTAGCATCACTTCAGTCTGGAATGAAAACTTGGCATTGGCGTTTATCCGATTTACAAAGTTTAACAGAGTAGTAGTCGGCGGACTACTGTTAGCAGGTTAGCATTAGCCAGCTCGATAACATGCCTAACTTTGTGCGGCTGAAAACACACAAGCATCTGAAAGCGTCTCCTTTCTTGGCAGTCCCCAGTTGTTCCACTGGAAACGGGGGGTACAGATTTAGATGTTTGTGTGTTTTAAGACGCACAATGTTAAGCACGTCAGTAAACGTTAGCTGGCTAATGCTAGCATGCTGTGAAGTGCCGGTGTTGTGCCCCACCGGCGACAAACAAACGTGTGTTTTATTATAAAGTTCGGCCCTTCACCGCGGCGAATCGATCGCTTTGATCCAGCTTTTGATCCAGTATCACTTCAGTCTAGAATGAAAACTTAAATATGTTTGGAGTTTATCCGATTTAAACAGTATAACAGAGCAGGAACGGCTGTCGTTAACATGGCCCGGAAGAGGAAGTGTCCAAATACCGGGAACTTCCGGTAAGCGTGATAATCCCCTATACACCAAATATACTGAATGTGAAACATGGTGGATTTGGCAAAAGAAACGTAAGAAAACATAATCAGAGGAAGAGAGGAAAAGAAAGAGAGAAAGGAACAAAACAAGAGAGAAGGCAAGAGTTAAGATAAGACTGTCTTTTACAGGGAGGATGAAGATGGATGCTAGTTTAGCCGCCGATAGGGGGTCACTGAGAAAACTGCTAAAAGTTCTGCAGGTCGTCTTTAAGCCTGAAAAATTTTGAAAAGAAAAATCTAATTGAGATTTTTATGAAACTTTTATTTATTTTAAAAAAATATATTTATAAAGCAGTTGCCATACATGAGTTGCACAAAGTGCTTTACATAATAAAAAACAAGTTTTGAATATTGAAAATAAAAGAGCAGAAAAAAAGAATACTACACAACCCCCCTGGAAATCCAGAAACATTTTTTCAGAAACCAGATTTTCAAACCAAGATCCAGGCGTTCAGTAAAAGTGGCAGTTTGGTAGTGAAGTGAAGGTGCAGGAGGAGGGATGTAGGTAAATAAAAGCTGGGCAGAGTCCAGCTGTAACAGCAGATATGGCTTCAGGCAGGAGGATGAATGGGACGCAGCCCTGGCTGTTGACCATACTGGCTTTAATTTCCCTGATTTCTCCGACTGACGGATCTCCAATGTGAGTAAGCTGTCTTTACAATCATGTTCTTCCTTGAATGTCTGATTAAAGGTCAGTTAAACTGTCCCCAGAGCAGACAAGAGCAGAATCTGTAAGATCAATCTAGTTTTGAGAGTAAATGTCTTTTATTTCTTACTTAGTAAATAAATCTTAAACTTAGATATTTTATATGCATAGCCTGTTGAGTTAAATTATCTCACTAAGACACAGTTTCAGATCACATTGTGTCTTTCTCCCCCAATTTTAGCTGTTTTAAGACCTCCACATACCAGTTCACACACACATTTCTTTTAATACAGAAAGAATATATCGGGATGTTAGACAAGTGGGAACTAGCTTAAAACAAGCTCTGAAACACTCGTTTCAAGTTTCTTTTTAAGTGATAAAAATGTAAAACTACTCTGGTAAAGCTTATTTTTAGTGTTGTTGCTTTCTGATTTTGAGAGAAAAGATCTTAAAGGGGAAGTTCAGGATTTTTGACATAGGGCCTCATTTTCAAGTGAGCCAGGATCCTGCTTATCACTGGAGACAGTTTCATCATTTTATCTCAATTCCTTGTTACAAGTTACTAATGCTAGCATACCGTAAGTCAATAGAATCTGATAGCCTTTCATTAATAATAATCGTATCCACTGCACAGAACATCCGAGGCAAATCAGTTATAACACAAGACAATCTGTGTAAATGTCGTGTAAGTCTGGGCGATAATGGCAAAAAATAAATATCAGGATATATTGAGCAGTTCACCTCGGTAACGATAAATGGACGATAAATCTCCCTATAAACAACCACAACAAACAAAAACTAGTTTTATTTTCATTTTATTAAAGCAGATATTCTGCCTTAACTGGAACTTCATGTGACTTCTTGTTTGGCAGATAGATTAACAGGTTCCTCAATAAACACCCAGTAGATGTTTTGGACATATGAGAAGTACTGTGAAACTGAAATACAAACATACAAATATACAAATTAATGAATGAATTATTAATTTTTAAATTAACTCAAATGAGTTACATTATTTACATATAAGCAAATACTATTTTGTCCATGAAAACCAGTGCTCAGTCTCCCATTAAATGCACACATGACTACCGATTAGAATGAATGCTAACTTAACATTGAAATACCCATAGACAGGCTAATGCAATTAGCATCACTACCGTTGTCAAAACGTTGAACACAAACAACGTTCCGTCAAACGTTTATCACTTTACACTGACATCAAATAAACGTCACTGATCATTTACAGACATTTGTTGAACAGAAAACATGCAAAAGATGATGAAAAACACGAAGCTCCAGTGCAGGAATGTCACGTCACAAGAAACTACGGCAAGTTTGAGAGAGCAAAAACGTCCCGTGCGGCAATTCCACTGCCGGCTTTCTGAAAGGGACCGAACATACCGACACTGTAAATGTCGTGTGTCGGTAAATTTTCGGTATAACGCCTAGCCCTAATGCCGTGTTAACAAAATAATGTTACAAATAAAACTAACCTTGCATCACAAATTACACATTACATTTTGAGGAACTAGTTTCTCACAGCAGCGGAATGATACATTGCTTCCGGGTAGTAAGACAGGAGAGCGATGCAGTTCAAAACAAACAGAAGTCGCACATTTTCAATAGCTTGTTAGTTTACAGAATTAAAAACAGTAAGAATAAGCAACATGGTTTATAAGTGTTCATTCAAAACAGATGTAATTTTCATCACAGAAGCTGGTAAAACATGGGTAAGGGAAGACAATACGACATCACCATGACAACATGTCAGATGTGGACTGAAGTCTCTGTAACTGACAGACCACGTCTTCACATAGAGGCTGTTTATGCTGTTACATGCAGCGGCTGTCGTCCGTCTGCCCGGTTTCACGCGAATACAGCATGAAAAGTACGAGCGAGTTGCTTGTTATAAACAATTGTTACACAATGTCCCTTTAAGACCACAAAATTTTGCAACGTACATTTACACTGACTTGTTGAAATGTTCACTGCAAAATTTTGTGGTCCTTGTACGAGTTAAAAAAATACTGAAATTGAGAAGAATCAGATTATAATCAAGTGAAATTATCTGTCCATGCAGTAAGATAAATTAATTACACTTGCTAAGACTTCTTGAAATAAGAAAAAATGGACTCTAGACAGGGAGAAATATCTTTAAGTTGTAAAACGCTCATTTCAAGTCCCTCATTTATTTAAAAAAATCCCTCAAAATTAGTCTAATCATGCTTCTTTTGTGTTGTTCTTTCTCATTTTAAAGTAAAAAAATCTTAAAACAAGATCATGCCACTGTCTCAGACCATCAAATGCACCTCTGTGCCAGCAGTTCTTGAATTTTCGGTTAGTTGTTCTTTTCTTACTTCAACACTAAAAATAAGCTTTAACAGCAATTTGAGGGGTTTATCACCTAATAAAAAAAAACTTAGAATGAGTGTTTCACACCTTGTTTTAAGCTTGTTAACACTTGTCTAACATCTGGATATTTTTCTTATTACAAGAAATCTTTTTATTTTATTTATTTAACCTTTATTTTTCCAGGAAAAGTCCCATTGAGATTATAGACCTCTTTTCCAATATTATCTGTGTATGAACATGTACAGAAGGTCTTAAAACAAGTTTTACAGCTAAAATTGGGAGTAAAGGACACAATGTGATCTGAAACAATGTCTTAGTGAGATCATTTAACTCAATGTGCATATAAAATATCCAATTTTAAGGTTCACTCACAAAATAAAAGACATTTGTTGAATGATTTATTTTTGTAGTTCATTAAAAATAACTGATATTGTGCAAATAAATAATGAATGAATAAAATAAATCATTTAGATCGTGTGTCATTTGGGCTGTTGCTTTTAAAGTGAGGAGCTATAACAACTTTTGTCAGATAAATAAAAGTGTCAGTGCCAGTAAGTTACTGTAGTTCACCCAGTGGGTCTTTGCACCTGCAGTCATCAAACAATGATGAAATGTTATATTGATTCAGCGTTGGATTTTAGTCAAGATAACCAATGGATTACTAATTGTGTGTGCAGTCTGCACGAAAGCAAGAGAACATCTTGTAAAAAAAATTGTTTAACTGGGTAGACAGGATTAATATAAACAACTGTTATTAAAAAACTGAATGAGGTAAACTCTATGTCATAGTTCAGGTTTTCAATGAGTTAGTAGGTGACAAACAGCAGTTTGGTTCGGCCCAGTGACTACATCTTTATTTCTTTCCCTCTCTTTAGGAAGTTAATGTCTGCCCCCAACTTGTTGCGGGTAGGAACAGCAGAAAATATCTTTGTGGAGTGTCAAGACTGTGCCAGTGACACTAACCTGACGGTGGAAATCACTGTAATGAGCTTCCCAGCCAAATCCAAAAGGATGGCATCGACATCCGTGACCCTGACAAGCGACAACAAATTTCAGGGATTTGGGGAAATTAAGGTAACCCTGAAATACTAAATCATACTCCTACTGTATAACCAGAGGTTATTGTAGGCTGGAGTCCCCCAGAGCCCAGCTCCGCCACCTCGGGGTTGCTCACTGATGGATGCTAGCTTTGACGAGAGAAAAATTATAGAATAATTAAATGTGTCCTGGAAATGAACTACACTATATTACCAAAAGAATTATCAATTGTTCCAATCTTGGAACAGGTGTATAAATTCATCAGACAGTCATCCTGTCCCTGCAGCTGAAAAACACCCCCATAGCATGATGCTGCCACCACCATGCTTCACTGTTGGGATGGTATTGGGCAGGTGATGAGCAGTGTCTGGTTTTCTCCGCACATACCGCTTAGAATGAACTCCAAAAAGTTCAATCTTGGTCTCATCAGACCAGAGAATCTTATTTCTCTCAGTCTGGGAGTCCTTCATGTGTTTTTTACAAACTCTATGCGGGCTTTCATATGTCTGCACTGAGGAGAGGCTTCCATCGGGCCACTCTGCCATAAAGCCCCGACTGGTGGAGGCTGCAGTGATACTGACTTTGTGGAACTTTCTCCATCTCCCTGCTGCATCTCTGGAGCTCAGCCACAGTGATCTTTGGCTTCTTCTTTACTCTCTCACCAAGGCTCTTCTCCCACCATTGCTCAGTTTGGCTGGACGGCCGGGTCTAGGAAGAGTTCTGGTCCCAAACTTCTTCCATGTAAGGACTATGGAGGCCACCGTGCTCTTAGGAACCTTTAGTGCTGCAGAAACTCTTGTGTAACCTTGTCCAGATCTGTGCCTCGCCACAATTCTGTCTCTGAGCTCATAGTCATAATTATATTCATAATTTTGTCATCTAAATTTAAAGGTAGAGTCCAGAGTTTCCCCCCTGAAAATAAACGTTAGACTTGTGCAAGTGAAAACTGTCTAATTCCGCGCCTTTGGGCCTATACTTGCGTGGGGTGTGGAGTTTGTCTGTAATTCGCCTTTTCCTTTTGTTTTTGTCTGGTTGGGACGTTTCTGGGTGGAGATTTCTGTTTATATCACCAGCCAATGACAGAGCTAAGAGCATGACGTTGTGTGGGAATAAGCTCATGAGTGGAGCAGACGCCAGTCACTCCAACTCTCGAAAAAAGAAAAAAGAAAGAAAAATGGCAGACGCAGCTAAGAAAAGGAATTAGCCTACTCTGCTGTAACAGCTTTAGATAATGCACGTTGGAAAAACCAGGGTTAACCCCTAACCCTTTTACCCGCTTCTGAGCTCTGAAGGAGACGCTTGAAGCTGAATAGGCTGAAGAACGAGGCGGCCGTCAGCCTAAGAGGGAGGGGCTCCGTTTGAATGCTGTTGTTTACAAACAGAAACTGTGGGGGGACTTCAGACTCTACCTTTAATTAGTTTTAGTCAATGAAAATATAATATTATAGTCAGCTAAAGTACAGTAGATTCAGTTGACTATAACATGGGGTGAAATGTAAATGAGTAAGTTTGAATGTATGTTTACATATATATAGATATATACATATATACAGTATGTGTGTGTGATTAAATTAAATAACAGTCAGTCTGGCGTTGTTCATTTAAGACATTTTTTTTTCTTTCCTTCTCACAACACTTCATTTAATAACACATTTCAGGTCATTTTTTTTTATCATCATATCAAAGTGATGAAAATTCTTCCTTCAAAAATAACCAACTTTGCAACAGCACACCAAGATTTTTCCGTAGTGTTAGCATGGTTGCCTTTGCATGGATTTCAGGATGACTGGTTAGCAGATGTGGCTTCGGGTTGGTTGTGTTTCTGCTGGTAGTTGTTGCTCCGCAAAGTTTACACATCTTTTTTTTGTGTTGCGTCATTCCGTCATATGTGATGAAACATGTTTGTGTATCAGCTCTTCTTTTTCTCCCTGGACTGGACATTTTTAAGATAATTTAAATCACGAAATGTAAAACACGTGAGAATTGTTTAGCATCCCCCCGGGTAACCAGACCAGCCTCACTGCACGAGTTTGTGTTCTTATTGGATGTCTTTGCACTACATCCCGCTTTTCAACACAAACAGTTGTTCTGATTGGATGCCATTGCTGTCAGGTAATTTTGTCTCATTTTTATTCGTTGACAAAAATGTCATTAACTTTCGTTATAGTTTTGATACCCATGCGTTGGTTTTTGTTTAGTTTAAGTTTTGTTTTCATCAAGAAAAATAGGTCGTTGGAAAAAGACTATGACAAAGATTTTTTGTCAACGAAATTAACACTGTTAGGGACTAAAGAAAGCCAAGGTCATGGCTCATAGCAGCACTGCAGTTAGTCTCTGTCCAAGCCATTGTTACGCTGTTTGTTTACTGTATTTCTTTTTTTTTTTTTTTTTTTTTTTTTTTCTCTTTACACTTGTCCTGTCCAGCATCGAAGCAAGCAGAATGGAAATCTGATTGCTTTATTCTGTTGAACAGTTTTGCTTTACCAAGCGGAGCTTTATGAACATAAGGCTCCACTTGATATCATGTTTATTCATTTTATTTCTTTATTTAAACATTTGTCTATTACACCATTCCATTACATACTGCTGGGCCTGACAAGGGAGAAATGAAAGTTAACAGAGGTAATGATAGAAAGTGAAACAGAGAGAAAGGAGTAAGGAAGAGGAAGAGAGAGAGGAGAGAAAACATGAATCCACTTACACAGTTCACTGGTACATCTGTACAGCGATCCCTAAACAACCAAGGTCTCT
>JALJCO010001738.1:0-89421 GCA_023101725.1 Atherinomorus stipes | reverse complement strand
AAGCTAATCTTCGTTAGCTCTTGTTAGTTTTGAGTTAGCTTGGTTAGCATTTCGCCCAGAGTACGTTTGCTGTTAATCATTTACCCCGAGGCCGCGCTTTGCCCATTTTAGTATTTTTCGGGAGTGACGACACACACGACACAGTAAGATGGAGACGGTGGAACACGCCCAACTGGCTTCTACATCCATTTTTTTTTAGTTAAAAAAAAACAACATTTTACACGACAATAGATTTGCTCTTTTGTTAAAATGGGTTTTTGATATTTCCAACCTTCAAATGTTTTCTAACAAATCACTCTGATTTACTAGGACATGTACTATATAACATTCCTCTTGAAAAACAAAAAAACATTTCGTATAATACTTAACTCCCAGCTGCAGTGGAGTTAGCATGAGGTTGCAAATGCTCCTCAGCCTGACGCAGGCCACAATTTCAAACTTTCAAAGCCTCATTTCACCTCACTACATGGAGAATCTACCTTTCTCCACTTACACTGCTTCAGCCAAGCTGCTTTACGAAGATGAGACGAAAACTTGACTTGAGAGGAAAGGAGAAAAAAATTAAAATAAGACTTGGGGGAAAGAGATGTCACCAGAAGACAAAAGTGCAGAAAAAGAGGAAAGATTTTAGGGAAAAAAGAGCAAGACATTAGAGGAGATGAGAAAAAGGATGGAAAAGAGGACACAAGGAGGAAACACACACACACACACACACACCCTTGCCACTTTTCCACAGCAGCATTTAAAGCTGTAATGACAGGCCAGAGAGTGATAAGAGACTCTGAGTGGAGAGGCCACTATAGCTGCTCTCCTCTCCCTGCTAACAACTGTAATTATCCAAACTCCACACTCACTACTATTGATCTCTCCTCTGCTCCTGCCCGTCCTCCCCCAGCCTTGTGTGTGTGTGTGTGTGTGGGTGTGCACGCACGCTCGTCTCTCTCTTTCTGACAGGGTGACACACAACGCGTCCCTCTCAGAACAAGAGTTGTTCACACCTGCAGCTGTGAATGTGGAGAGCAGCGACAAGGACTTGGACAAATACATGACAGCAGCAAAACACAAATATTGGTGCAGCTTCGATGCTCACCACATGGTGTGTGTGGTGTACGAGGAGTGTGTGTGCTCTCATGTCTTCTCACACCTGGTTTGGATGCAGCTCTGCAATGACGGTGATGCATATTTTGTTTGAAAGATGTTGAAGTTTTAATCCTCAGTGGAGATTTTTAGTTTTTTCATTAAAATATTTTTCCACAAGATAGTTTAATTAACTTTTATGTTGTCGGTTTGGTGCCATCGTGAGATTTGCATTATGACTACTCAGTAAAGTATGTCAACTACTCCAACTTCAAAGTCTTTCAAAGGATGATGCCTCAAATATTTGCTGGAAAGTGAAAAAACATTCAAAACCCAACATTTTAAAAGCTTTTTCTACAATTTACTATCATATGAAATATCGCAAGATTTCATTTGTAAAATAGATCGATACTGCGTTTTTAAATGTCAATTTATCAGCATATGAAAATATCACGAAATTTTCGTGAATTCTCGCGAGATTTCTGAACAGAACAATGAAATATTGCGAGATTTTGTTGGTAGATCAATAACACGTTTTTAAATGTCAATATGAAATCAGCATAAGAAAATATCGCAATATTTCAATGTATTGATATTTTTTCCCACCCCTAGTCTTTAGAAGTTTTAAAGTCTGTCAAAAAATAAGTTTTTGAAGAAGTAGTTTTTTTTCTTTTTTTTTTTCTTTTTTTTTTAGACTTTAGAAACAGCGAGCTGATTGGTTAAATATTGGTTAAGTATCGGTGGGGTGGCCGATGTCCGATATTTAGTTTTAAGGCCGATATAAGCTGATACTGATAGGGGGCCAATTATATTGCGCATCCCTAGCCCAAGAGTAGATGCCATCATCAGGTATTTGAGATTCCAACTGAACCAACTTAGAAAATCACCAAAAACGTCAATTTATGAGCATCTTCAATTACTGTACAATATATGCTAGAAAAATCACAAAGACATTGTTACTATGTTGCCATGGCAACAGCAGGCAATTTAGTTGTTTGTGTATAATAAAAAACACATATTGACGCAATGTTTTTAAGAAAAGGACAATATGTTGTTATAAGTACGGATGTTTTATTGTCAAGTTCTTTTTTTGCAGTATTTTTATTTTATTATTGAGATCACTGCAGAAATACCTGCAGTGTACTTCGTAGTAGACCTTTATGAAGGCCGACAACATTTAGGAACAGATATGTGGTTCTACCCAAAGTCCAGCAACATAAAAGTAACGAGTAACGTAAAAAGTTTCTTTCCATAAAAAGTAAACTGATTTAACAGGCACTTTTTTAAGAAGTAAAGAGCAAAAATAAAAGCTACTTTATAAAAGTAATTTCACCAATGCTGCTCATGATACATATTAATTACCGGAACATGGGTCCTTCAGCCATTAGATAAAAATATGCACTGATCCATTATATTAATGACCATCATGTTGCTCAAAATCCTCTGGTTTGAATCTTCTAGAACAGCAGAGTTTGTCTTTTATACCGTTTGCATTCAGACTCTTTTACCTCAGAGCTGTAGCGGACATGTACCGGTTAGCCTCCATGTCATCAGAGCAGAAATGTTGTGGCACGTAATTTTGGATGAACGCACAAAAAAATGTTCCAGACAGGGTTGAGGGGGAGGACAGGTGTTGTGTCAACCTATCCGAAACATTTCCTGGTGTCTGAACGTGGCCGGGATGTAAAAAGTCACCAAAGAAGCATTATGTTTGAAAAGATGGCTCCAGTTAAAGAGTGGATGGACTTTACCACAAATATTTCACAGTGCACGTCTGGGAGGGGCCTAAGAAATGGGAGCAACAGGTGTGGAAGCACCATATCAGATATAAATCATCCTTCATGGCAGTGCACGACACAGGGGAGCTTACTCTGTTTCAAGGGCAAATCATATGCTCAACTTTTAGGTGTTAGGTGCATTTGGCGTCCTTTACTAAATTGTCCATTAAAGTTATACTGTGTAACTTTTGACTCTCATATTGAGCCTTAAATGAGTAGTGTTAGATGATTTTTGGGGCCAATGTATCATGACTGATGCGTGTCAGCCAAGGGGAAAACTCCGCCTCAGAACAGTGAAGCTCTCTTCCGCGTTGTAAATAGTGTAATCCTCCCTTCATCCGCTAGGGGCTGGCTCCAAGAGCGAGCAAATCCCCATAGACTCCCATGTTAAAAACGCCGACTTCACAGCAGAAATAAACAGGTTTACAGCCTGGTTCAAAAAAAAATCATTTTAGGTTTATTAGGTCAAGTTTACCTTAATGTCAACTGTGAGGGGGGTGAATTTTTTTATAACTCATTCGTTTAGATGTTATTTATTCTTCAAATTACACATAATTAAGGGCGTGTCCTTATGATTGACATGCGGCAGACCGGAAGCTCCGCCTGCCGACCGGAGGCTCCTAGTTAGCTCCTTCTTTGCTCTTAATAAGGTCTCAGTTTGTTACAGAGTCGCACAACGGCGGTTTTTAGTCAGCGAATTGCAAGTCTAAGCGTGTCTTACCTTAACCATGCCGCTTAGGGGGCTTATCTTTGTTAGCTCCTCTTAGTTTCGTGTTAGCTCAGTTAGCGTTTAGCCCACAGTACGTCAGCTGTCAATCATTTGTCCCGCGGCCGCGCTGTGCCCATTTTAGTATTTTCCTGGAGTGACGACGTACGTGACACGGCAAGATGGCGACGGTAAGACACGCCCACCTGGCTTCACATTTCTCTATTCAGAAGAGACCGGAAGCTACGTCCAGTAATTATATACAGTCTATGGTGTCAGCACTCTGAGCGGGCTGCCCTCTGCAGAAACCAGACATCGTAACTTTGGAGAGGCGGGCCGTCGATGAAAGCAAGTTGCTTTACGGCTCCTCTTCTGTAGACACAGAAAGCTCTACTTGTGCTACTTTCTCTCATTTCTCGAAGCTTAGTCATGGCGGAACAAAGTAAAATGGTGAAAGTGATGTCTGAGCAGGCCAGAAAAAGAAAGAGGCAAAGGGATCACGGCAGATCAAAAACACGAGTGGACATTGGAAAAGAAATCAGTCGTTGGAGATTTCTGAAACAGCAGTGTGGAAGCTAAACCCACTCTCTGTTTGCCACGGTGTTATTAGACTGGTAAGTAAGTTTGGCTGCTGTGTAAACATACGAAAATGTGGTGCTTTCAATTTTTTACAGTCAGTGTTCATCCAAAACATTGTCAATAAGAGCCGTATTAGCTGCCTATAGTTTCCTGTTAGCGAAACGCGGCTAGAATTACTATAGACCAAAGCTAACGTGACTCCCTAAACATTTTGCACAGTTGTGGCTGGTTTGCAGCAATGAATGCGTTCTCTGTAATTCATATAAATATCAATGAAGTAACAGAACGATTAGCTATGTGCTTGGTTAGTTGTTGGTTTTCAAACGCTGTTCAGAAGGAAGCAGACCCCTGTTATGTCCCGTAAGCTGAGCTAATCTTGACGTCCTCATAACAAACATGAGTTTTGCCAAAGTTACCACTTCATTCAGTGCACAAAACTACAATTTGGTTTCGTGGCCGGTTTTGATTGCGCATTTATCTTTGCATTGTGCGTTTGTGTATTTGATGTTTCCTATTCAGCTATGTAGACACAATTCAATGACATTCCACAAGCGGGGGGGGGAGGGGATAGTTAGGGGCGCATACCTCCACCAGGGGCAAATCTTCCAATGGTGAAAAATCTTTAGAAAATTTTTGAATCTTAATGGACTTTTTTGTTTTAATATCCAAACACTGAAGAGGAGATTTAAATTTGCGTTCTTGCCGTGAGGCCTGTGAGACGTTGCCGCTGTTACAGGTTTAGCGTTTCTAGTGACCAAAAGTTACACAGTATAACTTTAAATCCACCAAATCCAGGCAGGCCTCCCTTCATCACTTTTCTTTGAGTTTTTACTTATTTTTATATATTTTTTTAGTTCTCTTCTGAATATTTTTTACACACTTTTTTGTACTATTTTTCATCTTGTTGAGCCGTCTGCTGTTAGAATGATCTGCCCTGTTCTGTAGGTCTATAACTTGTCTAATTCCCCTTAGAGCAGTTGCCTTAGTTGTAGGAACAGCTGGACACTTCTGGACACACTGACACCTGAGGTACTATTTACTGTAGCATGTTCACAACAGTCTATTTCAAGTCAAAATTAATGGAGAAAATGCTTTTCCAACATTTCAAACAGTTCATGGCTTTGTTTTCATACCAAGAAGATATAATATGATTCTGTTACTGTGACAAAAAGGTAACAGAAAGTGGAAAGTCAGATTATTTTCTCATCTACTGATGCTGGAAATCATCTTTACTTTAACACTTAAAACCAACAGTTCTAACTGGTTTCTTTTATCCTAACAATTTCTAACCCCAAACTTCAGCTAAAACAGCTGAATAAATGCAAATAAGCACATTTAAATGATTGAATATGGACCGGAGCTGCAGTGAGGTTAATTTCTGGTTTTAAAAAAATGACCACTTCTGCATATTAGTTGTCTGGAATAGCCCATGCTTCCCTTATATGGCAGTACCATGTTGCACGGATGATCATTTCATTTCAATTTCTTCAGCAGATTCCATCAGATGGCATCAGATTTGCTTCTCTGGATGGAGTCGCTGCTGCTGGTTCTGGACTTTTAAAGCTTTGAGAAGAGAAAGTCATTATTTGTGTCCTTCCAACTAATGAAGAGATAAAGATGTCAGACATCTTCACTTCTGATTGCATTCAACTTTGTGGTTTTATCATACTTCCAAAGTCACTGAATATGAAGATAATAAAATATCTTACTGACACTGGCCAGATAAGTCTTTTTATTAAACACTTAAGAGGAGACATAAAGGGAAATTAAGCTGAGGAGCTTTCGTTAATACACCAACCTTGTCAAAATTTTCACAGAAGCCAAATTTGACAAATATTATACTTTCTTTCAATGTGTGTCCATTCAATTTGCTTTTTAAACTAAGTAAAGCATTGAAATTAGCTTTTGATTTTCTTCTAAGCACATTGTTTACACATGGAAGCATCCTTTGCAGCGCTTCGCTGGCAAAAAAATAAAGAAAAAGGTAAAAACAACAAAGCTTTAATGTTAGTCTTCAATGAGGGGTGGCAACACCGCTAATAAGTCATTAACGGAAAAGATAAAGATTTTTAAAAAGTGTTTCCTACTGTCAGAAAGCAGTGAAGAAGAAGAGAAAAACAGGAAAAATTTGAGAATGTCAGGGCTTTAAGTGTTGAAACTAATCAGGCGAGCTGTCATTATAAAGGCAAGGTTAATAGCAGCTGACAGAATCACCTTCAGCAGACACCGAGATAAGAAAAGGTCTTTTATTAGTGCTGCTGGAGCAGACACACACATACGGATACACAAACACTCCACGCACTCAGAATCAATGGAGGAGATCCGGTCGCCGTGCAGCTCGTGTTGTGGCCATATGTGGACCGTCAGATAGCGGCATTCAGCAGGAGGAAGGATTTACACGTCGCGCTGTGGCCTTGACACCCGCACAAAAACCCCTCTTTTGTTCCCCCATCACCTGGTCCAGATTTATGACGTCCAATTACAAACTGGGATGCTTACAATATTCCCCATTAGCCTATCAAATGCTTTAGTGGTTGTTCCTTCAAAGGGTTATCTGGCCTTTCAGCAGGGATGGAACCAATTTATGGCCCCCCCAAGAAGATCTGAACAAAGACCTCCCTGGTTCTACTTTTTGTTTTACTGCACTCCTCCCCAAGACAGGTAATTAACAAGGAAGGAGTTTGTGGTTAATTTGCGAGATAATTATCTAAATTAAACTGCCTTTCGTCACATCATGGGGGCTCTATCGTGCTCTCGTACTTGCATGCATGCAATCTCTCTATCATTTGATGAGGGTGGTCAGGGTATTGTGCTGCTGTGGAAACAAACCCAGTAATGACATGTTCCCCTTTCTTTCCTTTTGTTTTCACCCGCTTTGTTTGCTTTCTTTTGTTTTCAATTGGAGAAAAAGTAAATGAAAGGGTAAAAGGAGCAAAACAGAGATACCGAGGATGATGGAAAGACAAAGGAAAATTGGAAGGAATACGTGTAGTTGCGCACTTTACCAAATGAGGAAACTGAACAGCCATTAACACACACAGCATCGGATCTGATCTGCTGTAACTGGTGGCTCTGAAAAGAAAAGGGGAGCTGGTTCAGGGGATCAGATTCCTGAGGCAGGATCTGGAGGGAAAATCCTGCAGGAGTAGCATCGAACCGAGATTCAGGATGATTTCCTTCAAGCAGATTCCCAGTGATTTCCACTACCTGCTTATCGTCTTGTTTAAAGGAATAGTACACCCACAGAATGATGTAACTTTATTTTCCACTTCCCCTCATGGTGAGCAAGACTCTGGAGCACTTTTTTAATATCTCAAATGCAGCCGGCGATCAGGAAGGCTTCTCTTTTCCCCCAACTTTCATATAATGGAGTTCACCAGCAACTGAACCAAAAAGGTCCATAAAAGTCCACAAAAACTTGTCAATATTCCTCCATACTGCTCGTTCAATGTAATCCAAGTGTCCTGAGTGGGTAGCGTCCAGAATTGACTCAAAACAACTTCATTTAGTACTTTTTGGGGGCCGCAACAGTAGAACATCGCATCTCCTGCGACCACGCCGATGCACGTTCACGAAACGACGGAAGCCGCGGCAGACGAGGTCGCGCATTCTCTTTCTGTCTTTGTTTTAAAACAACATCCAACCCATCTTGGACCCGCTTGTGTTTGTCCCGGTTTGTCTGCAGCTCTGTCACTCTTAGCACAATGTAAACAACAAATTTCTTCTTCTATGCTTGCATTATTGGCAGAATAGGCTCTGAACGCCGAGGATTCCGTAGTTTCGTGAATGTGCTTATGCGTGCTTCACGTGCTTAGGCTCTAAAAAATATAGTGAATGATGTTGTTTTGAGTAAATTCTGGATGCTTCCCACTCAGGACACTTGGAATACATTGGACGAGCAGTATGGAGGGATATTGACAAGGTTTTGTGGACTTTTATGGACCTTTTTGGCTCAGACCCCGGCGAACTCCATTATAAGTTGGGTGGAAACGAGAAGCCTTCCTGATCGCCGGCTACTTTGAGATATTAAAAAAGTGCTCCAGAGTCTTGCTCACCATGAGGGTAGAAAAGGGTGGAAAATAAAGTTGCATCATTCTGTGGGTGTACTACTCCTTTAAGGCAAAACACTACAGGCAAATAGGGTAAAAAATGTAACTAACTGGTATCACCATGAAACTTTCCTGGTTTATTGCTCACATTGGGGCTATCATTTTTTATATTGCAAGTTTTCTGAAATTTTATTTTTAAATATGCAAAATAGGTGTTATATAGCCAAGAATGCGTTAATTTGCATACATTTCTAGGAAAAAAATCTAAACACAGGATTAAACAAGGTTCAAAGTTTCTTTTAAATTTTTTTCAAATATTAAAGTCAAAAATTTTTACCGAGGAGATTTTGGATATCTTTATAGATCATTTCAGAATTTAGAATATACTGTCAACAACCAGAAAAACTAATTTTTGGCATATTTTTGGGATGAAATGTTCTATAAATCAGGCTGCGAATGAGATATCAAACAATCCTTCTGAAAAAACTTTAAGAATACAGTCAGGAGCAAAACTTGAAAGTTTGGTTTCTGTAAGTTTTGCTGAAATGGAGATTTTTTACCTGGAATAGGAGCAAAAACTCATTGGGAGAAAACAGCCTTTAAAGTTTTGGATTGTAAAATTCTCCTCATTTTTGTTCTATAACATTATTTACAGACATCAGATCTAATCTGATTCATGAGCTGGAAACATCAAGTTCGGTTGAGATGATATCATTCAGGGAAAAGAGATGGTTACAATGATCCCAGACATGACGGGGTTCAGACGAGCACCACGGTGCTCTGCTCTGTTAAGAAACACCAACCTCAGCTGTATTTTGAGGAGATTTGGGTGCATCAGACAAAGTATCATGAAATAAACCCCTAAAATGTTTATTTTTAACGGTTTTTTTAGTCTGAAAGAAAACATGTTGAAGGAGGAAAAAAAAAACGGAAATCTCAAAACTGACCAGGTGATGAAAAAACTGGGTTTTTACCTGTAGCGCCTCCCTTTAAAAAAAAAAACTCATAAGGGATGTTACTCATCTTCCTTTTTTATGATCCATATTTGTTTCATATTATATTATTATAATTAGATTATCATGCATCCTTTGATATTGCTATGTAAAGAGCCTAAAGGTGTCAATTAAAGCTTCTTTAAGTGCACAAAGCATGGCTACAGTTTGAAATGATTTTTTTCTTTTTGATTATGCAAAAGATATTGAATTTCACACTCATATGAAAATAATAATGATAATAAAAAAGCTTTTTTGCACACTGGAATGGTGTTACATTTGAATCCATGACTCCTCACTTATGCTTGGTGATGCTAAGCTACACATGTAGCTATGACGGAAACATGGCAGCCAATGGCCACCATAGAAACATTCATATACACCAGCGATGTTGACACTGGGTGACTGTAGAAGTGGGATTCAAACCACCAACCAACTAGTCACTGGACAACCTGCTCTACCACCTGAGCCACTGTTTCTCTGAAAAAGACTTTTAAATGAAGACCTCAGTGTGTGTTTGCACACATGGTGGGAAAAGTAAACATGTTTTAAGTATGTTTTAGCAGGTTGTTAAAATAGGAAGTATAGATTAGGATAAATGGCTTTTTAAAAGTTCTTTTTAAGTAACATGATCACAAAACCTGCACGCTATCAATAACTTTTTTTCTAATCTTATTAAATCTTAAAAAGGAAAAAAAAGGGCAGGTGCTGCTGTAGCAGGTCAAATCGAATTGAACTAACTGAAAAAACCTGATCAACAATACACACAATAAACACAATTAAGTCTTGTGGTGGGAAATTATGGATGTGTGGGTGCAAAATCATGATTTAACTCCTGGGAATGTTGCTGGAACATCCGGGTATAGTGTAATCGGTCCTGGTGTGGAGTCATTTGAATATTTCCCATCATGCTTTGTGGCGCCCCATGTTCTGTTCTGCACAATCAGTGTCAAGTTTATGTTATTATAATTTTAACATTTCAGTTCTTTGCATATAAACTATAGGCAAGATTTGAATTTAACTTTTTAAATCTAAATTTAATTAAATTGTGAAAGTTCTTTGGAAAAACACGTTTTAAATTGAACTATATCTTTTTAAAAAAACGCACATTAGAAGTGGGATACTGCAAGATTTGATATCGATCTGATACCAAGTAAATAAAGGGCGAGTATCGTTGATACCGATATTGATACTATAATTTGATAGGCCTGTCAAAATAACAGATTTATGCAGAGATTATTTTGTGGAATCGATACACTATTTTTTAAATTCATTAATAAACAACCAAATTATTAATCGATACCATAAAAATTTGAATTAGGCATTATCACCGAAAGTGATAATATCACCAAATATCGCCCTATCACCAAAGTGAACCAAATCCACCAAAGACCACACATAATCCTTATTCATTAAGTTAGTCATAGATTAAAGTCTCTGATTTAGATTTTTAGAATTAGGTGAACAGAAACAAAGTTAGTGCCAAAGTTGTGCTTTTTTAAAAAATAAAATGAAAAAAAGTACAAATTTAGCTTTATCTCAGTGAGAGAAGCTAATTCAGGGAATTTAGGCCTTGTCATAGCAGTGAATTGAATCCATAAAAACACTATATCCTCCATATTTATGAAGATTCTGATGGTTTTCAAGCTTTACAATAAAGTATCGATATAATCGCACAAGTATCGATCAACATCGATACCAACATTGGTATTGATATTAACAATATTTGTATTGATCTGCCCACAGCTAACACACATATCTATGATTTCAATATACAAACCAAGAGATCTTATATAATGATATGAGGATTTAGCTTCATTTATCTTGTCTTTAGTCAAACTTTAAGTCTCAAGAACCCCCCCCTTTTTGGGGGGGGGGGGGGCGTTTTTGAAAATTCATTAGAATTGGCCATTACTGATGTTTTTCCCCAATCTGATACAACATAATTTGCATAAAAATGCCTGGGTAGAAAGTCTGCTGGTGCGCCTGTCTTACTCTCCGTCCCCATCCATCCCTCCTCTCTTGCTCCCTCTCTGTACTGTATAAAAGGAGGGATGATCGCTCCCTGTCACATCTGTTGGCACGTTGCCATCAAGCCTTGACAGGAAAATAACACTCTTCAGGGAAAATAATACACTCATTCTGCCGTCGGCGCTCCCAGACACATGCCTCGCTGTGTACGCGAGTGTGTGTGTGTGTGTGTGAGTGTGTGAGTGCGCGCATCTAAAAGCCCTCACTGTTGCTGTCAACCTGAGTACAAAGGATCACTTTATATGATTAGTATGCATCTCTGAAAAACATACTGAACAAAAAGCCCGGCCCCGAATGCCGCTCCACGCCAATTAATGGATTAAGAAATTATTTTGAGGCAAGGCTTGTTGTGAGACAGCTATGATATGTGGCTGGAGAGGTATTTCTGTTGTGGTTATTGTCAGCTATAAGACCTGAAAGCATTTTGATCATACAGCAGCGACATATACAACTAGACATTTTCTTTATAGAATAAGAGGAGCTAAAAACACATTCCTTTGCTCCATTTAAAGCGACAAAACAGGACGGCTTCCTCTGAAACACCCTCTGGCAGTCTCATGTTTTAATGGGAAACACAAGGCCAATTTTCTGAGTGGATTCAAACTATCAACCTTAAAGATCACTTGATTTACTGCAGTTAAGAGCCTAAAAAAAGTGTCACAGCAGCACCTTGAACCTTGGGCTCACCCCAGACACCTCAGTCCTCTGCAAAGAGCTGCATTTATAGATTATAGGCTGTAATTGACTTTGCCACAATTATGACATATGTGGAATATGTATTCATTGGTATACACTCATGTATACATGAGTGTATCCAACTTCAAAGGGATTTACACTAGGGATGCACAATATAATCGGTCCCCTATCGGTATTGGCCTATATCGGCCTTAAAACTGAATATCGGACATCAGCCACCCCTCCAATATTTATTCGATATTTAAACAATCAGCCCAGTCTCCAAAGTCTAAGAAAAAAAAAGAAACTACTTCTTCTTCAAAAACTTAATTTTTTACTGACTTCTAAAAAACTTCTAAAGACCAGGGATGGAAAAATAATCGATACATTGACATATTGTGATATTTTCTTATGCTGATTTCATATTGACATTTAAAAAAGTGGTATTGATCTATTTTACTAATGGAATCGCACGATATTTCATCGTTCTGTTACAAAATCTCATGAGAATTCACAAAAATGTTGCGATATTTTTATATGCTCATACCATATTGACATTTAAAAATGCAGTATTGATCTATTTTACTAGCAAAATCTTGCAATATTTCATCGTTGTTGCAAAATCTCACGAGAATTCACAAAAATTTTGCAATATTTTCATATCGATCAGTATCAATCTATTTTACTAACAAAATCTCAGCGAGAATTCATGAAATATCGTGAGAATTTGTCACAGAACGATGAAATCTCGCAGGTTTTTGTAAGCAAAATAGATGGATATTGCGTTTTTAAATATCGATTTGATATCGGCATGCAAAATTATTGCGATATTTCAGTGTATCGGTATTTTTTGCCACCCTTTCCCCCTGTTTTTCAAAGTGTCGGAAATGGATCAAGAAAAAGCTGCTATTTGCAATGACTGCTTATTTTTTTCACCTTTAATATCAGTATTGATATTAGTTATCGGCCACATAAGTTTTAAAATATCGGCATATCGGATATTGGCCAAAATTCCAACATCATGCATTCCTAGTTTAAACATTTATTGATGGACAATATATTTGCTCTGTTGTTTTTAGTTACAAATATAATCAGCGGCTGTTGACTGGCAACAGTTTTTATGAACAAAAGTAGTAAACGGAGATTTAAAGCTGTGAGCAGAAGCCAGAAATTGTACAATAAGAATAGAGGAAAAAAATAAATGAATAAAAGAAAAATCTGCTTTGCAGTGCAGATTGGAGTGTGACCATACACAATGTCATCATAAGCTGAGGGGGGATGATAGAAAATGGCAAAATTTTACTTGTTAAATTCTGCTGAAGAGAGTGTGTCGAACATTCAACCCCCCTGTCATATAAAACAAGTAAAATTCAAATCTTTAGAGAAAGAGCCCAAATCTAAAAATGTGTTCAGGTGCAAAACTTTGTGAGAATTAACTGAAACATGTTCAAAATGGTGCAAATATCCTATGATAATGCATAATTTTGTGACCTTTCATAGGGCATCATCCAGACCCTAAATAAGGCATTTACATGCTTAAGCCACAGCAAGACCTTAGCCAGGTCTCTGGAAGCAGAATAACAGGTTTAGTTAAATAAGCAACATGTGATTGAACACAGTGCAGCAGAAAAATGGTTTTTAATTTAATGTGTGATTTAGTTTTAAGCCTTAAAGGGAAATTGTGCACTCGTTGTAGAAAATAAAGATTTAACTACTGTTAAATAACAGATTACATAACTTATGGAGATGCCAGTGCTCCTCCACTGCTACTTCTGTAGACTGTGCACCAGCTGCCGCCCGAAAAGCAAAATGAGGAGCTGAGTTTCTCATATTCTCGCCTTCGACTCTGTGCAGTAACACTGAAAAGGCCTCAGAACTCTTGGATTAAATGCATATAAACCAACTAATCCTAAAGCATGAAGAATAGGCCTTGTGATGTCATGTATAAGAACAATCCACTTTTTTAAATGCTCTCATTCCTGATCTTGGTGCACAGATTATTTCATTCCCACCCTTACACCGTTTCTTTAAAACCCGAACTTTAACAGTGAAATTAAAGTGTCAGAGCAAAACTTGAACATTATTATAATGTTACTGTTAACAAAACTGATAAATCGAACATGCACAACCAATCTAGCAAGAACTCAGCTGTCTGAAAAGCCCTGAACACTGGAGCCAAAAATACATTTGCTCATATAATTGTAAATACATTGAAAAGACTTTCTAATGGTATAAACGCACGATGAGATATGAGGTCATAAAGAGTTACATCAGCCTGCTGATTGGTAGTCTACCCATTATAGGCTCCAAGGAGACCTCAATTCTCCAAAACATGGAAAATGGCAGCCCATTTTACTCCGCTAATGCAAACAACATAGCTCCTCTAAAATCAATGTAATTGGCTGAACCATTTAGTCCGATTGAATATCTTGTGTAATGCTCACAGTGGTGTGATGAAGGCAGCGTAAGGGCTCTAATATAAAGATAGATTTGCACTTACAATGCCGGTCAACCTAAAAAGAATCCACCTGTACACACCTAAATATCTTTCTGAGCATTCACCAATTCAATGTTCAATTTACCTGATGTCAGATGAGCTTTTACACACTAAAGGTGCAGCTTGCAAAGTTTACACTTTACAGCATTGTATGAATAACCACACTAAGCTATTAACATAAAAGGATAAATCCACTAACCATTCCAAAAAGCTACTTTTCACCTATAACATGCACGTTGATGCTCTCACATCAGGAGTCAGCATCAGATCAGACTGAAGCTCTAATCTTTTTGCATATCCACATCAACTTTAGGTCTAAACAGCAAAAACAGCTCATGAAATTTGATTATTGCAAATTGTATCCGATCCACATTTGGAAAGGATTTCAACTGTGAGTCAGATTTTTTTTTTTCCTTTCTAAACCATTGCATGTCAAGGCGAGCCCTCTGGCCACCCAAATCGGATTGCTGAGTGCCTTTTGCATCACTCGCGACAAGCACTGATGGCATTAAACACACAGCGACAGCAGGGCTGTGCAGAATCCTCACAGCGGAGAAAAGGAAGGAAAGCAAAGACTCCAGACACCGGCTTTATTTTTAACGCCAAAGAAAAAGAAACATGACAAAATGTGCCAAAGACCCTGTTCACGTGAAAAACTGAGATGTGGAATTTAAAAAGATATCAGCTTATTAAAAATTTTAATCCATTGAACCGAGGGTTTTTACTGACCTTCTGGATGATTAAATCAAAATATTTTAATTCTTTAAACATTCACTGAACAAACAAGAAAGTTTAAATTCTTCAACCTTACATTTTTCTGAATATTGTGGCTTTTAAAAATGAAAATATTCTTAAGGATTGGACATTTATCACTTGATGTAAATGACATTTGCAGCTTTCAAGCTTTAGTTAGATAAATTACACTTCAAACTAAACAACCAAGCTCATTTATATTTTAAAAAAGGAAATAAATACAGTAAATCTGCCTTTTTTGAGGGAATTTAAAGAAAAATGTTATGTTAAAAGTGCATATATTCATCATTTAATGCATTTAAATCCAGGCTATATTTGATGATGCATTAAAGGCAGAGAGTACCCCAGCACTGCTCCGTGCTGGAGGCCCCTCTCACCAGGATCTGTTGTCAGCCCACATGTTTACTGCATGGAGAATAAATGCAGAAAGCCAGATATACATCACATTAATATGGTTTGATAGCAGTCTGGCACTTTTGAAGAAATCCAGCCAGTGGGAAGCTCTGGCATCCCACAGCTTTCTGCTTTTTCTGCTAATGGTTTGAAATTCTCTACATCATATAAGCACTCTATAATTTTAAAAAGTGATTTCTATATCTTTATGCACTAACAGCACTAAAACGTCTGGGGTTTTTTTTTTTCCTGTTTGCTTTGAAAGTAGTTTTTAACCTCCTTTGAAATTCTCAAAGATATTAGAGAGCATCACAACATAATAAGGATTTTTTTCTCACTTGGTGCTTCAACATCCAGGTTTGTTCTGCATTCAAAAGACATTTAATAAACTTTGCCTACAAATGTTTCCAGTTATAGTTAAATCTGACCACCGCTGCCAACTCTGACTGCAGGCTTATTAAGCATCAGCATGTCTGCATGTATTTCAGTAAAAGACCATTTAAAGCCTTGAAAATCACCGATGACATTTCCACTTTTCCCATGATTAAAGGCGATAGCTACAAGTTTAAGTCCTCCCCGCCAGTAGATGGCGCACTCACTCAATTAGCATTAATGTTGCAGAACCGGCTAACCGTTTATTAGCAATAGCAAATGTTTAACTTACATGTCACAGAGGAAAGCAGCAAACGCCACAAGGCTCCCTTCACCTAATATGCTATTTCCACACAGAGCAGTTAAGCCATCAACTACTAATCAGTGTTGTATAAAGTACATAAAAGCCATACTTGAGTAAAAGTAAAAGTAGGCTACCTTAATGAAGAATTACTCAAGTAAAAGTGAAAGTCACCTTCTAGAATATTACTTGAGTAAAAGTTTTTTTTTTTTAAAAAGGAGCTAGAATTTACTGTACTGTTAATAAAACCCAATCAGAAAACTGAGTTTAACATTTTCTTTATTCCTGTTTAATTTAGTTTTTAAGTTTTGTTCAATTTGCAATGTATAAAGGAGCTTCAATACCTCCTAACATAAACGCAAATATGTACAAAAATATCTGAGACTCGGTCCTGACACAATAATGCGACCATTAATTTGAAATTTACCTGCTGGCTGTTGCTTTCATCCACAACGGAGCAAACCAATGATAATGTCTTGCGCTCTGTATCTCCAACATAATTGGCTACTAGTCCCATTACAATAACATAAAAATTGTTACACGTTCCTTCTTATTTTGTAAAGAGTAACAAGGATGCTCAGGTAATGTAACGGGGTAAAAGTATTGATTTTTTGGGGGGGGAATGTAGTGAAGTAAAAATAAAAGTTATCAGAAATAGAACTAGTAAAGTACAAATATAAAAAATACTGCTTAAGTAAAGTAAAGAAGTATTTTTACTTCATTACTATACAACACTGCCACTAATCTAATGCTAATGGCGCACAATCCTTTAGTTGGCATGGTTAACATTTGTAATATATTTCAAACCCGTCAAAATTGCTAAAACAATTATTTATTTGCTGTGAAAACTTTTAGTCAAATTAATACTTTTATTCTGCACCCTCAAGTGGTTCTGTTTTGTTTTTTTTAATCGTTCTGATGAAAAGGTTGAACCTGTCACCTTTAAAAGTAACTACTAATGAACTTCAAATTTAATTGAGCTAATTTCGCTTTTCCCTCCATCACTTATAGGGTCTGATCACCAACTCTGTCAATGTATGATCACTCCTTCTGGAATATAGGATACCGCTTTAATCCTGGTTTTAATGCAGCAATAATGTCCAGAAATATGGTAGATAACACAACTTTTGCTTTCTGCAGATTGGATGCAGAGCCCACAGGTGCATTCTGGGAATAATGTTTGCTACAAAAGCAGTTTACTGAGTAGTTTTCTACAGTTTTGTCACTTATAAATACATTTAAACCTATTTAAAGCAAAAAAAAAAAAAAGTGAAACTCCATCTACATATGAATAAAAAGATGCACGTACTGTATTACTATTAAACAGATATCCCCTCAGGTATTGAGCCCAAACTTCCTGCAGTTTTTTAAAAACTTTCCAACAGTTCATTTTCATCTTTGCAAGAAATACATAACAGTCTAACTAGTGAAACAGATCTGGAGCTGATAATGGATCAACAGGTTGAGCCTGTGCGCAAATAATGGTGGTCTTTTTCCCCCCAAGCTTGTTCGGTCATCATTGCACTGTTAGCTCAACGACAATGGAAAAATGTACACACGGTGAGTGGCAGCAATATTTCCTATCAACCTACCATGAGAATCAATATTACTATAACTCATGAAAAGATTATGAATTAAAATGTGTTATTTTAACACTAAAAAGCACCTAAAACAAACAGGAGGCATGTTTGACATGTTATATGTTCATACAAAATAAGCTGGTATTTATTCTTAAATGAAAAAGAGCTCAAATCACAGATAAAGTATTTAAACTTTAAAAGCAAAAGTTTTTTTTTTTTTAAAGTGAATTTCATCATAAAAAAAAAACATTTAAAGAACCGCAATTCAAATGTGAACCATTACAGCCATGACAGCAGGGTATTATTATCCATAATATAAGCCACAGTTTCCACTATAATCGAGTCTAACAGCATGCTAAAGGTGCAACGCATGAAACTTTTGACTCCCTCCGTCTCCTGCACAGACGTTATTATATGCTGCAGCTGCTTCCAACAGCACACAGCCTGTTAGCAGAACAACATGCTGCGAGTGGCATTTCTGTGAGTTTAGGGTTTTCTGCACGGGGTCACTTACTTTCAGCATGTATAAACTAAAATAAAGCTGTTTACAAAAACACACTTTTAAACAAATAGGGGGCATTTACTGATCAGCCTATGTGCAGTTTTAAAGTGATTATTAGGCTCCCTCTAGTGGAGCATTTCTACACTTTTCACTGCTTCTTTTTTGTTTCTTTGACCCTGTGGGGAATTGTTCCTTTCTTTTTTATGCACATCTATTCAATGTGAAACTCCTATAGCAGAGGGTGTTTGATTTTCATGTCAAAAAGACTGAAAACAGCCATAATTTTAGGCTTTTGGCCACTGTGCACAAAGAAAACTAACTCGACGTGGACGATGTCCTGCCGCTTGTGTGCTTTGTGTCTCTGTCAAAAGAAAGTGAACAACGAACACCTGTGTTTTTGGCACTTGTGCAGATGTGAAGGAAACTTCACCAGAAACCATTTCAGAGAAGCTGCAACTTCATTTTGTGGAAAAAAGAAATAATAGATTTCTGTACCCAAACATGCCAGGATTGACATTCTTGCCTCGCTGTTGAGTATTTCCATTTCTGAAGTTTGCTTGTAACAGTAAAAATCACAAACTACTGCTGTGTAGATTGATGATCTTACATTTGCACATGAATTTTTGGTTAAGATTGGAATTGGAACTTAATATCAGGTCTCTGTGGAATTTTTGCCAAAAATGGTCAAAACCACTCTTTCATTTTAATAAATGATAAATGTGTGCAGCTTTGTACTGAAACACATGCAAACCTAAAATAAAAATCCAGGAAAAATTGTGTTTGCACTATTTGGTATTGGTGTGACCGCTTATTCTTCAGCATTGCTTGATCCATCTTATGTTTCAGGTCATTCTGTTTTCAGGAATTGTTCTCCAGGACTTTAACAAAATTCTCTTTTTTTAATGTTTCTGCCTTTGTTTCTGCTTTTTTGTCAACATGATCCCATACTGCTTCCATAATGTTGAGGTCCAGGCTCTCTGGAGGATTAATCAGTCTTTGTGACCTTTAGTTTTGATTTTCTGTCCAGCTTTTGTGTTACATCAGCCTTTTCTCCCAGTTTTCTTCCAGCCTCTGACAGCCATCCTTCCATTGAGACTATTTCTGATTCAGTTTTAGGTCCAGATATGTCTCTTTCAGGTCTTTGCTGGACTTTTCTTTCTGTTTCTTAAGGACGTAATTTTCCAGATACTGCTGATCTTCTCAGAGATAATAATCCTCTTATCTTACAGATAGTGTTTGTTTTTTAAGGCCTGACACTTTTGCTCACCACATGTTAAGGAGACCTTAAACACCACACCGAGCGATGCATTTTCTCTTTGAGAATCTACTTGCTGGTGCAAAAACATTCTTACCATCTTTGGCATTTTTGTAGATAAAACTAAAGAAATAGAAAAACATGTTGTCTTTATGACAGACTGTTTATGAAAGTGCCTAAAGATACAATTTAAAGGTGTTCTTTGTTAAGGAGAGGCACTACAGGTAGAAAACCTGTTTTTTCACCAGGTCAATTTTGAGATTTTCATTTTTTTCCTCCTACAACATGTTTTCTTTCAAACTAGTGTAAAAAAAACCATAAAAAATAAACATTTTAGGAGTTTCTTTCATTATACTTTGTCTGATGCACCCAAATCCCCTCAAAATGCAGCTAAAGTTAGTGTTTTTAAACGGAGAGCAGCACCGTGGTGCTCCTCTGAACCCCGTCATGTGTAATATCGTTGGAAACGTCTCTTTTTCCTGAACGATATCATCTCAACCAAACTTGATATTTCCAGCTCACGAATCTGATTGGATCTGATGTCTGTAAATAATGTTATAGAACAAAAATGTGGAGAATTTTACAATCCAAAACTTTAAAGATCGTATTCTGAAAATTAGTTTTTTCTCTTATTCCGGTTTTTAAAAAATCTCACTTCAGCAGCACTTACAGAAACCAAACTTTCAAGTTTTGTTCCTGACTGTATTCTTTAAGTGCTTTCAGAAGGATTTTTTGATATCGCATTCACAGCCTGATTTATAGAACATTTCATCCCAAAAATATGCCAAAAAATGAGTTTTTCTGGTTGTTGACAGTATATTCTAATTTGTGAAACGATCTATAGAGATATCCAAAATCCCTTCTGTAAAAACTTTTGACTTTAATATGTGAACAAAATTCAAAAGAAACTCTGAACCTTGTTTAATCCTGTGTTTAGATTTTTTTTCAGAGAAATGTATGCAAATTAGCGCATTTTTGGCTTAATAACACCTAATTTGCATATTTACACATAAAATTTCAGAAAACTTGCAATATAAAAAATGATAGCCCTAATGTGAGGAATAAGCCAGGAAACTTTCATGGTGATACCAGTTACTTTAATTTTTTACCCTATTTGGCTGTAGTGTCTCACCTTAAGTTGCCCATGTGCAGACAACACTGCTTAGCAGATTTGTTTGGGCCTGAGTGGTTCAGTAAATGCAGGTACAAAAACTGTATTAAAAATGGGGGGAAGAAAGTGGTCAATAAGCCCGTCATTAAGCCAAAATAGTTACTAAAGATTGCAAGAAAGTCTGACTGCTTGGCCACAAAACAACAAGAAATGTTCAGGATTAGCATAAAGCTGCAATGATCCTGGTAAAGCTGTATAGTTGCATCGTGATATTGACAAAAATTGTTCTTGTAAAACCATTTTAAAGCTCTTTTTGGTGGGGTGACAGCTTTTCATCACACATTAACAGATGACTGGGGTCAGTAAATTAGTTATACTATGTCCTATGAGGCTGACTAGAATTACAACTATTAACATGAAAGACAGCTGACTAGATGAGACATGAACTGTTATGAAATTATAAAAACTCTGGCTGCAAATGGAGACGCCAACTGGCTTCTGTTTGTTAGACGGTGCTGCCATCTAGTGGTTAATGCAGGGATTACACCTGTCAGTCATTCTCATTTACCTCTAATGTCTGTAAAAATATGTTTAAAAATTTGACATTTTAAACATTATATGTTTTCATTTTAATTCTTTTGGTATTGTCAATTAGAAGAGAGGAAAATTATGTTTTTAGGGTGAAATTATCATCATCCTCTTCATCATTATTCTGAACTGAACAGCATAAAGTACATGTATAATAGGCAGGATCATAACTTTATAGAGACACATGCATGTACAACGGCAAATAAAGTCTCAAGAAGCACAAATACAGAGGCACAAATAGATCAGCTTTGACCTTTTTTTTTAAATAAAAAAAGGCACCAAACATAACCTCAGCCATATTTTACCAGCCATTGATTCCCATTAATCTGAAAGCATTTGAGACTAAAACAGTTGTGTTGTTCAAAGTTTGACTGCTGACAAGCTACTATTCAAATCATTCCTTCTCTCCTCTAAGTTTCTGGTGTTTGAGATGAAGCACATTAAAACGAACCCTTCTGATGACAAACTCCTACAGAAACCCAAAGAATAAACTGCTGCAACAGGTTACATCCAGGATGGAGCTCAGAAGCACAACAGCAGCAACAACTGACATCCTGTCTGGCTAAAACCAGTCAGCACAGTTTGAGTCATTAAGTAAAGACAAAGTGCAATAAAAAAAAATAAATAAAATAAAATAAAAACTTGGAAAAACATTTGCAGACTGATGACAATTTCAAACAAGCCAGAAGTTTGGATTAAAAAAGGTTTTTAGTGAGTTTCTGCTGTCTCAGAAACTAGATTCTTTCTTCTTGGTTCTGTCTCTGACTAATTAAAAGTTTAATTTATAATCAACAAATAATTACTCTATATTCATTGACTGGAATTTCAGTAATAATTAAACATGTCCAAGACATGTTTTCATTATCAAATGAATGTCTTCTTTTAATAGCTATGATAATAAACTGTAAAATCCCAAAGATGAGATCGACATTGGTGATTGCTAATCATTGGTTCATGGCAGTTTCAACATGGCTGCCTTCACTGCAGAAAAGAGTCTAAACTCTTTTTTTCTGTTCTCAGTTGTGGCCCAGACAGTTTAAGGTCAAGGTTTTTCAGATTGACATGATACTTTTAAGATCTTATGACCTCCCAAGCTGAAAAACCACAAAGACAACTACTACTGTACCACACTCATAGCTTTAGATCAGTGGTTTCCAAACCCATGAGTCACCACCCCCATATGCGTCATCCTGTGGCCATCCTCTTAATGTGAGGCTTGAAAAGTGTCCAAATCTTCATAAATAAGGAAGATAAAGTGGATTTTGGTGGATTATGTTAACAGCTGTGGAAAAAGCATCCAAAATGCCAAAAATTCAGTTTTTCTCACCAAATTGGGATTTTTAGAATCACAGCTGTAATAACTTTGTTTCTGGACACGCAATTATAAAATTCTACACGTAAAACTTGAAAAAATATCAGCAACTTTATAAATAAGAAGGATAAATGTTTCCAGGTGGATTCAGTTCACTGCTGTGGCGAGAGACATAAATTCCCAAAATCAGCTTCTCTCGCTGAGACAATGTCAAATTCAGATTTTTTAACATAGCATTAGTAATAACTTAGTTATTCATGCAATAATTTTTAGAAAATGAATGTGTTAATTTGATATATTAATCTCTTTGCAATGTCTTAATGTTGATAGCCCCAAAAATCCCACATTTATTTCATAAATGTCTATTTTTTTTTTCCCAATGATCTGACAACCCCTGAAATTATCACCCCCAGTTTGGACACCACTGCTTTAGAGGCTCGTTTCTCCCTCAGCTGTTTCTGTCTGTACAACAAACAGCTGTGTAAGTTCTAGGACTGTTAAACTTGTACATTAAATTTACCGTCTTGCTTCACACCATCAGTCTATCATGTTTTATGTGGGGTCATTAAGGACAGAAGGACAGGTTGCTTTATATACTGGACAGAGTCCAATTGTGTTATTTCATTGCGTCAATAAAATATACTAGTTTTAAAACCGATTTGGCCTTTGCTTCTTTCTAGTCAGTCATATTATTGAAATGATTATCTCTTACATCCATCATGATGATAAATATAGCATCATTTTAACACCAAGACCTCATAAAAGATCAAAATTCCAGGAAACTGGGTGCTTTAAATGAGAAAAAATAATTCAACACAATGTAAAAATGTCATGGTTCTGTAGAGATATGAGCTATACACAGCTTATTAAGAGAGAGAGAATTCCCCATAGATATAAAGGGACATTCCACACAAATCCAGACTCTAACAAGCACATATGTTGATTCAAAGGCTGTAGTTCATTTTCCCCACTAACTGTTCAACGGTAACTTTGAAGATAAGAAGGGTCCAGCCGGTATAGAACCACTCAAAATGCTGATTTACCAAATGATCTAAGAGTAGGAGAGTCAGCAGACACACAGTTTAACATCTACACAACTATCACAACTAAATAAAGCAAAGTTTGGATGCACAACTTGTTGCGCAATTAATCAAAATATTCTGGTAACAGCTTAAACCTCACCACAAAGAAGAAAAAGAAAAATCAGGAGGCAAAGTTTATGGAGTTTGTGTAACACCTCTCCTGGGAAGAAAAATACATAGAAACAGTCACACCTCAGTTCTAATCTATATGGTACGTTTAAGTCTTTTATCTTTTCTTTGCCATTTCTGAACATCTCTTGAATCTATTTGCACAACCATACCTAACATCAGCTGTTATGCTCATAATAATGATGATAATAATGTGCGAACACTGGCTTTTACCACACATTTCACAGAATTTGGCTGAAAATTCTGACATTTGAGTATTTGTGATTTTTCTGTTATAAACAGAGAATCCTGAGACCTGAACTCAGAACGTTTCGCTTTTAAATCACAGTACCGTCTTGTTTGGACTTCTTCCTACTCAGGAAAGTTTGACCAGATGGATTTCCTGTTAGCGAAGAAGGCTGCAGCCACAACTTCATACAGGTGTAATCATGCTCATATGTGCAGGAAAAATGTGACGAACACTTAAGTTTTCTGAAAGAAGCTTTGTTGAACTTACGGCTCTGAGATTCTCCGTGACTTTAAGGCCCAGTCCTGTCTTCGCTCAGCTGATCCCTGAAGTCATCCTGATGCAGCAGCTGACACTTCAACCCGCATCACTTATCTCGCACATCTTCTTCCGACTTGCCGTTATTAAGCAGTGCGTTCCAGATCCAGGCTGCAAAATCATAAAATCCAGCCACACCTATTGGCTGAAGCTCATCTTTTCCAAGTGGAAAGTTGGGAAAGTGGGATGGAAATGTTGCAGACAGAGAGAGGAAGGTTGGCAGGAAGACAGGTAAAGCAGGGAGAGCTGAGAAGTTGAACATCCTCCCATCTCCCAGCCAGGAGGGTGAATGGAAAGTCTGCCTCTCTGCCTCCTTTTATACTCCCTGTCTCTCTTCCCCTGCTGCCTCACTTTGGCTTTTACCCTGGCTTCAATGTATGTGTGTGTGTGTGTGTAAAGAGAGAGACCTCTTTCAGAGCAGCAGGAATATATTATAACCCAAACAAAAGGAGCCGGCTTATTGTTTATGAATTACCAGCCTTCCAAAGCCAACAAAGGCCCCTATTTTCATAGAAAACTCCATTTTCATTTCAGCTCCATTTGATTACCAGAGCAAAGAAAATAAAAAGGCCTCTCCGGTCGCCACATCCCAAAGGGATTCATTCCTTCTTTCTCTCATTCAGCTCCGCTGAAAAGGTTTCTTTATTGCTTTCTTTTCAGGAGCGACATCACATGGGCTTTTAGGAGTAAACCAATGACAAAAAATTAATGCTTGGCTATTTTGTACAATAACAGAGTCTGGAGAGAGAGGCGACCTGCGTTGTCTCTGTCATCTTTCTTTTCCTTTTCTTCTGCTCCTTTCTGCAACTGGAGAAGTAAATTGCAGGGGCTGGAAATGAATGGCAAGGCTTTGGAGGGGAAGACAGAAAGGAAGAAGGGGGAGACAATGCAACAATGCAAGTCAAATAGAAATAATCATTAGCTATTGAACACAGACAAAAGTACTGTAAGGCTTCAGAGAGGTTTGAGTGTATGTCTGCTGTGGGAGTGGCCAATCACTAACCAGATACCTGTTGGATCCATGGCCAGAGACAATGCAACCCCAGTAGAAGCCTGTCAGGTCCTTTACAGCCGGGTTGTCAATGATAAACATGAGCCTTTAGAATGCCTCTAAGCAAAAAAATGTTCAGTTTGCTGCAAAGATTTCTTCACATTAGCTCTTTTACATTTTATTATACCATAGTCTGGGTGAATACTCGATTCTGATTGGCCACGGGGTGTCTGTTAAACAGTAGACACAAAAAAGTTCTGGTGAAATAGCCTGATTGCTCAAAATTATTGCGCTGTCTTGAACGGTAGTAGGTAACCGTGGCAACAGAAACTCAGAGCATACAGCATTCTTTCGTGTCGTCCATTCATCTCCAATAATGGACAACTCAAAGGGCATTTTTCGCTTAGATAACATTTTACTGATTACGCAGAAGCCTGAAATAAAAAGTTTATCTCTCAGATACTAAAAAAGCATTAAGCTGATATGTGGGGGAAGTGATTTTCTTTAAAGGTACAGTATGTAAGAATTACTGACATCTAGTGGTAAAGATGGGTATTTGAAAGAAAAGATGTTTTCTTTCAAATTACTTCATATTCAAAGCACTGTTGTGAACTTATGGTGGCTGTTAGTGGACAAAAATCTCCCAGACATAAAGATATTTTCGTCTGTGAGTGGATGTGTAGCTATGACTGTACTACAGGCAACTAATTTTAATGTCTTTTAAGGCATTACTGATCCCAAACAGTCTCTAACTCCCATTAAGCAAAGCTGGTACAGCAGTTTTAAAGTTCAGAGGGTTCTCACTTCACACACATTGTTTTGTCCATTTAGGGACACCACCCAGCAAGATATTAATGACTTATTCTAAGAAAATAAACATATAACAGCTATTCTAGTGCAGCGATTACACATCAATAGAAACACAGTTTAGAATTATATATCACATTTTTATGCTACTTGACCTTTGATTTTTTACACACTGTACCTTTAACCTGTTAGTATCAGATGACTCACCTGTAACCTGGCAGATATGTTTTACTAAGTCTACCCTCCAACTACCTGCATGTTATACACCAATGTCCAAAACTTTCTGAGCATTGACCTCCAACATAACATACGTTGGTGTTCGCAACCCCCCACAATGACAGTGCTTCGTTGCGTGATGTATTAAATGCTTAATTCTTTTTTTTTAATTATTTTTTTTTTCTATTTTTTCATCTTCCTAATATAATATTTACCTCTATATATATTTCTCTAATACCTAAAATTCACTTCCCTAAGCTGTCTGAATCTTCATAAATTAGGAGGGTAAAGTGGTTTTTGGTGGATTATGTTCACAGCTGTGAAAAAAGCCTGAAAACAGCTTTTCTCAGAGAGACAACGCCAAATCCGGATTTTTAAAAAAGCACCTGTAATGGTCAAAATACTAAATGTTAGGCTTTAAAGATATCATAAACTTCATAAATAAGGAAGATGTTTTAGTGGATTGAGTTCACCACTGCATCAAAGCACCTACATGCCTGAAATCAGCTTCCAAATTCAGATTTTTGATGCCGGGCATGAGTAATAATTTAGTCATTCAGAAAATTAAAACAGATCAATTTTCCTGCATTAGCACATTCATTTTGACAGCCCTAATAAAAATCCCAAATTCATTTGATAAATGTAACTTGTGCCCTCATGGGGAGGGGGGTGGTGTACACCATTGGAAAGCTAAGATTCTTGAGATGTGAATGATATATACCATTCCAGGCTACAGTAATAAGCATAGATTCAATGAACACTTATTATTTCTGACCTTTCACGCATGTAGATTATCTTTGAAGCCACGCTGAATTCCAGCAACAAGTCTCTAATCCATTAAAACCCCATTTTAGGCAAAAACTGCAGGGTTTTAATGTGTACAGTAAAGATGACTTATTTTTCTTTCCCAGCTAGAAATAAATGCAGTGTACCTGCTAATCATTTACGGTAATTACAGTGCACAACGTTCACTGTCTACATTCATCAATTATAAAATATCATGAATGTTGTGCGTTATTTCATTCACGAGTGTAAAGTTCAATATTCACTTCACTTTATCAACATGAGACTCCAATACTAGCTTTTGGCTTGCAGCTGGACTTCGATATTGATACCGATATTAAAGCTGAAAAAAATAAGCAGTCATTGCAAATAGCAGTTTTGTTATCTGTTTTCGGCACTTTAAAAAATAGGTGTGGGGAAAAATATAGATACACTGAAATATTGCGATATTTTCATATGCTGATATCAAATTGATATTTAAAAACTGGGCATCGATCTATTTTACTTTTGAATTTAATTGAAATATTGTGAGATTTTATTAGTAAAATAGATCGATACAGCGCTTTTGAATGTCAATGTGATATCAGCAAATAAAATATCGCAAATTCTTATGAATTTCTTAAAAGATGAATAATCGTGAGATTTTATTAGTAAAATAGATCAATAATGCATTTTTGAGATGTCAATGTGATATATCCAGCTCTGGAATGGTCTCCCTCTTTCTGTGAGGTCTGCTAGTACCGTTAACGAATTTAAATCTTTTTTAAAAACTCATCTTTTTACTCTGGCTTTTGACTCCAGAGAGCACCATCATTAAGCCAGAATCTTTATGTTGATTTTATTGTTTTCCTTCTTCACTGTTTTTTTTTCTTTTTTTGGTGTTATTATTGTGATTATTTTTTATATGATTTTACTTTTTATTTTCACTCACCTGTACAGCACTTTGCTACCTTTGGTATTTAAAAGCGCTTTATAAATAAAGCTTTGATTGAAAGCTTTGATCAGCATATGAAAATATCACAACATTTTTGTGAATTCTCATAAGATTTCATAGCAGAACAATGAAATATCGTGAGATTTTATTAGTAAAATAGATCAATACCGGATTTTAAATGTCAATGTGATATCAGCATATGAAAAAATTGGGATATTTCAGTGTAATCTCATGATATTTCATGAATTTTCGCGAGATTTTCGTAACAGAACGATGAAATATCTCGAGATTTTGTAAGTAAAATAGATTGATACTGTATTTTTAAATGTCGATATATCAGCATATAAAAATATGGTGGAATATTTGTGAATTCCCACGAGATTTCATAACACAATGATGAAATATCTTGAGATTTCATTAGTAAAATAGATCAATACCACATTTTTAAATGTCAATGTGATATCAACATATGAAAATATTGCGATATTTTAGTGTATCAATATTTTTTCCCACCACTAGTCTTTAGAAGTTTTGAAGTCTGTAACAAAAGAGATTTTTGAAGAAGTAGTTTTTTGTTGGTTTTTTTAGACTTCAGAAACAGCGGGCTGATTGGTTAAATATCGGTTAAATATCGGTGGGGCGGCCGATGTCCGATACTCAGTTTTAAGGTCGATACTGGCCAATACTGATAGGGGGCCGATTATATCGTGCAACCCTAACTTAAAGATTATGATCCAGCAACAAGCAGGCCTATAACACTTGAAAAAAAAAAGTAATTAATTCAAAGTTGTAATATTTCAGTAAAAAACTGTAGTATTCTGAAGACAATGAAATTTCATTACAGTTAACCTACTTTTCAAAAGCACTGCAGCGTTTCATATGAGTAAACAGATATTTGGACAGGTGGTTTCAGCAACCTGAAGCCCTGACATATGAGCACTGCGCTCGAAGCAAAATCCAGAAAATTCCTATTTTTAAAAGAAAAGACGTGATGTCGGCACACGTCGACTTGTAACTTGAAGATGCTCTTTCATCCTTCACTTTACCTCCTTTTTTTGTCCTCCTGAATGAAAATTTGGCTCAAGACAAAAGGTGAACTAATCAATTATTCCTCTTGCAGGGCTTGGGTGCTGTTGTGAAAAGCGTTGACATTTGAGCTTTCCAGAAGACATCTGCAAATTTATATGCCTTCCATTGTGTGAGGCAGCCCGCCTGTATCAAAGGCTGTAAAAGGCCTTGTCAATTTCGTAGGGACAACTCCACAAAGACTCCTTTCTTCTCTGTTGTTATGGGAATAATGCTTTTCACTGGTGTCCTGCCAAAACCTCTTGGCAATCTGGCCATGTGATGTTATTGATTGCATTGATAACAGACATCTACCATGGAAACCATCAAACTGATGCACTGTGAAGCATCACGCATGCATATTTGGTGACTAAATGCAAAACAACCTTATCAATCAAGGCTTTGCACAGAAAACCTGCGTACAGTAGATTATTCTTCCACATACAGCTGCCTAAAACATTAGTTATCACAGCTAAATATAACTGACTTTTTACTACTTATTTATCTACTGTACTGTCCGTGATATGACAGCTTTTTTTCACACATCCAGGCTAGATTTTCAAAGATTTGTCACTATTTAACAGTAAAACAATGAGCTTTATTTTTTTTTTTTTTTTTTTTTTTTTTTTTTTTTTTTTTTTTTTTTTTTTTTTTTCTTGTTTCTCCATGAATTTTTCTATATTTTCTTAAATTAGATTTTATTTTTATATATTTTTTACCCTCTGCCTCAGCAGAGAGCAAGAAAATAAATATATTTTCGTGTGATCCTGGGCGCTGGCTATAAACTCAATATTAGGGGACTCACCTCCCTCCCCCCCCAAAAGATAGTGTTGGGCTCCTTGGACGAGAGATAGTTTCTTCCCCCCACCACCCCCCCAAAACACTCTTTTTTTTTTTATTTTTTTTAAAAAAAAAAAAAAAAAAAAAAAAAGAGGTTTTTACATTTCTATTTTCCCTTCGGGATGAATAAAGTATTTTTCATTTCATTTCATTTATTTTATGGAACCCCGTCAGAGGTTTTCTTGGTTCTTACTGTATTCATGACCTTTTTGTAATCAACAGAGAACCTTTCAAATTGAATCTAATCTAATGTGGTAATTATCCTCAGCCCTCTGCACAGTAAAATAAACATCTGGAAAAATTAGAAATAAAAAAGGACAACAAATTATTAATTCTTTCTGTAAGCAGCATATAAAAAGTAGTGATTAGAGCCTCTTTAGAAGAATCATACAGATCAGGATGGCTGCAGTAAAAAAGATAACATTTTTGAAGACAAAGTGATTTATTCTCAGTTTTTTTTTAAAAAGAAGAAAAATATATATATATATATATATATATATATATATATATATATATATATATATATATATATATATGTATATATATATATATATATATATATAAAAACAAGTATAAAGACTCTATAATGACTGCATTTGCATTGGCATTAGAGATGTCTGATATTGTCAGCCTAACGATATTATTGGTAGATGTTGGTATTAAACTGGGATATCGGAAAATATCAGTATCTTTTTATGGTATGGATATTTTTACTTAAGGAATCTCATGAAAATTTCGTTGTTTCATTATGAAATCTTGCAAGATCTTGTTGCTCCATAAGCACTGGTCCATCATGTAGAAAAATCCCATTCTTCTGGAAAAACTTCATATCCCAGCATTCCTTTCAGAGTCGCATGATGACAGTGCAGCTGCTGCTGCTGCTGACTTGCTTTGAAGTTGCTTATAATATGTCTGGTAGGGATGCAGGATATTGGAATTTTGGCCAATATCCGATATGTCGATATTTTAAAACTCATGTGGCCAATAGCCAATATCAATACTGATATTAAAGCTGGAAAAAATAAGCAAATAGCAGTTTTTTCTTAATCTGTTTCCGACACTTTAAAAAATAGGGGTGGGAAAAAAAATATTGATACACTGAAATATCGCGATATTTTCATATGCTGATATCAAATCAATTTTTAAAAACATGGTATCGATCTGTTTTTCTTACAAAACTTGCGAGATTTCATCGTTCTGTTACAAATTCTCATGATATTTCGTGAATTCTTGCAAGATTTCGTAGGTAAAATGGATCGATCAGCATAACAAAATATTGCAATATTTCAATGCATCGATATTTTTTCCCACACATAGTCTTTAGAAGTTTTAGGGTCTGTAAAAAAGAAGTTTTTGAAGAAGAAGTAGCTTTCTGGGTTTTTTGAGTTTTTAAAAACAGCGGGCTGATTGTTTAAATATCGGTTAAATATTGGTTAAATATTGGTGGGGTGGCCAATGTCCAATGTTTAGTTTTAAGGTTGATATAGGCCGATACCGATAGAGGGGCGATTATATTGTGTATCCCTTATGTCTGGTTTTGTGTAACCCTTATTCTGGTTACCAAATGGTCTTAAAATATGAGAGATACAACCTCACAGTTGTCTGCATATCAGATATCAGAAATTAAGAGTTGGACAATATCGGTAAATTGGATATCGGTAAAAAAAAAGCAAACAATAAACATCCCTAATTGGTAGTGTTTGCAGGACTCAGCCCTCAAACCAGGCTTTGCAACTTGTAAAAAGGAATATTAATAGATAATCCTTGACAGCCATAGTACAATAATGGAGTTTACACACTAGCTTTAATGTAACAACATAAAGCTTTATGCATGTGATGACAGAAAGATTCTAATGCTACTGTACAAACAGCAGCTGCAATGCCTTCTCACATCTGGCATCTTATTAGCAGCTGTGTAGGTGCCAACAACCTTTGAATAAGTCCTTCACTGTAGTGCAAATCTCTCATTGTACAGCTCACGAAGGTGGTGCAGTCTACAACAAATCTCTATTGTGTTAACAACAACAAATACGCAGCAGTCATTTCTTTTACTGAGACTTTTCCACCTGCCTTTCAGCCTCCAGAAAGCCTCTTCTACAACACAAAGAGCACCACAAGCTCTGAGATTGTACAGTTTTTGACTCTGTGCCAGCTAACAAGTGTCAAGGAAAGGTTTCAACCACTTTTGCAGTAAATAAGACGTCTCCAAGCTTTTGTGGTGGTGGCCCAAGTCCAAAGGCTTGACTTCCTCAAAGAAATACTAACAGATTGTTCCCCTCCACTACATCCCGTTGCCATTAACAACCGTTTGCAGGAAGATGGAGTGCCAGCCTTTCATGTTGCAGAAATCCGGTCCTGAGGAGGTTTCAATATGAGGATGTGAGAACTTCCAACACGGGTAATCCCAAATCAGAAAATAGTAAAATTGTACAAAAAAAAGTTCAAATAGATGGGGGAGATGTTATTACTGAAAACAAATTTCAGGGAGTCGTAATTGATTAAAATTCAATTCGAAAGTGTCAGATAAAACATTACAGTCCAAAAGATTCAAGTAAACACAGCACTTCACAATCTACAGTCCATTGCAGTACATCATATCTAAGCTACTGTGCTGAAATATGAGGCAACAATTACTGGACTTAAATATAACCTCTAAAGAATCTACAAAAAAAACAGGAATGTGAATAATTAGCCATCCACATTTATTGTGTTTACAGTCAAGGATATTGAAACTCATGTATCAAACTGAATATCAAACAGCAAAAATAAGACAGAAATAGCGAAGAAATATTCAGAGGATTAAGGGGAATGTTTTACTTTAAAAAGCAAAAGTGAGAACTAGAAGTTATTTTTGGGCATCTAAACATGGGGTGACCCTATGGAGCAAGTTCAAGATAAGTATAAATACATGACTCTTAAGAAATACAGGGAAGGTGTTTAAACATTGAGTACTTCCTTTTTTTTTTCTTTTTATCCATTTTTCTTTTCTTTTTTTATTCTTTTCATTTTTTGACACAATGTAATGAAGGGCTGTTCAATTTTAAAAGGGGTAATTGAATAAGTAAGTGTAGCCTCTTCCCACCCCTTCCCACCATTTAAAATATGCGACTATACCGTATTTTCTGGACTATAAGTCACACTTTTTTTCATAGTTTGGCAGCTTGTGCTACTTATAGTTTAGTGCGCCTTATATAAAAATATATACAATTTCACATATTTTTAAGTATCAATTCATATTGACTAACATGAGCCAAGGAGTAAATATTACCGCCTAATGTAAAAAGAGGGTGCTCCAGGCTTGTGACAACTATTTGCTCCTAAGGCAAAAATCCCAAAATAGCCTTATCTCAGTGAGAGGGGTTCATTTTGGGCATCTGGCTGTGCAGTAGAAAAAATCCTCAAAAAACATGTTTATCCTTCTTTGTTATGATGTTAATGATCGTTTACAGGCATTAACTTTGGAATTGAACAGATTGGGTAATTTTTAGCAGTAACAAGCAGGATATGAAAAATCAGAAAATCACCCCATTGTAAATAAATAATTAGGACTTATACTCGGGAGCAACGTATAGTCCGGAAAAATACGGTACTTACCTTTTTTTTTTTTTAATGCCGTTTTCCACATGAAGTTGTCATCCTTTACTTTTGTTTACATGTTTGAAACAAAAACAAAAAAACAAGTCTGTTATCTCAGCCAACTTCTCTTGGTTGACGTCTTCTTATACGTCTTGTAAAACTCGTGGACACTTGTGCAAACTGAGTCCTGGCTCACAGCAAACAGGTCGGCCAGTCCTGCACTTTTTTGTAAATTTGTGCAGCGCAATGTCAGGATGCAGTAACAGATGCAGCAAACTGGAAAATAATAGGAGTCACTTAAATTTTCATTTGCAAAGATCCAAATCCACTGGACACCGAGATTCAAGTTTGATTCAAGATTTTATTCACTGATAGACAAATGAGTGAAATAAATAGAGAGGGATGATTCTGGTCACGGTAGCTATTGCAATCATCTTCATCACTCTAACATCTGAACACGAAACACGTTTACATCAGTCAGTTTCAGTTAAATACATAAGTTAAAGCCAACGACGGGCATACTGGTTTATATAACTTACATTAGTGTGATTCTAGCTTTAGCATCGTCTAATTTACAGTTGAGGTCTTAAAGCTTTAACAGAAAAACATGTTTTTGTTGTTTCTCTGTACAAAATAAATCAACCAGGTCAAGTAGAAAATAAGTGTTACAAATGAAAACCACAGTAAAAACACAATGAAATATAAAAATTAAGAAAACATTTTGCAGTAAGTTGCACATTGACATTATAAAAAAAAACAAAAACAAATATCCCATAATAGTATTGCTTTGACTTTGGTTTTGAGAAAGAATGAAAGAAAGAGAACTGTGCAGTTTCATCCTGAATGTTCGGTTTAGCTCTGGGAAGTAGGGATGCACAATATAACCGGCCCCCTATAGGTATCACCCTATATCGTCATTAAAACTGAGTATCGGACATCGGCCATCCCGCCGATATTTAACCAATCAGCCCGCTGTTTCTGAAGAAAAAAAAAAAAAAAAAAAAGAAAACTTCTTTAAAAACTTCTTTTTTTACAGACTTTAAAACTTCTAAAGACCAGGGGTGGGAAAAAATATTGATACACTGAAATATTGCAATATCTTCATATACTGATATTACATTGACATTTAAAAACGCGGTATTAACCTATTTTACTAATGAAATATCTTGATATTTCATCATTCTGTTATAAAATTTCGCATAAATTCACAGAACTTTTTGCGACATTTTCATATGCTGATGTCATTGACATTCAAAAACGTGGTACCGATGTATTCTACTAATGAAATCTTGTGAGATTTTGTAACAGAACGATGAAATCTCACAAGATTTTGTAAGTAAAATAGATCCATACCGCATTTTTAAATATTAATTTGATATCGGCATATGAAAATATCACAATATTTCAGTGTGTCAACATTTTTCCCACCCCTATTTTTCAAAGTGTCAGAAACAGATAACAGTACTGCCATTTGCAATGACTGCTTATTTTTTTCAGCTTTAAAATCAGTATCAATATCAGTTATAGGTCATATGGGTTTTACAATATCAGCATATCGGATATCTGCCAAAATTCCAATATGGTGCATCCCTACTGGGAATAGCAATGTTAGGACCAAAATGAGCAAAATCTGGAAATAATTTCATCGATACAGTACTTTCATTTATTTGTGAACCCACAACTTAGTGTTAGTTGAGTGCAGTTTAATTGTTTGGAGTGAGTTTTAAGTGTTTGAATAAACAAACCCTCAGTCCCTGAATCTTTCCTGTTAAGTATAGATGTGATTTATTCTGAATGGATTTAAGGGAAAAGGATTTTAAATAAACTCCCCCTTAGTGTGGGTGGTAGATAACAAAAAAAATATATTAAATAATATTATAATTTTTTTTTTTTTTTTCTCTCACCCCCTGTTTTTGGAATTTTCTTCTGGGGGGCGCTCTTCCCTGGGTTTGTTTCTGTTTCTGGGGGGGGGGAACGATATTTTAATTCCTCTTTCCCTTAATGTTCTTCTCTGTGCTGTCTTCTCTCTCCTTTCTTTTTTTTCCCTCCTTCTTTTTTCTTCTTCTGTTGTTTTTCTCTTGTTGCCCCCCCCTCCCCCCGCTTGTTTTTTTTTCCCCAACACAACACATTTCCTTTTCTTCCTTTCCATATTAACCTTAAGTCACAACATTAAAATGGGTTTCATTGCATTTTAGATCCTTCTAAGTTTTACTTTCAAATGCTTCTGAAAATCCAAATATTGAAAACTGGAGGAAAAAGTCTGCATTGCTACAAGTTTTATAAAAGTGAACTGAGCATCAAACTTAAAACTGAGCGTAACTTAGGGGTTGCATTTAGAGATGTATGATATAATCGACCCTATCGGTATCGGCCTATATCGGTCTTAAAACCGAGTATCGGACATCCGCCACCCCACCGATATTTAAATGATCAGCCTGCTGTTTCTAAAGTCTAAAAAAAAAACCAACTTCTTCTTCAAAAACTTATTTTTTACAGACTTTAAAACTTTTTAAGACTAGGGGTGGGCAAAAATATTGATACACTGAAATATCACGATATTTTCATATGCTGATATCATATTGACATTTTAAAATGCAGTATTGATCTATTTTACTAATGAAATCTCACAATATTTTATCATTCTGTTATGAAATCTCAACAGAATTCACAAAAATTTTGCTATATTTCTATATGCTGATATATCAACATTTAAAAATGCGGTATCAATCTATTTTACTAACGAAATCTAGAGATATTTCATCGTTCTTTTACAAATGAGTGCAATATTTTTATATGCTGATATAGACATTTAAAAATACTGTTTAATTCTTTTTTTCTACTAAATTTATAAATATTTTCATCCTTTTTTTACGAAATCTCGCAGGAATTCACTAAATATCATGAGATTTTGTAACAGAACGATGAAATCTTGTCAGATTTTGTAAATAAAATATATCGATGCTGCGTTATAAATATCAATCTGATATCGGCATATGACCATATCGCGATATTTCACTCTGTAAATATTTTTTCCCTCCCCTATTTTTCAAAGTGTCGGAAACGGTTAACAAAACTGCCATTTGCAATGACTGCTGATTTTTTTTCAGCTTTAATATCGGTATCGATATTGGTTATCGACCACATGAGTTTTAAAAGTTTTGAAATCGGCCAAAATTCCAATATCATGCATCCCCAGTTGCATTGGCATGCTGTCACATTAGATGTGTGATGGGTCTAGCCCAGGAATGGGCAAAGTCAGGTGCCACAGTCAGGTGGCACCTGCAGGTTTTGGATATTTCCTGCTGTAACACACTTCAATCAGATCAACATATCTTGGCAGAAGTTGACAACAAGGTGTTGAGGATTCCCATTTAATTTGAATCAGGTGTGTTGGAGCAGAAAAACATCTAAAACTTCCTGGATTGAGGATTGAGGATTGGAGGATTGAGGATTGGAGTTGCTTTCTCCTAAAGCATTACTCATTTACTTGACAAAAACAAAGTTTTACAATATAAAAAAAAAAAAAAAAATCATGAATAAATCATGTTCTGTCAGGCAACATATTTATCACATTTAAACCACTCGAATCATTGCAGCCAACACCTGGTTACTGGGAACAAAAGTTTACCAAATAAAATTTTCCTGTTATACATTTTAGTCTAATTTTTTAAATATTCAACTGACAAGTAATCTTAACTTCATACTGTGACAATACATAACCGAAAAGGGATGGTGCAGCAGAAAAAAACCCAAAACATTTTCCCTGATTGGTCTGTTTGATGAACACCGATGACAGAATTAAAGAGCACAACCGTTTTAGGTCGTGTGGAATAGTACTAAAAATACTTTTTAAACGCTCCGACAAAGTTTTTTTTTTTTTTTTAATAACTTATGGATGCAAAGGCCGGAGCTAACTTATTAAAGCAGAAGTACATACATTTCATTCATAAACCCCCCAGAGGTTTTATTTCAAGTTATAAAAGATGTTCCTGGGCTTCACAAGTTTAGCTAAACCTGTTTTAAAACAGACTTTGCTCGAGAGGCAGTGCAGCAGCCCCGATGCTGGGATTCTTACTTCTCTACAAGACAATGTAATAGCAAATTTTATGTACTTTTAAATATTGCATTGATTATGAGTTGGTTTTTTTTTTTTTTATGAATGCTAATTTGAAGCTAAAAACTTAAATAATTTGTTGGTTCCTGAGAATCTGACAAAAATTAGTTGACTGGAGTATGCACCGTATTGATTTGAGAGACTGGATATAGCATTATTTAATCTTTCAGTTAAATCAGATATTAATTTTTTGGTTTAATAAAACATTTTTGGTTTAATCCTCCCAACATTTATTTGGAAAAACTGTCCAACAGAGCAGCGGTCAACAGGTCATTTCACTGGTTTGCTCCCCCCCCAAAAAAGTCTTCATCAGTTTTTAATAAGACTAAATGTCATGAGGCTAAAAACAAGTGCTGGTTGATTTAGGTTTTATTCAAAGAAGCAGTTGAACCAACCTTTTAATTAACTTGGTGAATTACTTTTAAGCGTTTTATAATCTATTATCAGAAACTGCATTAAAATAGTCTATACTTACAGCAAGTGAGGGGTCTGTGTTTTCTTATTTCAAGGATAAATGTACTGATAAACTGCTCTAGTGTCTCCTGGAAATGCATAGGTCATGTATTCATGCACCAGAACATAAATAAAATAGCTGAGTTTTATACAAAAAGTGTTAGTAAACAACAAAGAAATGACCGTTCTAAATTGCAAGGAAAAGAAAAAAAAAAAAGTATTGCAGATAATGATGTCTTCATGCCTACCAGCTCTCATGGCTTCACAGCTTTTTTGTCTGTTGGGATGGCTTCGCTGATGGCTGGCAGACATTTCCTCTTGGTCCAGTTTGGCACATGGGTCCACTGTCATGGGGAAACTAAATGAAATGGATGGACGCTGAAAAGCGGCATGGAGGACTTGCATCTTCTGTCCACATGGCTAAAATGTTTTCTCATTTGGTCATTTAAAAGTCAGAAGTGATCCCTGGTTTGGAAATATCTTGTTTTTAGAGGTTAGTCTCATCCCAGGTTGGGTCGTTCATGTTCTTCAGAACCCTCCTGATGATCCTCTCCAACTCTTTTCTGGCTCGCTGTTCTTCCTCCAGGGTCCTCTTTATCCTTTTGTTGTCCTGAATAGAAGAGTGGAAGGAAGATGACATCATAAGATCTTAAAAGAATGATGTGTTGTTACAAGGGATGCACGATACAATCGGACCCCTATCGGTATTGGCCTATATTGGCCTTAAAACTGAGTATCGGACATTGGTCACCCCACCGATATCTAGCCGATATTTAAACGGTCCGCCCGCTATCTCCAAGTCTAAAAAGAAAAAGAAAAAAAAAAATTTCTTCTTCTTAAAAAACTTATTTTTCACAGACTTTAAAACTTCTAAAGACTAGGGGTGGAAAAAATATCAATACACTAAAACATTGTGATATTTTCATATGCTGATATCATATTGACACTCAAAAATGCAGTATCAATCTATTTCACTAATGAAATCTTGCGATATTTCATCGTTCCGTTACGAAATCTTGCGAGAATTCATGAACAATTTGCAATATTTTCATATGCTGATATCATATTTACATTTAAAAACGCGGTATTGATCTATTTTACTAACAAAATCTTGCAAGAATTCATTAAATATTGTGGGATTTTGTAACAGTACAATGAAATCTCGCGAGATTTTATAAGTAAAATAGAACGATACCGCGTTTTAAAAATCGATTTGAAATCGGCATATGAAAATTTGTGATAACTCAGTGTATCAATATTTTTTCCCACATCTATTTATCAAAGAGTCGGAAACGGATAGCAAAACTGCTATTTGAAATTACTGCCTATTTTTTTCAGTTTTAATATCGGCATCGATATTGTTTATCTGCCACATGAGTTTTAAAATATCGGCATATCAGATATCGGCCAACATTCCAACTTCGTGCATCCCTAGTTATCATTTAATTCCAACATTGTCATGAGTGTTAAATTGTGCCAAGTTTGCAAATTCCCACATCATGTATCCTCGAGTACAAGTTTGTTTTCCAGTATGTTTTTCATTACACGTGTTGTGACTAACCTCTCTCAGTGGATTACTAGTCTGCTGGTAATTTGCGAAAACTAGTTGTTTGATGCTGTTACGATAATATAAAGAAGGAATCCTCAGTTCTGCTCTTCGAGGGCCAGTGTCCTGCAGGTTTTAGAGGTTTCCCTGCTGCAACACACCTGACTCATATCAATGGGTAATTAGCAGACTTGTCTGAATCTTGTGTGATGCAGGGAAACTTCTAAAACCTGAGACACCAGCCCTCAAGGACCAGGACCAGGGATCCCTAATCTAAAGGGTTGCTGGTCCAGACAAACAACCGGACATAATATTTACTGAACCCACTTTCTAGGCTTTGCTAACTCCTAAAAACATCTTTCCTACTTTAAAATAAGACTGAACTCTCACCTCCAATCTGCAACTAATTTAAAAATGCTGCATGTAATGTTATTTTTAGCAGACATGGTCTTACTAATGCAAGAACTTCTCATTTACATTTTTACATCTACAGCAGTCCTCAAAATTATTTATACCCTCCTAATAAATAAGGAAAAGAGAAATCAGCTGCCAGCAAAAGAAGTTGAAATTGACACACATAATAATGCAATTTTTTTTGAAAAACATTACATTGATTTTGAATTGTGGTTCAACAGAAATTTTAAAAACAAAAAATAAAACAACTAAACAAGCATTTGTTTGGGACAGTTTTGCTTGTTTGGTTTTTAAAACTCATTCTTTGCAGCTACAATTCAAAAGCAATATTTTATTTTGATATCTTTGAAAAAGACAATTAGAAGAAAACTGATGACGACAGCGACAAAATTTTGTTTTTTAATAATAATAAAACTGTAAACTTGCCTGTTTGAGTTCCTGGACTTCATCTTTGAGACTGTACACAGTGTCCACCAGACTTCTGCAGGAACAAAACAACACATCTTTACTTTAACAGGTCATTTAAAACTGGTATGCCATAGTTTACGATCATCTACATGACTTTTTATAGCATTTGTTTGCATTTTGTTCCACTCACACCAAACAAAAAAATCAGAATTATGAGTTATTGTCACTAAAATTCACCTCTGGGCTGCAGATGACTTAAATTTTTTACATTGTCTGTGTAAGCAAAACACAACTTATCATCCTTATTTACACAGAACGTATTTCTAACCTTTCCTCCACCACAGTCTGCCCATTGCTCCGTGTTTCCTCAACAATAATCTTTTCCTCTTCTGGGAACAACATCTGAACATCCTTCCTGCTGGAGCCTGAAAAAAGATTAAAATATTAATAACTGATGGCAAAAAATGAAACCCTTTTCATTTGAGAAACATAAATTCAAACAGAAAACTTAACAGAGAGCCTTAAATGCTATACAAACTAAAAGCAAGTAAACTCCTCAATGCTCTCAGATGGGTCTAAATATATTCGTACGTACTGAAATTCATATATGCGAGGATTGCATGACTAGAAGAGGCTGATAACATTCTTTAGCTGTCAATTAAGTCTGTTGTCAGTCCTGCATGCGTTGTAGTGTCTTTCTCTTTTTCCACCACAAATAAAACTGATTGGCAATATTGTTTCCTTGAAATGGAAATAACCTCATTTAGTTCTGTGAGAAAAGCCGTAAGCAAAACACTATGTCTTATTTTGTATATAACAAAGTCATTTTCACCGAAAAAAAAGAAAATACTTCTCTAAACTAAGAAGTTTTTCTGGTATTTTCCATCTGGTGTAATATCAAATTACAAAGTTTCTCATTTCTAAACCAAACTTTAAATGAATTTAAACAAAAGATCAGGAGAAATGTAAAAACAACTCAATGTAAAAACCAGTTGAAGGCATTAAATAGGATTTTTTTAGCACAATTTTGTTGGTATCAGGGATGCAAGATATAATCTGCCCCCAATCGGTATCGGCTTATATCTGCCTTAAAACTGAGTATCCGACATCAGCCTCCTTACTGATATTTAACCAAATTTAACCGATCAACCCGCTGTTTCTAAAGTCTAAAAAAAAATCAAAACAAAACTACTGCTTCATAAAAAACTTATTTTTTACAGACTTTAAAATCTCAGTTTTAACGTTTGATGTTAGTGTTTCTGAAGGCTGGAATTATTTCAGATGCATTTTCGTAGGGATGCACAATATTGGAACTTTGGACGATATCCGATATGCCGATATTTTAAAACTCATGTGGCGGATAACTAATATCAATACCAATATTGAAGCTGAAAAAAATAAGCAGTCATTGCAAATAGCAGTTTTGTTGTCCGTTTCCGACACTTTAAAAAATAGGGGTGGGAAAAAATATCGATACACAGAAATATCGTGATATTTTCATATGCTAAATCATATTGACATTTAAAACACGGTATTAATCTATTTATTAACAAAATCTCGCGATATTTTATAGTTATGCCACGAAATCTTGCAAGAACTCACGAAATGTCATGAGATGTAGCCTAGTTTGAGGGCTGAATCCTGCAAACACTACCAGTTAGGGATGCTTGATGTTTGCTTTTTTACTGATATCTGATGTACCAATATTGTCCAACTCTTAATTTCTGATATCTGATATCAACCGATACTCATTTAAGCAGACAACTGTGAGGTTGCATCTCTTATGTTTTAAGACCACTTGGTGATTCAACAACTTAAAACCAGACATTAGGGATTCACGATATAATCTCCCCCCTATCGGTATCGGCCTATGTCAGCCTTAAAACTAAATATCGGACATTGGCCACCCCACCGATATCTAGCCGATATTTAAACGATCGGCCCGCTGTTTCTAAAGTCCAAAAAAAAAAAAAAAAAAATCCAGAAAACTACTACTTCAAAAACTTCTTTTTGACAGACTGTAAAACTTCTAAAGACTAAGTGTGGGAAAAAATATCGATTAATTGAAATATCGCACTATTTTCTTATGCTGATCGATCTATTTTACCTATGAAATCTTGCAAGAATTCACTAGATATCTTGAGAATTTGTAACAGAGCGATGAAATCTCACAAGATTTTGTAAGTAAATAGATCGATACTGCGTTTGTAAATATCAATTTAATATCGGCATGTGAAAATATTGTGATATTTCAGTGAATCAATATTTTTGTATCGATATTTTTTCCAACCCCTATTTGTCAAAGTGTCGGAAACAGATAACGGAACTGCTATTTGCAATGACTGCTTATTTTTTGTAGCTTTAATATCGATATCGATATCGGTTATCAGCCACATCAGTTTTAAAATGTCGGCATATATCGGATATCAGCCAAAATTCCAATATCATGCATCCCTAGTTGGTGTGACTGTACCCTAACTGGCTAATGTGTTCACCAACCACAGTCGGCTTACTGGGTTTGTTTGCTCACAGTTAAACACCCACTCAGCCATTAAAACACTGGGGAATGCTTATTGAAGCGTCTGCTTCTTAACATGCTTGACACAAAAGATTAACAAAGAGAAACAAATGCTGTCACAGACATACAACACAACAAGTGAGAGGTTTGAAGTGACAGACCGTTACAAACACACACACACCTATCGCTAACTGTAAACTAACTGGTTTCCTACACATCAATGGTTTGCAACACCATTATCTTACGAGAAAACGAGGCAGTTCTGTGACTATGCGAACTCCAGACACTGTCATAATCCGAGTCTTCTGACTGGTCAGAACATGGCAGGTTGCCAGGGATACCAGCCACAGTGAGCCCGGTGTCAGCCAGCACGTGGTTGTGCATGAGGTCAGTTCCTTGCCACGCTTCACAGTACAGTGAAATAACCAAATTGGATATAAGGGGGGGGGGGGTGAGGAGATAAATCCAAACCATATTGGATAAAAGATTAAGGTGTTGGACAAACCATATAGTGGGTGTGGGTAGTATAGTTCACACACAAAATATGACAATAAATAACAATGCAAGGATAAATTGAAAAAAAAAAATTTTTGTAGGACAAATCATTGAAAAACAGAAAAATAAGAAAACACCAATTCACAAATAAAAGGAATGATGGTGATAAAATCAATAGTTTAGAAATAATACAAAAATGTGAGGTTGAGGAACGCAGATGAACAGCAGTAAGACATAAAAAGAGAAAAGAGAGAAAAACGTTAGTGAAAAAAGCAGAGGAGAAAAGCATTTCTGTCAGACAGACAGTAGTTGTGTGAGTCTAAGAATGTGTGACTAAAGTGCAGATGATGCGCTTATTTGTGTGTTCGTACTTACTTGAGTTGAGAGTCTGTCGTGTCTTGGCACTGGTACAATAGGCCTCAATCACTTTCAGTATCTGAGCGTCCTCCTCCAAAGCTGCAGTACCTGACACACGAGGAGGAAAAGGGGTTTTGAACAGATGAAGGAAAGCAAAATAACAACCCATATAGAGGAGACTAGCAGCCACAAACGCTCTAGTAGCTAAAATCTACAGGTATCTGCAAAACTGAAGAGAGGCTGGTTGCAAAGTAATAATATTAGTTTAAAGAATGAACAAAAGATGCACGGGTAATTTTTATGTGGTTTCTACAAATAGAACAATACATTAGAGTAGAGATGCACGATATTGGAATTTTGGACGATATCCGATATTTCAAAACTCACGTGGCCAATAACAGTTATCTATACCAATATTAAAGCTGAAAGAAAATGAGCAGACATTGCAAATAGCAGTTTTGTTATCTGTTTCCAACACTTTGAAAAATAGGGGTGGGGAGAAAAATATCAATACACTGAAATATTGTGATATTTTCATTATGCTGATATCAAATTGATATTTAGAAACACGGTCTATTTTTCTATTCATTTTACTTACAAAATCTAGTGAGATGTAATCGTCCTGTTACAAACTCTCGCGATATTTCATGAATTCTCGCGAGATTTCGTTAGTAAAATTGATTGATACAGCGTTTTTAAAAGTCAGTATATCGGCATATGAAAATATCGCAAAGTTTTCATGAATTTTCACCAGATTTTGTAACAGAACAATAAAATGTCGCAAGATTTTGTTTGTAAAATAGATCCGAAACCACGTTTTTAAATATTAATATGATATCTACATGTGAAAATATCATGATATTTCAGTGTATTGATATTTTTTCCCACTTTTAGAAGTTGTAAAATTTGTAAACTTGTTTGTTATTTCAACTTTAGAAACAGCGGGCTGATCGGTTAAAATTTGTGGGGTGGCCGATGTCCAATACGGGGCCGATTATATCGTGCATCCCTACATAAGAGCGTTGTATAACTGTTTGAGAATATTTAAATGATAGGCTTAATTGAATTTAAAAAGAAAAAAAAAGGAATATTCAATTAGCTTAAACTAGTTTTAATGATGCTTTTATGGGCTGTTTGCTGTTCATGATGTTATATAACACAAACCCAACTTATTATGGCTTTTTTTATTGACAATACTTTATTCTAATATTCAACATTTAAGTGCCTAACACTAATGCAAACCTTTGCAGTTTATGAATCATTTTGCAAGGTTTTGTAGTTTTGTAAAATCCTGACTAGAATTTGTAAGTTATAAGACATCTTTATTTTAAAAAAATCATGTTTTTTTTGGCATCTGACTGCTTTGCTTTTTGTCCTTGACCACAAGAGACTAGCTGTACTTTTGCCATAAAAGGCAAGGACAAGGAGTAACGTTGAAGGCAAGAAAAAAAACTTGTGGGTGTGCATATAATTGCTTTTTATTTTTTTAGATGTGCACATCAATTCAAAATGTTCAGTCACAAGACTGCAGGTTTTTTGGGCTCTTTGCTTATTTAAGTTTGATCAAAGTAAGTGTTATGATGAAACAACTATTCTCACTAACTCCTAATGAATCATGACTCGTCAGAGTTGCTGCAACTGCATGCTCCAGTCGGGTCTTTGAGGTTCTCTGTCCAGCTCCCTCTGAAGGTCTTTAGCAAGTCTTTGCTAAAGACTCACTTCTTTGCACTGGCTTTTAAACATAGTTGAGCTTGACATTATTCATTTTTGTTTCTTTTTACTCAGATTTTTATGTCTTTTGTGTTTTACTGTTCAGTGCTTTGGGCAACTTGGGTTGTTGTAAATGTGCTACACAAAAAAAAAAAGTTCAATTTGAAACAAGCATAAATTGTGCAGTTTGTCCTCCTTGTGCAGCACATCAAATTCCCATACCCCTCCATTCTCTCTCTCTGTATTGACACAGATCAGCCAATGAGACAAATCTAATTAGTGCAATTAACAGCTTTTGCTCCTCGTCAGTGGGTTAGGTGGAAACAAAATATGGGAAATTGTGGTTGCAGCAGAAAAACCCAGTGTGACAACATGGCACATTGTTTATTTTACTTGGGGTGTAAGAGTATTTTTACGCTCTGGATTTGCTGCATGTAAGAACCTAAATGCTTCTGACTGCTCTGATAGAACGGAGGGGGGAGATTTTGCTTCATTTAATAATATATTTCTTGTTGTTGACCAGATAGGTGGTAAGGTCAGATGGTTTGGGGCTTTTTGGTTTTGTTTTCATTACCAATACTGTCTCTAGTTTCTTCCACCATGATGAGTAGATTGCAATTGAGATGGTTGCTTCCTCTAACTTAACCATTAGATGTTCGAAAATGTTCCACAATGATACTTTAAAGTATATCATATTTCTTTTGTATAATAATGTTTCTGTTTCTCTTTTAACTGTGTTGTACTTACTCTTTCTGACAGTGAAGTCTTCCTCTGAAGGTTTCCTCTCAGGCTTCCTCTTAGGGAGCAGCTTCTTCATGTTCTTAGGACTCTTATTTATGTCCTTTAAAAGATTAATTAAAAGGCACAAAAGGAATAAAATGACTATTTCAGCTTGATAAAAATCTCATAACACAAATATTTGCTCCCACAAAGTTAACTTCAACTTGTTTTCAGAGGTGAGTGTTGAGCACCTCTTTGAAGCAGAGAGCAGCAGACGGTCGGAGAGGAGGCGCAGGGCGAAGGCAGCTCTGGCTCCAGGGTTTGGGCGTGCTTGGTGGCTCCAGGGGTCCCCACATAGGGTTGCTACTGTGGCCAATCCCATATGAAGAGGCATGAGGCAGGGTGTGGTAATTATTTCCACTGCTCCCCCCACGAGATTCTGAGTGCCTGGATGGAGTGATGGGGTGGGAGGGCAGCTGAGAAGTAGAAGGTGAAGAGGAGAGAACAAAAGGGCCGTGAGAATGACGAAGGTCGACCAACAGGTTAATAAAAATGACTCTACTACAACAGATGGAGGCTTACTGTGTGGCAGACGGACTGAGGCTTGTGCAAGTGTGTGTGAACAGGCGGTGTGGTGTGTGTGTGTTTGGTGAGAAGGTCCAGCCAGTCCTGCAGATCACGCTGACTGTTACAAGCTACCTGTATCCGTTCTCCTTGGCTGCCTGCACATAACATTATTTAAATTACTTAGTTCCCAAACACAAAGGTTTTAAACTTCTTCTAAACACATCAGCTTCTTCGTGTTTTTACTAACCACACACATGCCAAATATTTAATTTAGAGGAGAAACCATGAAGTAAACAGTGTGCTCAACAGCAAACAGATCATGACGGCATCATCAGCTTTTCAGAGTAACGTAGTTAACATTAAGTTCTATAATTGACTACAGCTGGGGCACGAAAAAGGGAGAGTATCGGCTCACCAGATATCTCGAAAGCGTTTCGTAAGTTTTCTCCATCTTCAATTCTGGAAATGAGCATTCCTGTTAACGGCATCTTCCCCTAGAGACAAACAGAAACACAGCGTTGCCCCAGGACATTGATTATGAGCAAAAAGAAACTGAAATACAAGATATACTTCAACTAATACAGACGCAGACGCCTTTATACACGAGTATAAATCCAGTTTTATAATAACAGCACAAGCGTTATTGGCACTGCAAAATACCTGGTAGATGAATCCACTCATTCTCAGGCTGGCAGACAGCATAAGCAGGGTGTGAGGAAAGAGGACCAGGTAGCGTTCATTTGACTCCTGAAATAAAAATTCATAAGGTTTAGTTAGCAGCTTAGATCAAAACAACTTAAACATAAAGGGTGTTATTAGAAACTTAATTAAGACTAATTTATGATGAAGAAAGTATGTCTCAGTGTGTAGTTCGTTGTAAGTACCTGGCAATTCTGTGTGTGAACTGTGACCTGGGACATATGGAGAACTGGACCGAGAGTTTTGATGTCATCGCCCTCCCAGTTTCTAATTGGTTCTGTTAAAATCTGCAGCTCCAAGTCTTTTTCTTCCTCACCTCCTGACACTGAGCCTAAAGAGACAAATACATGCGCACAAAAGAGCATTAATTAGGGATGCACGATATTGGAATTTTGGCCGACAACCGATATCGATAAAGCTGAAAAAAAAATAAGCAGTCATTGCAAATAGCAGTTTTTTTCTTTATCCGTTGCTGACACTTTAAAAAATAGGGGTGAGAAATTATTGATACACTGAAATATCACAATATTTTCATATGCCCATATAAAATTGATATTTAAAAACGCGGTATCGATCCATTTTGCTTACAAAGTCTTGTGAGATTTCATCGTTCTGTTTGAAATCCTCAAGATATTTAATGAATTCTCGCGAGATTTCGTTAGTAGAATAGATCGCTACTGCATTTTTAAATGTCAATAAATCAGCATATGAAAAGATTGCGAAATTTTCGTGAATTCACGCAAGATTTCGTAACAGTACGATTAAATATTGCCAGATTTCATTAGTAATATAGATCGATACTGCGTTTTTAAATGTCAATATATCGGCATATGAAAAGATTGCGAAATTTTCGTGAATTCTCGCGAGACTTCGTAACAGAACGATTAAATATTGCGAGATTTCGTTAGTAGAATAGATCGCTACTGCGTTTTTAAATGTCAATATATCAGCATATGAAAAGATCACGAAATCTTCATGAATTCTTACGAGATTTCGTAACAGAACGATTAAATATCACGAGATTTCGTAAGTAAAATAGATCGATACCACGTTTTTAAATGTCAATATGATATCAGCATAAGAAAATATCGCGATATTTCAATGTATCGATATTACTGGGGTGCTCGATGTCCAATATTCAATTTTAATGCCGATATAGGCTGATACCGATTGGGGGCCAATTATTTTGTGCATCCCTAGCATAAATGTACCAAAGAAATGTGAAACAACTCACATAACTGAAAGCAGCAAAAGCAAAGCAGGAAATCAATGAAGGTATATGAGCTTAAAGAAAAAAAACTATTTGTAGAGAGCATATTTCACCAGTTAGATTAATCTGATGGATGTGTAACTTACTGCAAGGTCTTTAAAGGCTGCCATTACAGCATGGAGGTCAGCTCTGTCGGGGTGTTGCTCCTTTAAAACATGAATATATTAAACATAAAACACAAATAGGAAAAAATCCTGTCACTTTGCTTGTTCAGAAGTAAAATAAAAAAATAAAGGTACTGAATTTATCATAAGCTTCAATAACTTAATTCAAAACTGATGTGAAAATATTCATGCTCACCTCCATGTGTCTGTCCAGTTCTTTCAGCAGTGCAGGGTATCGCTCCAGTCTGGTGAAGGGTTTACTCAGATTAGTGGTCAGTGCCAAGATCCCTGGACTGGGTGCCCCTTTCGACTCCATGTACTCCCCCAACTCCTCACTACCATACACACAAACAAAACACAGCAAATAAGCACGGTTTTGCTTTGTGATTTAATTTCATGCTAACCCCATCAGGCTCTACCTGTGTTGTGTGAGTACATTAACAGCTGATGGATGATTGGAGCAGTACGCCACATAGATGATCTTCATCTGGGGCATCAGGTTTAGGAAAAAACCTCCAATCTTCTGCTGGTTCTCAGGGAGTCTACATAAATGACAATCACATCATAACATTAAACATGTGATGATTATGAAAGGATAAATGCTGAACATGAGTCTCTAAAAGGTCACAGCATCACATAAAACTGAGTTTGAGAGCATACAGGTTTGTTATCAACTAACATTTAAGAGTTTTACAATAATTTTCAATCCCTTGCTGCCTTCTGCAGCACTAAATACTGGCTGCAAGGCTTCACTAGACCACTAGATGTCTCTGTTGATAAAACAATCGCCCATGAGGCGCATGACTCCTTCCACTTTCTGCTTGAAGTGAAACTGGAGTATACTGTATATTTTTGGTGTAAGAGGATGCTAGCATGTGTAGTTATGTTCTATTAACACTAGAAAGTTAGGTTAAAACCAAATTAAAAGCCTTGTTAGATAATATAGAATCCCAGGGTGATAATTTACCACAATTTTAGTTTATAAAAAGCAAGACAATCTTCTGAACAAGGCAAATGTTTATCACAATGCATATATGAAAACCAGCCCAAAACTCTAAGGACAAATAAAAGAAGGAAATACAAACATCACATTAAGTTTAATTGGTTGCATCAGATCATCTATTTACTTCAATCTACTTATAAATGAATAACATCCATTTCACCATACACTGAATTACCAGCAATTTATTGAAAAAAAAAAATCAAACTTTAAGTAGTGAGGAGGAAACATTACTGTCTCTAAACACTGCAGTTAAAAACAATGTTTACTGACTTGGTCTGTTCATCCAAAGCCTGAACCAACATCTGTTGAAAGGTTGAGATCTCCTCCAGATTTCCCTGAATATAGCTGATATCAATGCTGTTGAGTCTGCAAAACAGAGAAAAGAAGTAAGCAGGAGTGTTTTTAAGCTCATTATTCACAAACTAATAATCTCTGCCCTTCTCCTCCTATTGCTGGGATAGCTACTACATAATGATAAATCATGCCTCACTATTTCAATAAGAATATTTATATAAGGTTATAGTGAATTTGTATATTTCTCCGAAGTGGATCTAAGATTAAGATTTTATTACGTAACAAACAGAAATAAAATCTTTTGGGATACTTTTGTCATTTGGGTCTGTTATGTGTGATGATTCATGTAATATATTCAGTATATGTGCATAATAGGACAGATAAAGTATGCAAGTTGCTCCTGCAAATCTGCTATGAATGTGCTGCACTGCCTTTATATTTCCCTCTGCTGAATAGAATAATAAAATAAAGAGTAAAAATAACTTCACCTGTCTGTGGGGTGAAGTGAACGAAGGTATGAACCCAACAGACTCTGCAGCTCCCTCGAATACTCGCTCTCTGCTTCCAGGATGTTCTGCAAGACCTGACAGGAGACATCGCACTTAGACATTTATAGCTCCTGCTGTCAGTGAACGGTAGAAATGAAGAAACAGTAAAAATATATGAGTAATATATAATTCAACATTCTTTTAAAAAGAATCCACAAATTTCAAAGACAGGAATTCAGTCAAGTTTTAATGGGAAGAAACATATCTCTTCTACCAGGTTAAGACGAGTCCATAAAAACTGAGCTTTCAGTGGGAGATGTAGTTTGTAAAAAGCTAATGAAGTAATTTATTGGACCCCTTTGGGATCCGCAACACTGGACTGAGCTATTAAGACTCCACAAGCTAATCGGCTGATCTTCCTGCGACATCAGAAAGCTCAAAGGATGAGGTTTCTGATAATTAATTGTGCAAAATTAGACAAGTAAAGCAAGCAATCATCTCCCCTCGTGGGTCTGGAGGAAGTTGTGTTTGGCAGCAGTTATAATAACACAGCATGTATCCATTAATTTAATTACAAATCTGTATAAGAGCATTTAAAAACATTCATAAAGAAAAATTCCCAAAGCCTAAATCTTCAAATTATACAAGCTTCTGTCATACCATTGTGAGGGTTTTTCTTTTTCTTTTAAAAGGAAAAAACTCTTGTCTCCAAGTTATGTTTTCTGGTGCATTTGTGTCTGAGAACATCTTTGACTTGAGGCAGTACCTGAGTGTGTGTATGTGCATCTGTCTGCGTATATGAGAAACTCAGATGCCCCAACCGAAGATGGACTGTCGAGAGAGACTGTGACATCTTGTTGCATTATTAAAACCCTCACAAACACTCACACCAGAAGGAGCCAACCCTGAAGCAAGGCTGCCCCAGAAACCACTGGAATGGAAGAAATAACCTACATTACAGCTGCCGCACTCTGGTGCACAGACATGACACATGTAGGGGTGCCATGCAGGATCCACAAACCGCTGCATGCCTAAACACGCACAGACACGGGATCGCTAATTAAATGTGTGCATGAAAAATAATTGATTGTGACCGTCCACAAAAGCAGGCACACATGTGACAATCATCCATTATACCAGGTCACTCCACCAGTCTTATTAATATCTGCAGCAGAGGAAAACTGAACTTTGTTAAAACCTTTTTTTTTACCCTTTAACCCATTTAAAACCCTAAACGGCTGGGATTAGTGGGAGCAAGAACCTCTAGATTTATTTCACTTCCCTGGAGAAAGTAAAAACCCAATTTAATGTATGAAAAACACAAGTTTAGTCAGATCAGGATGCTCACCACATTGTAGTAGGTCTTACTGATGATAGTGGTGTCGAAGCCTTTTGGCGGACTTTTCAGCGTCCCAGACTTGGGCTTGTCTCCTGTTTTGTCTATAAAGAGAGAAATCAGAGACATAATGGTGGAGAAACAGAGACAAGAGTCTCATCAGTCATCATCAGTAAACAATATACAAGAAGAGAAATTTCAAATCATAGCTTTGATTTTTCTTTAAACAGCCTACTTTTTTTTTCGCTCATCCAATTCAATCCACATTTACTTGTAGCACACTTAAAAAACAACAAACAGTTGACCAAAGTGCTGTAAACAACAAAGGTAACATAAGAAAACAAGACTCATAATGAGGCAATCACAGAAAAAGCAAGTAAGACGACTAGCCTTATCAAAAATATATATATATATATATATATGTATACGGTCGTCCTCAAAATTATTCATACCGTCCAATTAAAAAATCAGCAGTCAGTGATATAAGTTGACAAAAGTAATTGTAAATCAAAATTCTATGAAAATCATGACATTGATTTTGAATTGTGGTTCAACAAAAATATAAACAAACAAACACACAAAAAATAAAACATGTAAACGAGCATGATGGGGCTCCAAAGCTAATATTTAGTTGAGCAACAGTTTGAGACAATCACTGCAATCAGGTGTTTTCTGTAACGTCCAATCAGACATCTACACCTGCTGACAGGTATTTTGGTCCACTATTCATGGCAAGATGCTCTAATGTGTCTGAAACACTTTTGTTTTTTTGTTTTTTTAAAATTATTACTTTCAACTACAACCCAAAAGCAATAATTTATTTCACAAAATCATCATTTGTAAATTTTTATTTATTATTAGTTGGGATGCACGATATAATCTGCCTATATCGGCCTTAAAACTGAGTATCGGACATCAGCCACCCCACCGATATTTAACTGATATTTAACCGATCAGCTCGCCGTTTCTAAAGTAAAAAAAAAAAAAAAAAAAAAAACTTCTTCAAAAATGTCTTTTTTACAGACGTTAAAACTTCTCAAGACTAGGGGTGGAAAAAAAATATTGATACACTGAAATATCACGATATTTTCATATGCTGATATCATATTGACATTTAAAAACGCTGTATTGATCTATTTTACTTTTACTTTACAAAATCTCGCAGTATTTCATAATTCTGTTACGAAATCTTGTGAGAATTCATGAAAGATGGAGATTTTCTAAAAGAAAGATGAAATCTTGCGAGATTTTGTAAGTAAAACAGATCGACACCGCATTTTTAAATATCGATTTGATATCGGCAAATGAAAATATCACAATATTTCTGTGTAACAATATTTTTTCCCACCCCTATTTTTCAAAGTGTCGGAAACAGATAACAAAACTGCTTTTTGGAATGACTGTTTATTTTTTTCAGCTTTAATATCGGTATTGATAGCGGTTATCGGCCACATGAGTTTTAAAATATCAGCATATTGGATATTGGCCAAAATTCCAATATTGTGCATCCCTAATTATATCAGTTCCTTGTTAATTGAATTATTATCAATTTAGCCTTTGCTTTAATTGGAGGGTATGAATAATTTTGAGGGCGAATGTATATATATATATATATGACAGTTCTGACCACAGACAATATTAATATCAATAGTGCCGCTTTTGCTTTGGATTGTCCATCTTGTCTTTGAAGAAAATACCAATTCCTATCAAGTTGCATTCCTGCAATAAAAGGACATGAACATCTCTGAGCTGCAGGGCATGTTGTGGTCTTTACAGTATGTAGGACATCCACTGTTTAAATGCTAGAAATCACTGACTCCAGAATGTCATGTCATCTTAATGTTTAGCTATTGTTACTACTCTATTATGAGGCCAAAAATGGGCATACTTTCATATATGTCGGTTAAATCTTGGACTTGGCAGACTGTGCACCGTAAAGCCATAATGATATGCTAGATAATGACAAGCTTAATGTACTTTTTGAAGTTATTTAAGCAAAAAAACTTGCAAATCAAGAAGTTAAGTGAGCCATATTGGGATTCTTATCCAAGCTTTTCCTTTTTCAATGCAAACTATAAGAAACGTATTCTTCAAAACAGCAGAAGCTCCCACAGCTCTTTATCCAAACACAGATAAGGCTCAGTTTCAGGAGGAATATTTTCACAAGTAAACTCAGATAACAGGCAAAGTCACTGCTGTTTATTTTCTGAATAACAGCCCTCATAGCTTTTTTATCTCCCATGTGAACCTGCAGTCTGACGCATCAAAAACCTCCAACTCCATATGAATTCACCATCTCCCAGTCGTTCTCTGCTGTGAGCTTTCAGTCAGGAAGTTCATTTTTATGCAGCAGCTTTGGAACTTCCTGTCTTTGTGTCCCTGTGAAGCTTCCTGCCTTCTCTCCTCCAAAAGTAACACAACAAACCAAGGTAGTCACATGAGCCACGAGGAAACAATCCTTACAAGCAGATGGCAGCAGTAGCTTCAGATCAATACAAGGAAAAACCCTGTGAACTGAATTTTACGGCATCAAAATAATTCAATTTGATGAACTCAGATACATTTTATCTTTTGCTGTTTTAAAGGATAAACAAACCCAACAAAGCTTCATCAACTCCACACTTGCAAATGGAAAACCAAAGATAGTTGTCAGACATTGTATCCACAGCTTTAGAAGATTAAGCCCTTGTATTAAATGTTGCCTTTCCTCTTAATTTGATAAAGTCAGGCCACCTAAATTAAAACAAGAGGACAAATGAGGGGAATTTTCTGATTCATGTCGACAAATCAAATTAAATCTGAACAAGAGCTACAGAGGATTCAGAAATGGCTTATCAAGCCTTTAGGGAGTCTTACTGCAACTAAAAGAGGTCAAGATGTTATCGTCATTCAAAACAGGCTTGCGGGAAATCCGTTGGTAGAGTTTATCTGTCTGTGTAATTGGCTTCTGCAACTCCTTTGGAAAAAAAAAATCTCTCTTTTATGTTTGCAATAAAATGCCAATTTTCTCTCCGGTGTTTATTTGACTGCATTTCAATGCAAAGCAAGCATAGAGAGCTCCTGTCTTGTAATCCAGATCAGATGGAAGATCATTTTTATAAATGAATGAGTCTGGCTTATCTAAAGGAGGTAAAAGTATTCAAGCAAGTTGCACATGTTGGACACCAAACTGAAAAGGAGCCAGTTCTCTTTTCTGGATGCATTAAAGATGAGCAACTTCTGCAGCGATAGGAAGCAGCACCCACCGCTTCCTTTCAGCTCCCGAACGTAGTTACTGGGGAACCACCCAGTCTTGCCGTTCAGCGAGCCTTCCCACCAGCCCCCCTCCTCCTGCCTGCCAACACTGATGATGTCACCCTTGGAGAAGGAGAGCTCATCCTCGTTGGTCTGCTGGAAGGGAAAGCGCGCTTTGACCAGCAGCTGGCCACACCCACTGCCCTCCGACATGTCCTGAGAACATGAAGAGCGAAAGGTGGAGACGTGAAAGCGGATGCACGTTAAACTTAGCTGCTGTCATTGCTGAAGTTGTGTCGTTGTGCCATCGTCATGGTGACTCACCAGGCTGCGGTACTGAGGCTGCAGCAGTTTGGAGGAGCGACTCTGAGTGTTCAGAGAGTCAAATGACTTGATCCTCAGAGTTGAGGAGTGCGGCACGCACGCTGCGTCTCCAGAAACCCCTAAATCTGCAGACACATAATGCTTCAATAAGATAATTGTAAAAGTCATGTCATCTAATGATAATGCAATATTAATAATGTACTCACTGAATAACTACATAACTATAATGCAATTATTTGTAGTTATCTTAATTCGTAATTATTATATAAAATAGAAAAAAACAAAGAAGAGGACAAACTAGACACAAATCCAACAAAATAACAGGATTCAGCCTTGAACATAAGACTCTTACCTTCTGTAGCTTTGTTAAGAGCAACCAAGGAGTTCAGCACTTTGGAGAAGTTCAGTCCCTGCAGCAAGTCATTGACCTCAAAAGGCTTAAAGGAAAGTAAACCACAGAAAGATAAAAGATTTTCTTTAGAACAAAATATTTAGGGATGCACAATATAATCGGCTTTCTATCGGTATCGGCCTATATCGGCCTTAAAATTGAGTATCGGACATCGGCCACCCTGCCAATATTTAACAAATATTTAACCAACCAGCCCTCTGTTTCTAAAGTCTAAAAAAAAACAATTTCTTCTTCTAAAACTTCTTTTTTAAGTTTAAAACTTTTAAAGATTAGGGGTCTGAAAAAAAATCGATACACTGAAATATTGCGATATTTTCATAGGCTGATATCATACTGACATTTAAAAGCACGGTATCGATCTATTTTACAAACAAAATCTCACAATATTTCACTGTTCTGTTACGAAATCTCGCAAGAATTCATGAAAATTTCACAATATTTTTATATGTTGATATATTGACATTTAAAAATGCGGTATCTATTTAGTAATGAGATCTCGCGAAAATTCATGAAATATCGCAAGAGTCTGTAACAGAACGATGAAATCTCGCAAGATTTTCTTTGTAAAATAGATTGATACCGCATTTTTAAATATCGATTTGATATCGGCATATGAAAATATTGCAATATTTCAGTGTATCGATACTTATTTCCACCCCAGTTTTCAAACTGTTGGAAATGGAAAACTACTATTTGCAATTCTACTTATTTTTCCCAGCTTTAATATTGGTATCCATATCGGTTATCAGCCACATGAGTTTTAAAATATCGGTATATTGGATATCGGCCAAAATCATGCATCCTTAACAAGAATGCAATGCATAAAGGAGTTTGAGACAAAACAGAGAAATAAAAATATTCACTTCATCAATTTTTTGGGACATATCAACCAGAACACACAGCTGTCTTTTCTGAAACGGCTCTAAAATTTATCCAAGTCAGAAGTTTGCACGGTGAACCCCACAGAGCTGTGGACAATAGATATTAAATATTATACAATCAAAGCAGTTCACTTCAAATGTGTTATAACACTGATATTTGTTTTATTTTATTCTTCCTGGTTTTAAGATCTCTTTCAACTCATTTTGCTTGTTAACCGCTTGAATCACTCATCACATTCACGCTCTGCAGAACTACAGTACATCAGCCTATAAATGAAGAAACACAGATTGTAGAGGGGCTTTCCATCTTTGCTCCAACTGCAGTCTGGAGCAGGATTACTAAAAGTCTGAGCTGCCCCCTGTAATCTCCCAATCACACGCTGCCAGAGTCAAAATACCTCAGAAGCTCCTAATCTTGTGTTCACCACATACACACACTGACCTTTATATTTCAAAGGCATGAAGGTGGAACAGTTTCAGGTATGAACGCAACTTTTACTTTATCATAATTACAATAACTGAGATTTTAAAATGATTATTTGCAGCCCAAGTTCTCAGTTGCAACAGTTGCAACACTTGTTAAGACTGCATTGTTTGCTGATTGCACAGAGGCTGATCTAAGCTTGCAGGCTAATTGATGCAGTTTAAAACCCAACACTTCACAAATATTAACATCTCTGCAGCTGGAAATAACCCAGGATGTGATATGCGGCTTCCTATTCCCTCCCTCACTGATGCTGCATCAGCATCCGCACACATTTCAGGTATAAGCTGTAACTGCATGTAATATATATGAATAGACTCAATCAATACTGAAATCTGACACAATGAACTACATAAAGAACCCCCACAGCCAAGAGAAGCACGTGCAGAAAGGTCTGCTTGCTAACAAAGAAAGACGAAAGAGGACAAATCATCTTTACGTGACTTTTTGCAAAAGGAGCAAAAAATCTAATTTAATCAAAGTGAATGAAAATCTGCTCTTTTACAGAATTTAATCAAAAATCAACAACAATAATGAGACTAACTGAGCATGCAAACTACCAAAAACTGCTTTACCAAATATTAAAAGTAATTATTTTCACCTTAAACGTGCCCCTGTGTTGAAATAGTCTCGCCTGCAGCGGTGCAAGGTAGTAAGTAAATACAGCATGCCCTTAACGAATGCATGTGATTGGTCAAACTACTTACTGGATTATGGGGTGCATCTGATTAAATGTTGCAGGAAGGGAACTCGAAATGCACAAAATCAATATCACCCCAACTAACTTTAATTAATAGCAGAGGCCAGCTGTGTGGTTGCGACTGTTAACGGATTGATTGTGCAGCTCTTGCTGTTCATGCTCAGAATTCGTCCCCACTCGTGCCGCCACTTGTCCTCTCTGTAATCCTTCCCTGTTGGACACTCTGGCTTGCTTGTCCTCTGCCTGCCCGATGGCTGTCTGGGAGAATTACTACAGACTGCTGGTAACAGAGACCTTGGCTTCAAGCGACACGGCTGACGTGCCTCTAATCAACCTGATTGGAAAATCCACTGGCTGCCTGGCAGACTGCATTACATCAGCCCACACCCCTCTTCCTCCTCCTCATTTCATCTTTTTATGCTCTCCATTGCTCCTTTGGGATTTTTTTTAAATATCATCCTTCTTGTCTCAATTTCTTTCCAAGTCCAGAGCAAAAACCTTGTTATACATCTATAGCAAGGACTCTGGTGTTGCATAATGTTCTCTTTTCCATTATGAATCCATGGCTTTTTCCATGCCAAGATCAATACTGTGTTGGGGAGCAGAGTCATTTTGTACATTATTCACTAGATCACTGATCTCCCTCACTGTGAGGCGGGTCACAACCTCACATGACCCACTTAAATACAAACACAGATGCATGCACTGATGTAAGCTTCTGAACTTTGACAGCGATGCACTTTAAGAGAACATTCAACACAATTTTATTATATTCCAAACAAAAGGGTAACATTTAAAACATGCCAGACCTCTTGCTGCATTAATGAGAAACTCACAGACTGTCCAATAATTGGTGACCGCCAATTCTCTAGGCTGCATTAATCATCAACTAAAAACTAATCTTAAATTGTTCATCAGCTCCACAGATCTGCCACGGCTGCCAAGTCAGATATGAAAACATTGTATCCATGTGAATCTCTGCCTCTTGTTTCCATAACTACGAATGAACCATAGTCAGCAAGACAGCAATCCTACTCTGTAAGCTCAAATAGAGCTTTTGGGAACAGCAAAAGAACATGAGACTGAAATAAACTCTCTTTGGCCCATTTCAAATTTGCTACCAACACGTTTCTTTTACTATATCCTAATGCAGGAAGTATGATGTGGCTAAGTATACTACACAAATGCAGTGATACTGAGTAATACACTAGATAAAATAAACATTTCAATTTAATTTTAGTGAAATGATGCTCTGCACCATGACAAAAATAGACTGAAAAAGTTCTGTAGAGATGAAAAAAGAAGCCAAAAGGTATAAAAGTAGGGATGCACAATATTGGAACTTTGGCCGCTATCCGATAAGCCGATATTTTAAAAACTCATGAAGCTGATAACAGATATCGATACCGATATTAAACTGAAAAACAATTGCAAATAGTTTTGTTATCCGTTTCCAACACTTTAAAAAATAGGGGTGGGAAAAAATATCGATACACTGAAATATCGTGATATTTTCATATGCCAATATCAAATCAATATTTAAAAATGTGGTATTAATCTATTTTACTTCCAAAATCTTGCGATATTTCAGCGCTGTTACAAAATCTCACAAAATTTCTTGAATTCTTGTGAGATTTTGTAACAGAACGTTGAAATATCCAGAGATTTCGTTAGCAAAATAGATGGATACCGCGTTTTTAAATGTCAACATGATATCAGCATATGAAAATACTGTGAAATTTTTGTGAATTCTCGCGAGATTTCGTAACAGAACAATGAAATATTGCAAGATTTCGTTAGTAAAATAGATCGATACCGTATTTTTAAAAATGCCAATATGATATCAGCATATGAAAATATTGCGATATTTGTGTATCGATATTTTTTCTCACCCCTAGTCTTTAGAAAGTTTAAAGTCTGTAAAAAAGACGTTTTTGAAGAAGAAGAAGAAGAAGAAGAAGAGGAAGAAGAAGTTTTTCTTATTTTTAGACTTTAGAAACACCGGGCTGATCAATTAAATTATCGGTTAAATATTGGTTAAATATCGGTGGGGTGGCTGATGTCGGACGCTCAGTTTTAAAGGCCTCCTTCCACTGAAAACCCGTTTAACTTGCTCCTTCTGAAATACGGAGGGTTTCCCCTTGTTTACCTACACATGCTGACTTGCTAGCGTTGCGTTAGCCCCCAATCGGCTGTGCTTCCTCATCACAGAAACAATAGGAAGAGAAGAGCGAATCGGGAACAGCCTTGCACTTCTACGTAACATTGCAAATAGCGTATCCCACGTGGGGTTTCTATCTGTCCATTGGAAGGCAGGTAACCCTCCACTACACACTAGAAGTAAAGACGGCACGACTGTAGCTTCGGAGTTGAGAAGCTAATTAGCTAACTGTTTGTTAGCATGATGGAGCAAACTTGTTTGTCGGCTCTATTTCCTGTCTGTAGCGAAATAAGAGCGGAGGGCGGAGCTTCCTTCATACACTGATGGGAGCCAGCCAATCAGACGGAAATTCATGAGAAGGACCCGGAAAAGCCTGCCGTTGGACCACAAGCCTCTCTTCTAGTATACAAATACAGCTGGATACTAAGCAACCAGAAGGTTTTTTTTTTAAACAGAAACGATGCAGAATGCATTCAATAATAATGGAGAACACAGAAATATTAATGAAATGACCACGGAAGTACAACTTTAAGGCTGATATGGGCCGATACCAATACGAGGCTGATTATATCGTGCAGCCCTATATAAAAGTAAAAGAAGCATTTGTGTATATGAGGAGCAAAGCTTAAAACAAATGGCACTGCGTTGACGTTACACATGACTGTGTAAAAGAAATAACTGTATCCACAAACGCAGGTTAACTCTGTCATGCAAGATCTGAAAATGCTGCCATCTTCTCTTTGCATAGGCTCATTTAACATGGAAAATTGTAGTAGATAGTAGGGCAAAAAAGAAAAAAAAAATCTTGTAAAGAAACCAAGGAAGAGAGGGGCAGAAGAATCCAAATACTCAAACATGAAACGAAATCATAAAAAGGAAAATAAGACTGCACAGTAGAATATTTTGCTTTTAGTTTTAGAAATTGTTTCAGTTCTCAAATAATTACTGTTACAAGAATCTGGATGCAAACAGGGATAAATATACTCCTTTTCTGTTTCCTGTTTGGTTTGTTTTTGTTTTTATGTTCCCTTGCCATCAGATTCACAACACCTGTTGAATACATGCATTTAAGCCATCAACTAGCAGAAAAAAAATGTAGCAGAAAAGCTTTAATTGTGTTTCTTCATGCTTCAGTAGCACAGATTCACACTGGCATCTGTTTCCCTTTATAAACTCGAGGTAATCTGTGCACGTGCTGTTGGATTGTTTACAACTGGCTAAACAAAAACTTGAATAATCACTAAAGCGGACCATAATTAGTAAATATAAGCACATTTGATTAAATGTGCTTCCTCAATACGAGAAAATATCCTAAAACAATCACCGCATCACGTCTACTGAGTACAGTACAGAACAGTACAGGTGGATGTCTCGTGCTGCCAACTGGAGCACAGCAGCTTAAATACGTCACTAGTAAACCGCTGAATATATAAGTTTTAAATGGAAGGCTTTAATGATACATGTGATCATGGAAACCATGGCCAACCTGTTCGAGGAACCCAACTGTGCAAACACATAACCAGATCTACATTATTGATGTACTCACCTCCACACCGAAAGCCCCGCAGCCTTTAATAAACTCCGTAATGTTCCTCTGACACTCGCTGTCGTTCCTCGGTTCGTGGAAAAACTACAATAAAAAAAAGAAACCAATTGAACCTAAACAGTTAGTCTGAAGCATAAACTGACTCGTTTCGTAGAAGTTAAACAGTTTTATGCCTAAAAACAGTCTTATTCCAGGCGTTCCTGCTGCCACTTGCTGCTTTCTAGGATCAAGCGAGCTAATAACTCCTACTTCCGGTTTTAACTATCAAGCTAAAACGAAAACTGAGTGCGCGTGTGTTTAGAAAAGACATTTTCCGTGAAAATCTTTATTGACGTTCATCTGCAGCAAGGAATTATGCATTAATTGTGTTAATAACATACATGGCATCTTCATTTTTAGAGATAATTCTTGCGAGCATATCTTGTTTGAAACAAATCTGAGAAGCTGGATTACTCCAGGCCCGGATGTGACGTAGACAGGTACATGATCCATTGTTTGAGTGTGTTTTATGTTTGAGTGCGTGTGTGTTTTATGCAAAGAGGGAAGATAAAGGGAGTGGTTGGGGGAGGGAGTTGTATTCAAATAAAAAAAATAAATAAATAACTGCATGTGGAAAGCTTGTCAGGTTTAGAATTAATTAAGTAATAATAATAATAAAAATTATACAGTAGTGTGTTCAAAGATAACATGCAAATGCAGTTTTTGTTTATTTCTCCCAAATAGTTCATCCAAATGATAGCAAATATTATTTTTAATCTTATTAGGTTGCATAATAATCTGGATTTCATTACACTAAACTACCAATGACGAAGACAGCATTACTTTTGCTAATCATTCAACATATTGTGTTACAAATTATTATCCAAAACAGTTGTAGAGAATTTTTTTTTAAATCACCATGTAGGAGATCATTTCTAAAATCAACATGTTAATGAAGGAGTCTTTCTTTTATATCCCCATGACTCTCTCATCCATTGAACTTGAAAGTCCATGGGTAGTTTCTGCCTGGATCTCACTGAGGGAGACCAGAATTGCCTCCCAAATTTGCTGTTTGGAGGCGTGCTGTTGCTCAACTTTGAAGATTTTCCTTTCAAGGATGCTCCTCACAAATTCACTATAAGGTCAGGAGATGATGGCACCCAAACTATGATTTTTACTCTCTTTATAGTCATAAAAACCAAAGAGTCAATGGTATTTTTTGCAGCATAGAGTATTGACTTTACTCTTTTCCCCTACTGCGCTCTGACTTGCTTAATAATATGGAACCTCCCTTAGTAGTTTCCATATAATTAAGCTCATGTGGAAAACTAATTATCAAACCTTTTTGAAATTGTTATTGTGATAGGTTTTCTGAGAAAAAAAAAAACTTATGACTTTATGATCGTTTGAAACACCATGCAGACATCTTCTGCTGGTTATCTACAGGCCAAACAGACCATTATCATAGCTGAATAGGTCATTGCAGTATTTTAAATACTTTTAATGCCATATTCACTGGGATTAATAGAATAATGTGCTTCTGGCATGGAATCAGGTCACATTTCCATATAATTTGTAGCATCTTGCTACTATTTTTATCCTTCCTCTGACAGATATAAAAATAAATAAATAAAAATGTTTTCCCCTACTAGACAATATTAAATGTTAAAAATAACTTAAAATGAAATGGGGTGTGTATATTTTACATAAAGGAGAGATGCCTATTCCAATAAATAAAACAAATAGAAGCATCATGATGAGCACTGGAACAAGGGCCCCTGGCTGCACACTGGTAGCATGCAGGTACAGTTTTTAGTTGTGTCCTCAGCTCCAATGACAAGAGGAAACACATTGTGTAACATAACCGTGCACAGCCTGTTAATTATTCTGCATATATTTAAGCTTGTTTTTTACACTCATGTTGCAACTTTTTATGGTTATATTGCGCCCCACTTTCAATTGTTGCATGCATCTTCTCACTCTGTCTTCTTTTACTATTTTGTAATGTTGTTTACTATTCAGAGTTCTCATTTGTGCACCTGTGTGTCCTCCTTTGCTTTGAATTCAATATTTGAGTTCACATTTTGGGGTATTTTTGGTCACAATAGGTTTGTTTTCTGTTTCAAATTAGCCTCTTTCCATCTTATTTATGTCATTTGCCTTCCTTTGTTGGTATTTCCTTGTTGGGTGTTATTTTCCATCTTTTAAAAGAGTGTCTTTTGATTGTTTTGTGTTTCTATGCTGGGAATTATAGCGCCAAAGTAACAACAGGGCACCCCCAAACTCTTGAAGTCCCTGGATTTCCAATATGTCCATCACAATGAGAATATTTAAGGAATATTAACATCTTTCCCTTTTGATTGATACTGTACAGAGTTCAGATTTTACATTAAATTTCCTCAAATACACCACCCGTTCTTTTTTTCTAATACATTATTTTTTCTTCTATTTGATAAACGTTTAATTTTCTTTTGTTGCTTAAACTCACCGATGTCTAATTTCCTCATCTTGAAGGATGACGTTTGTAAATTACCAAGCTTTTAGACGCTCTTCTATATTTAGCTCATAAATTGGACATGTTGAATCCATAATTATTATTTCCTCTGCCATAGTCCCAGCCCTCCGTCCACTCACTTTGTCCACCGTCCCGGGTCTGAGCCGCTCCAGCAGCTTGCACACCACCGCTCCATCCTGCAAAGACGCCTGGAGGAAAGCTTCTGGATCCGAGATGCTTTTCTTGGGAGACTCCAAGACCCCCAGCGTAATGAGCCACGTTACTGTCTGCTCGGCTGAATTCATGTTTGGGTTTCAAAATGTCATAAAACAGTAGCAACAGCAGCTCTCGCTCCTCAGCGCTGTCCTACTTGTGGTTCGTCCAATTTGAGACAAGTCGCTCAGCCCCGCCTCACATGAACATTGCAATCAAGCTGGCTCGACCCTCAGCCTGTTTCCCTACACAGAAGAAAAGAGGCGGAATTGAGAAATAAGCTCGTTCCTTCCTCTAACAGCACCGCATTGTCCAGTATTGCCCTCCCTCTGTCAGAGGATGTCGACATCACCTTGGGCTCGTGCACAGCTGTAGCGGCCGCTCCGGAGTCAAGTTACTGCGGTGAGGAACGACTTCCTTTCATAGTTTGCAAATTACAAGTCAGAGGCGCTTTATGCAAAGCTTCAAGAAAGAAAGAAAGAAAGAAAGAAAGAAAGAAAGAAAGAAAGAAAGAAAGAAAGAAAGAAAGAAAGAAAGAAAGAAAGAAAGAAAGGAACAAACGAATTAAATAATGATATTTTCTCATTATAGCATCCCAGAAGATGGCTATATCTGGAAAAAGGAACATGAGAAACTAGAAAAGAACCAAGGTCTCAGACAAAAGCTAGAAAAAGCCTAGAAAATGCTTGTGATCATTAAAGCACTCTTGGCCATGAAACCCATATTGGAGAAGTGGCTCCAAGAACAATCCTCTTGTCCACAAATGTCATTATTAGGCCTACTGTTTATTTGTTTATGCACCACACTTGTAGCCTATTTACACCCTTTATAAGGGGTGTCTTCTTCCAGTCCTCAAGGGCCACAGTCCTGCAAGTTTTCTATGCTCCGTCCTATCCTTTGCTTCCGTCCTCCCTGCTCCAACACACCTGACTTGAATTAAATGAGTCTATCCAAGCTTCTAAACAATGAGTCATTAATTTAAGTCAGGTGTGTTGGAGCAGAAAAAGAAAAGAAAACTTGTAGGACAACGGCCCTCAAGGTCAGAATTTGACAGCCCTGCTCTATGTCAGTAAAAACAAACTGAATAAAAAAATATAAATAAATAAAAGATGACCATAACCTCGGGTATTGTAGTCATACTAAAAGTCTGTATGTGCAGTGAAATATAATAAAGGCTATATCAGAAACAATTTAAGTTTGAAGATTAAAAAAAAAAATCTGTGAAATCAAAGTTTTGTTTTACTTTTATTTTGAAGGTAAACGACTGTACTTCCGGCCCATTCTCCTCTGTTTTCCAGGAGCTTAACGGCATCACGCAGCCAGGACCGTCCCATTGATGACTGATGGCTGATAAAAGCAGATTTCAAGCAACATGTTGGACAAAATCGAGATAAACTTTACTGAAAAGTCTACTAGATAATGACCTTGATCTAATTTAGAATTATATAAGCATAAAACTTACACTTTACAACACTTACAGTGTTATGGAAGATTTGTGAAGATAAACAGGTTTTCACTTAAATGCTGCTTAAACCACGTTGAATGACGGTAAAGGTTTTAGACTACTCAGAAAATGTCATCAGTGGACTTTCTTAAAGAAGACTACTTTATACTATGAACCTGAAAAGTTCAATCTGTCCCTTCATGTGACTCCTGACTTCATGAGGCATTCATGATTAATCTCTTATGAACAGCGCCATCAAACTGCATACTATCGCCCTCTGTTGGACAGTTTGCTTGGAGGGTTTTCCTGTCTCCAGACAGCTTTTTGTAAACTCAGACAGAACAGATCTTGGGAGTCAGAAAACAAATTAAGAAAGGATCAAAATATCACTAGGAAATTTTGAAATGTTGACACTGTAAAGTCCCATAAATTATCATAATATTAAAGGGTAATGTTTCAGTTAAAATTGATCCATCCACCTTCTCCCCATTATCGTCATAGGTTGGGTCAGGTTCAAAATGAAGACCGTGACACAACTTGTCATCATCCTGGCCTCAGGTGCATTCACACCAGGATAACCTTGCTAGGCCCGTTTGTGGACTCGGTTCAGTGTCACGCTGCACTTAAGCCAAATGAGCCAGAGTCTCGTCACCAAGACCCGCATTTGTAGGCGACCAAGTCTGGTCGAGATCAGACTCCATTTGCGCATACACAATTCCCAAAACGAAACAGACTTTCCGAGCAAATGGACTCTGATTGGAATCAAAAAGTCTGGTGTGAATGTATCCTAAAAAGCTCTCCTTGGGTGATCCTGAGGCCAGAAGGTACAGCAAGTCCTCAATCTACCGAGGGTCTCCTCCCAGTGTCTGGAAAACCTCAAAGAGAAGGTGGCCAGGAGGCCTCCTAATCAGATGCCTGAACAACTTCAGCTGATTCTTTTTGATGTGGAGGACCAGCAGCTCCATATCAAGCTCCCTCTAGATGTGTGAGCTCCTCACCCAGTCAAGCTGAGCCCAGACACTTTCAGGGGGGAAATTGCTGTCAGCCACATGTTTGCCTACTTGCCTACTTGCCACCATGGGAAGTATGGTGTGCCTATTCAAGCACCCCATACTACAATAATATCCCTAACAGAATCCCCAGAGGGACAGTCATGTGCCTTCACCAAGTCCATAAAAGCCATTTAGCCTGGATGGTCAAATTCCCATGACCCCAGAACAATTCTCTGGGTTTTCGAGCCACAACCTGGATGAAACCCTCACTGCTCCTCCTGAATCTAAGGTTGGAGAATCAGCCAGAGCCTACTTTCCAACACCTTCCTTTCCCAGGAAGGCTGCAAAATGTGATCTCTCGATATTTGGAGCATGCTCTCTAGCTTTTCAGAGTGATTCTCATTAATTCCTGCTGCCCAGGCATTTTTTAAACTACCTGTACAACCTCTGCCAAGATGATGGGCATGTCTTCAGGCTGCTTCTTAGTGGAGGATATAAGCCGCTGTCAGACTTGCATTGCGGAACATGAGCGGTAAAGTCCATCCGCTCCTTAACCGGACTTGTATTTTCAAACATGTCACTTCCTCATGGACTTTCGTCCCTGCTACGTTCAGACATCAGGAGATGCTCCGGATAAGTCAACACAACCGCACTCTCCCTTCAGTCCTGTCCGGAATTTCATTTCCTCTCTTATGACACGGGAGCTAGCCGGTACATGTCTGCATCTCTGGGGTAAAAAATCGCAACGCATGTCAGAATGCAAACGGTATAATAGACAAAGTCCACACTATTACCGCTTTCCGAGACAAGTCTGAATGGGGCTAGTGGTTTGAGTAAGGATGTCTTAAAAGTCTTTCTTCTACTACTCAATGATATCTCCAGTTTAGGTCAGCAGCTCTCCCCCAAGGTCAAGAACTACCCAGCGCGGAGACCTGCTTTCCCTTCCTGAGCCCTGACAAGGAAGCTAACAAGGAAGTCTTGGGCTCTAGTGCTTTTATTCAGCAGTAGCTGGACAGGAAAGGGGTTCAGATAGCCCAGAGTGACATGCAGTAGAGGGCCCCTGGTCAGGACTAGCTGTAGTGAGGAGCTATAGCCTCTGTACATGCAAAACTTGTTTGAGACCAGTTGAAAGTTCTCCCTGGCCTTCCATGTCTGGGTTTTAGCTTCTGAAACCACCACTGCTGAAGCCCTTTTGTCCATTCAGGCATCTTTTTAAGGTAACCCCTATAGGACAATCAGATCCAAAGGCTTCCCTCTTCATCTTCAGCTTCCGTCTCTGCTGGTACACACTCGTTTCCACCACCACAGGCAGCAATGACCCTCTTGTCACAGCTCCCGGAAGCAGCATCCTTCCAGGATTTTTCACACCTTCCCCAGAAGATACGAAAAAAAACCTCTCAGACAGGGTCCGTGGCCACACGGTTACCAGTTCATCCTCACTACCTGTTTGGGTTTCCTAGATCTGTCCAGCACTCTTTCCCTCCACCAGATCCAACTTATCCAAGTGGCAATCAATTAATACTTCCACAGCTCTGATGATATAATTACAAAATGGATCGACCTTTGGCCTACTTGGTACTGGGCCCTGTGATGCTCAAACACGGTGCTTGTTATGGGGACAAACACAGGAGTCCAACAATAGATTCATTTGAGAACCAATCACACCCCTCCATGTTACTCCATCGTTGCATTGAAGCCCCCAGGAGAACAAAGGAATCCTTAAGTGGTGCCAATGATCAAATTTGTGGTAGGATTCACACAAAAATAAGCTAATTTAACAGAAACTATTCTGCTCTTCTCAAACACAGCAGGGGTGTAACATACTCAACATCCACCCCTGTTTCTGAGTTTTCACACAACAGAGAAAAACTTTTACCTCTACTTGATGTGAAAGTGTCTACTGTTTCTGCTCCTGTTTACTGGAAATAGTTCACAGCTGTGCTACTAAAAAAAAGGTGAGATTCATAGATGTTAGAAGACTCAAAATGCAAAACAGGATGTTCGAATTCATCAAGTGTTGAAATATTTAGTCACTCTGTTGTTTGAATGTATCAGCAAGTATTGTGAGAAGATGCATCCAGGCACCAGGACATAATAACAGGCGGGGCAACTAATCAGTCACATGAATTTTCACTTCTTCTTGAAAGGACAAATTTCTGGACCATCAAAGCAGAGTAGTAGTAGGTAAGATAGGAATTGGAATTGACCCATAGACTACCATTTTAAAAATTGGTTCCTTTCCTACAAAACAAAACACACACTTAATGTATGAAGACTATTTTTAATCCAAAGGTATAATATCTAACATATAGTCTGCTTCCATCCCGATGAAACCCTGTCCTTTTACACTATTAAACATAGATGGGAGCAGGATTTAGGGGGAGATCATGTGATGGCACTTGGGATGCAATATTAAAGAGTCCACACCTCTATCTGTGCTAGGCATGGACTAATGTAGCGCAAAGTATTGCATGGAGCTCACTGGACCGAAGAGAAGCTATCAGGGAGATTTTGGGACATAGATTTTGCATGCAATCATTGTCAAATGACCCCATCCCCATATTTATACGTGCTTTGGATCTGCTCCAAATTGGACTTGGGTATTTGAAACACTCTCAGAGGCCCTGGAGGTATATGCTGTACAGCCCCCTGCCCTATCATAGCCCTTTTTGGTGTATAGTCAGTTGCCTGTAGTTGGTGTCCGGCTCCAGTCCTCGAGGGCCACAATCCTGCAGGTTTTCCATGTCTCCCTGCTCCAACACACACCTGACTCAAATTAATGAGTCATTGTGCAGAACTTCATTGGCTGTTAGATCCATTTAATTTGAGCCAGCTGTGCTGGTGCAAAGAGGCATGGAAAATCGGCCGGACAGTGGCCCTTGAGGACCGACTTTGGACACCCCTAGACCATTGCCATTAAGACTTTCTGGCTTTCTGCTTCCCCGTCGCCTAATTCTTTGAAAATGGGAAGATGCCGCCATTCCACATACTAGTTACAGTATATTTGGATTGAGTTTTCTATTTACATGAGCTTGGAAGAAACTAAGCATACACTTAGAGGTTCAGCTGATGAATTTTCATAAGACTTGGCAACCTTTTTTTGAGATGCCTAGAAGAGGAATTAGAGCTGTATGAATCAATTTCACTAGGAAAACCACTGGCTTTATTTTATCTCGGCGAGGATCAGCATCGTGTAATTTACTCTTTACTGCACCTTTTTCTTCTTTTTCTAAAGTAACATTCCTTCCGCATATGCGTGCACCCTTTTTTTTTTTACATCATGCTCAACATACAGTCTCATATTTACATATTAATGTATTTTTAGTACTTTGATTTGTTTATTTGACTCTCCAGGTGGGGATTCTGTTCTGGAGTGGAACAAAAGCTCAATAAACAAAATTTAAAAAAAAAAAAAAAGGAAAAGAAAAAAGTCCACCTGATATCAGCTGTGATTCAACAGAAAGCAGAACATTTATTTTATGAATAATAAAGTCAGTCTTGTGATCTTAACCAATACTCACACTATGATTATTCACAGTACCTAACAGGGATATTATGAGAGACATTTTCAACAAGGATCAAACTTCAAATAAAACACAGATCCTTCACAAAAATGCTTTCACATATTCTCACACTTGATGAACTTACACATCCTGGCTGTGAAAGATGAACCCTGGTGGATCACAGCCTGCACATGCACTTTACGTAAGTACATTTCTGAGAAAGGCTACAAGAGCTCAACCAAACTAACCAGTTTTCATTATGTGCCATTTACATCAACTCAATAAAACATAAGGGAATATCTGCAGCAGACAGTAACTTAACACACTAAAGATACTTGAATACCTGATGCAGACACATTGTCCTTTCATATTGTTATTGTTAAACCACCACCTTATGTCTAAAACCCAAAGGTATTGATATACTGTACCATTAGCCCATGACTTAGTGTCAAATATGATGATAACTTAAAGGGATAATGTGTAACCTTTGGCCACTATAGGCACTAAACTAAACTACAACTGTCACAAAATTAATCAGTCTCTATTGATGTTTTGGAATTATGTTAGCCGCCCACTTTGACCAGCTGATGTGAAGTAATTAACCCATAAAGCAAAGCGCTTCAAGTCACATGATCCACGGACTACGGATCCATTCCTGCAATTTTACAATGTCTGGTTTTTGAGGATGGCAGCCCCTTCAAAGCACCAATATGTGTCAAATGCTGTATAATGACCCCACAAATCATCTGTTATCACTTAAATTAATAGATATATTTGGGTTAAAAGTCACACAGTATCCCTTTAAAGCAGAACTCAGTAACTTCAGCTCGGGGCTCCCCTAGTGGCGTCCTTTCACTGTCTGTTCAACCCCCCTTACACCCCCACAGCACACAGACGGCTTCTCTACCTGTCTTTCCTCTGTTTTGATTCCTGATATATCTCTAAGCGTTTACTAGCTTGTTGATGCTACTTTGCTCGTTGGTAGCAGCACCACGTCTCCCTCTACTCAAAGCAAAGACCTGTCTCTTCTGAAACGGGACGTTTTACCCGCGATTTGCGGGTAAATATGCCGTAGATTATATTTTTCTCTGGTGTTGGCGGGTAGCAGGTAAGAATACGAACTTTTATTTACTTTTTGTGGACGTGACAAGTGATTATTGAGCCTGAAGCAGTGATGCTTCACCCGGCGCCCAGGCAGCGCAAGCTACGTGAATCACTCTGGTCCGGCAAAGAGTTGGTTATGAGAGCCAGGAGCCGTGTTTAGGTGGTGTGAAGCTAAAGAAATGTTTTCTTCGAATTAGCGCTGGTAGTCTGGTTAAAATCAGAGCTGGAAGCAGCTCGGTAAATAGGGGACCTGAGTACCGTACAGCGGTTTCTGTTGTCGCAAGTTCTGCTCGGGTCGGCGCAGGCAAAGTTGTATTTAGCTGCTCGCAGGCCAGAGGCCCCGGCGGGAGGGGGGGGAACATTGAATCGCTCCGTAAACACTTTGTTTAGCCCCACGGGGATTACGAAAAGCATTTATTGAGGTAAAAAAGTTACTGAGTTTCCCCTTTAAAGAACACATACTCAACTTGCAAATATCCTAAGATAAATTTTCTTATGGCCAAAATAATAATTAATTTAGATAACCATTATAAAACCAATAGCTAGATAGTATAAAAGTATTTCAATTAAAATAAAAAGGTTACTTCCTGGATGGGAGGGGTCTAATTTGTTAGTGTGCGGGTTCTGTTCTCCAGGTCTTTCGAATTATGCCAGGTCCAAAAAGATGTAAATATGGGCCCTTTTAATCAGGAGCATCCATCCATTCCTCACACTGTAAAAAGAGAATAGTTGAACCATCTGAAATTAATTGTTTCAATTGGCGACAAGTGATCAAATAAAGTTTATCCAGCTTCTGTTTCACTAGACAGTTTTAAATCAGACTCACTCAAATAAATTAGTCTCTTTCAGATAGATAATCTGAATCACTCTGACTCAATTTCATGGAAAGTCAACTATAAAGATTTAAAATATTAGATTTTTTCACCAGGAGCTTGACCCGGTTAGAGGCATGCATGTACATTACTTCTACAGGCATGACTAAATACACAAGCAGAATCTAAAGTTGCCCCAAAAAGGTCTCAACACTCCACACTTTGTTTCTGTTAAACACATCCAACAGTTGCCATGCTGCAGTTTCCTAAAATGTCATCTTATGGGGGGCGCTTCACATTAATTCAGCTTTTATTATTTCTTTGATAAATTTCTTCGAGTTTTCAAAGAACATTTAGCAAAAGAACATTCGCTCTACAAGTGGTAATGATGAGACCAGACATTTTTTAAAACTCTTGAAAGAGGAAGTGAATGTAGCGTGGGCCACGCTGCTTGGCACTTGGAGTTTGGCTCTGCCAGTGCATGTGAAACAGGGGGTGACACAGCGGTTTCGTCAGCCGTGTTAGTTGTTCTGTAGCTGCTCTTCAACTTCCTTATTCACTCCATTAGTAGCATTTCCTCTTTAGGCAACCGATAATCTTCTCTAGCATGCTGCTTCAGATAGATCTGCTCTGTTGATTTGAACAATCCAAATTTGCATTTTACAAGATGGTGTGAATGCAACCTGGTGCTGGGCTTGAGCTGTATTCAGTTTTAAAGGCTGGTAGAACATTTCTGAGGCTCCTCAAGGCTGGTGAGTCCAAAAAGAAGGCAGCAGAAGTTGAATTGATTCACTGTCATGTGAATGTTCTTAATCTTACAGCTTGTTCTTGTTGGTTTGATTCTTGTGTGTTTTTCAGCTTTGATGCCCCCCTTCAGATGTTCTATATGACAAAGAAGGAAGCCACAAAATGAGGCGGTGACAGTCACCGTGTCTACATGCACTAGTGTACGAGCTGTGTGTGTCTAGCCGTGTGTAAGATGTCTGGTGACACCAGGACTCTGTACTGGAGGAGCATGTCGTCAACCGGCCAGTCGGATTCCTCGGATGCGTCTCCCACGACAAATGTCAGCAGGCAAAGCCTCTTCCCAGTGAAAATCATCAAAGTGTGTTTCCTTAGCAACAGCTCCAACCTGGGAAAGAACTTCAAACTGGTTCGCTGCGAAGAGGGTTGGATGGTCAAGGTAAACTTTACTCTTCTGTTTACTCCAGTGTGCACACACTCCTCTCATAACAAACTACAATGCTTATTTTTATTCAAACAAAGGTCTTCAGAGGGTAATTAATCAACATCGAGACACCACAGCTCCATCTTTGACTCAGTCTTGCAGTTTTATGATGGACTGTGTTGAAGTGAAGAAATCATCCTGCTTTGTGTCAGTTCACATCTCAAACATGTAGTGGTGTTTAAGGGGTGAACCTCTGGGTAGTCCTTATCAACAGCTCCTATAATCATATTACCTGTTGTAGATTTCCTCTGCCACATGGGAGCAGTGCATGAAACGGGTCTCTCGGTTTTGCTTTTCCAGTTGTTGGTTTTTGCTCTGACAGGAGAGAGCCCATCAGCTTTTGTAGAGGAAGTGCACAGCGTAAAACTGAGTACCTAAAAGTACGGCCAACTTTTAGACTTTCAGCATTCAATAAACATGTTGGCTTGTTGGAGGACTGATTGGTTGTTAGTTTCCACTCAAGCATCACCTAGAATCCCTCTTTATGCAGGTATTAGTACAGCTCCACAGATAGTTATTTATGAAAGTAAAACCATCATTTAGTTTAAAGGTACAGTGTGTAAAAAATCAAAGGTCAGTGGCAGAAAAATGTGATATATAATTCAAAACTATGTTTCTATTTATGTGTAATCGCTGTACTTGGATAACTATTATGTGTTTATTTTCTTAGAATAAGTCATTTATATCTACTTGTGCACATATTGAGGCTGCCATATTTGTGCCACCATTTTTACTATGGTGTCCCTGAATGGACAAAACAATGTGTGTGAAGTGAGAACCCTCTGAACTTTAAAACTGCAGTAGCAGCTTTGTTTAATGGGGGTTAGAGCACTTTTTGGGGTAATTAATGCCTTTAAAAGACAATAAAAGTAGTTCCTCATACAGTCATAGCTACACCTGAGAACACTGGATCCACTCACATGAAAACATCTTTATGTCTGGGAGAATTTTGGCTACTAACAGCCACCATACATTCACAACAGTGCTTGGAATATGAAGTCATTTGAAAAAAAAAAAAACATATTTTCTTTGAAATACCCACATTTGCTACTAGAAGTCAGTAATTCTTACATACTGTACCTTTAAAGGTAATAAACCACCTGTATATGTCGGAAAACACTATTAATGCTGAGCAGGTTAGCAGGTTTTTGGAACAAAATGTGCAGCTATCCAGGCAAACTAATGCTTATTTAAGCAACACACTGTGATATTACATTTTGCACATACCCTTAAAGTAGCACTGCTGATTTTTGGTAGATTTTTACACTTGAGTGCTTCCTACTGAGGGCTTATTTGTTTCTCTGAGCGCTCTTCACCCGGTAAAAGTCAGTCCAATGTTGACTTTTAACTTCTTTCTTGCTCTATTACTTTCTCTCTTTTTTCCTTGCTCCCTTTAATAATGATAACCCTGTTTGTTTGCTGAATGAAATTAATTTAAATGAAAAATAATGAAATAAAAATACTTTACTAGTCCCTGAAAGGAAATTTAATAATGAATTGACCATGATAGGGATTTAAAATGGCCAATGTGTTGATATCCAGTTGTTCTATGGCAAAAGGCAGCTGTCATGTGATGCTCTGGGCTGGAACACAAAGTTTTAAAGTACGCCTTCTCAGTTACTGGATGTTGCGAGGCAATGACTGCCCTAGGAATGTGAATAATAAATGTCAGCACACCATCAAAACAATGCAGCAGCACAGAGTCTTGAAGTTGGAAAATTTTGTAGTGTTGCTTTAAATACCGCACATAATTCTGTTTTGTAAATGATCTGAAGGCAGAAGCAGAAGAGGAATACAACTCATGTGAATGTCTCCACTTTGTTTCCAATGTTATGAGTTCAAAAACCAACATAATAGAAGTAGATTTTTATGTCAGATTTTTATTTGGTTAACAGCTCATGAAACACTTGTCATTTCCTAGTTAGACAGAAAAAAAAATCCTTGGTTTGAGTCACAAAGTAACCTCGTTCAAGTCTAAAACATATATTGCAACCATCCCCCTCATTGATGTTACTTTGCTTGTTGCTTTAGATACATGTAAACACACCACATGAGAATAAAACTTTGTCACTTTCTGGTTTGTTTTAGCCAAAAGCCTCATTTAGCTAGTAATATATTGTTCTTTAGCATTTGGCTTTGAGGGTTACAACTGGTCGCAAGTGTGATTTTAGAGGTTAATCATATTTTTAGTTTAGAAACACAATCTTCAGGTCATATTTCAGGGCTTCTGTGTACTGGAAAGATGCTTTAATGGACAGGAACTATAAATAATATATAAAATGGAGCAGTGCCAACAAAAAGCTTCATATGTAACAAGGATTTTATATTCTAAACCTAATGGGGAGTCCAAGACAGGCCAAAGTGGAGGAATTGTGATTTCTCCTGGAGCAGTCAGTAGTTCAGCTGCAGGGTTTTAGATCATTTGAAAAGAGTTTGATTAGAGCTAGTTCGGTAAAGAGTTTGAAGAGTAAATTAGGTGTGGTAGATGTGATATGCATATGATGATTATTGGCGTGTTGAAGTTGTATACAAGGGCAGCTGTCCATGCGCAATGTGTGCTAATCTGAGGATGAAAAATAATATATATTTGACCGTTGTTGACTGAAAATATCAACTATTATGCAGTGTTTGCAATCAACATAATAACTGGAGGTTTTTTATTGAGGGAAGAACGTATAACTTGGACATCACAGTGAGATGGTGTCCAAGTTAGTCAGCAGTGATAAATATTACATTCACAGACCAGGTTTAAATGATTCAGTCCATGCCTTTCATGAAGTTCACTAACTATGTAAAAGAAACGGAGAAATGGGCACTGACATTCTATTAATTTATACAAATTTCCTATAAGAATCATTGTTTATATTGTCACAAACTAGTTGGGCTGTATTATGCTGCCTTCGGGGTATCATATTTACCGTAAATACCAAAGTCTGATGTCAAAATTGCACTTAAACATCCACTCATGTCATAATTTCCACTGGAAAGCTGGAAAAATTTTATGATGCCCGAGTTGCCAAGATGAGGTAAACTTTGACCTTTTGAACATGGCGGAGAGCAACGAAAATATCCTGAATTGGAAGCACTGCACTTTGTTAAAGTTTCCTGCTGCTGTTATTGGGTTAGTTTGTAGTCTGCATAATTCTGTGGCTTACAGAACTTTAATAACATCAGTTTTGTTTGTAAAAATGTGGTTATTGTTCGGTTTACCTCCTCCAAGCAGGCGCTAGCTAACAGCTAGCCTAGCAGCTAGCTAGCTAGTCAAAGATAGCCTCCAGTGTTAACTTCATTATGACAACAAATCATTTGAACACGATGCACTGGTAATTTCCACTTAACAAGTGGAAAAGATCATCTTTCCCATTCCACATGAAGGCAGCATTATTATATTTTTTTAACCTGTATGTGTAGTCTTCTTTCCATTAAAGATGTTTGTTGTGAAACCATCTTTGTTCAAAAAAAGAAGGATGAACAATGAAATCGCTAAAAGTCCAAATGTGTAAACTGCATATAAATACTGGAAAGAAGCAAAAAATCAGATTATGAAAGTATCCTCATGACAATATGTTGCTACTGACCTCTACAGACAAACATAACCTGATTGAAATATAGCTACACTATTTATTTAAATGGTTTTCTGAGCATTTTCAATGAATTAGCTTCCCCCACCAGTTACCATAAGATCTTTGACAACAGTGTGGGAGAAAACTGAATATAACAAATTTGTTTTCTAATAAAATGTCCACTTAAGTTTATTCATGTTTAGTTATGCACGACATATTGCATGTAACATGCAGATAGCTATTTATCGCAATATTAACAAAGACACTATAATGAGTGCATCACATTAGAATTGTTTTGCCTTGCAAAAAACACAAGAAAAAAAGGTGTTTGTATTGTATTTAACTCTCTTTAATGACTTCTCACATCTGTTATGTATTTTTGGCTGTGCTACCTCACATTTCACAGGACAGCGTGCAATCTTGTTGGTGTGAAACTTCAACGCAAGTTGGTGGTTGATGGTAAACATAAGTGACATCAAGAGATGAGAGAGACCTTTGTGCAAGCAAAAGAATTAGGCCAGTGGCAACTTCTGCCAGGAAGCACTTTTGTTCAGTTGGTTTGGGCACAGCGGCAGATCAAGCATGCTGATGATGCCTATCATGATACTTTGTGGTACTTGTATACGTGCATGCATGAAAGAGGTCTATCACCATGAATATGTTGCATTCTTTCACAAATTCTCCATAAATGATTTGCCTGGTTTCAGGATGCAGCAGGATGAAATCAGTGGAACAGATTTGTTGTCGTACGCTTGTTGCTCGCCAGGGCTTCGCATCACTCTGAAGGAAACAATTTTCTCCTGCATATGTTAGGTCAATCACTATTGACAGAAATACTAGGGTCTGAAAATAGTTGCATTACATGTTGTCAGCCACCATGAGGTATCTGGTGTAATTTTCCCAGCATGAATGATTTCCTGTCACTTAACGATGACACATGCACAGTTTGAAGCCAATCAGTATTTCCATTTTCTTTAACTGTGATGTTCTGATTTTTAAACATTGTACAAATTGTTTGTTTTGTCAGTAAATTCAGCTTTTCTGCTGTCATGAACTTTTTGAAATCCTCCAGGGAATTGCAAAGAGGTGCGTACTCCACCCTTAGAATGCAGTCAGGGGTTTCACAGGGTTCTTTCATCAAGAAAAATGTTTGTTTTTTTTAAATTATATTGTATTTTGCTGACCATGGTTCATCTTTGGCACAGTGACAGAGCTACTTTTATGGAGTAGATTTGCAAGACTTCATCATGGGAGCCATACACAATTAATGCTACAGTAGTTATTGAATTCCACTATAACACACACTTAACTGCTGTGATAACTATTCACATTAGAGAGAAATTAAAAATATAACTTTAATAATCTGGATCACCTTGTGGAAATATTTGCGAAAACTTCAAAAAGGTCTATAGAAAGGTTAGTTGGTTGTTTTGGGGCGCAGTATGTGGTGCTTTATGAAGAAGAGGCAGTTCTGGTTTACTGTTTGTAGACTGGATCCTTGTTTGTGCCCATAATGACTAGCATGGCTAGCTCCTCGTTGGGGGCTACTCACATGTCCTTCCTCTTCACCAAATAAAAAGTTTTCTATAGCCTATCTCCCTTTTTCTTCATTTTTTTATTTTCCTATACAAAATTAGACTTGAAAAAGAAACCTACATTACTTTTCCAAAATTTTGGTCGAAATGCATTAAACTACTTTTTACCCCAAAAGGTACTTACACTATTCTCAAAAAGTTAGGGATATTTGGCTTTTTGTATGACATCAGAATGAACCTAAAATGCACTCTAAGCTTCCCAGGTGTTAGCTTTCCAGCATTAAAAACAAACAAACAAGCAAACAAACAACAACCTTGGGAGCTTTTTTGTGGGTTGCGGGTTTCTTCTCTTCATCTGCATTTCTGAACTTCAGCATGGATCATGTACTGATCCAGTTTACGTCCATGAGCACGCGCCCAGGAGAAGAAGGCGATTAAAACGGTGAAACTTGCAGCTTCGAAGTTGTGCTGCGTTCCCAGACAGCTGGGAAATAACAGTCTTAGCCTAACAGGGATAACTACCATGTGGGCTTCGTTAGAAAGTCAGTAATGAAATCAATATTCCAACAAAACTTTTGGGAGCTTCAGCTCTTCTTAAATAGGCCTGACCACGTCCTGGTCTCTGGTAGAGAGTAGGCCTAACACTTGTGTGTTTGCTTTTAAGTGGTTGATGTGTTTTTTGACGTGCGCTCTGTCCGCAGCGCTGATGGAGCGCACAGATGAAGACGGAATGTGCATGTATTTACCTCTTTTTGGCCAATCAGTTTTCTTTTTTTATATATATATTTTTAACGGTTGATGTCAGTCAGCAATGAATCATGTTGTCTGTCCACATTTTCTTCTTTACATCACTGTTGGTCTTCCGTTTCCCTCCATCCATCAAACACAGGTAGAAAGCGTCTAGTATGCATAATACCAAATACTCGGCGGGGGAAGAGGGAGGGGGGGTGCGTTACAATACCAGTTGATTAAAGATGCTGTTGTTTTGCTAGAAAATATCGTAGCTAATAAAAAGAAATAACAAGATGTTCATAAAAGATCATTAATGTTATTATTAAATCCGAGTTGTGTTATTTTTTTTTAGGGGGGTTATATTACCTGGCTCTGATTATTGGGGGGGTCAAAACCCCCTTATCCCCCATGGAAATTACGCCATTGACGGCAATAATTAAAAACAAACAAGAAACAAAAGGAGAGTTGAATAAACATTAGAATGCTTTTAATATCTGGTTCTAAACATAAAAAACAACTGATTTCATTTTAGAAGATGATCCTGTCATTTGAGTATATTAAAGGTACAGTATGTGAGAATTACTGACATCTAGTAAAGATGGATATAGCAATGATTTCATATTCCAAGCACTGTTGTAAATGTACGGTGGCTGTGAGTGGCCAAAACTCTCCCAGACATAAAGATGTTTTCACCTGTGAGTGGATACAGTGGTCTCTTTTAGTAACTTTCAATGTCGTTTAAGGCGTTACTTACCCCTAACAGTGGTCTAACTCCCATTAAACAAAGCCGGAACAGCAGTTTTAAAGTTCAGAGGGTTCTCACTTCACACACATTGTTTTGTCCATTTAGGGACACTGTGGTAAAAATGGTGGCATAAATATGGCAGCCTCCATATGTCGACCCCCAGCTAGCAGATGTAAATGACTCATTCTAAAAAAAAAAAAACATGTAACAGCTATTCTAATGCAGCAATTACACATCAATAGAAACACAGTTTTGAATTATATATTACATTTTTGTGCCTTTGACCTTCGATTTTGTTACACACTGTACCTTTAAAGCTGTCATGAAGTCAGAATTCAGGGTCTGCCAACACTTAGTTTTAGTCTGCACAGACGCCACAGAGGGGAATCTGGGAGGAGGACAGTCTCACAAAGACTGAAATCCTGCATAAAGAAAGAATGGAAAAGACATTTCTCTTTCAAAACAGTGTTGCTGAAATAAGAGGTGATGTAACGGGGCACAATCAATTTCAACATTTGGCATGTTGCCTTATTGCTTTTTTCCCCTCTAAAATGTTAAGTTTGATTCAATGTTTGCACACATTTATACTGTTTTTATTTTTTCTGTACTGTTTTCAGCATTAATCTGTATTGTTAATGCAGGTGCCACGCAGCAGTGAGTCTCATAAAAAGCCTCATGTTTGATCGTTTATCTGATGCGTTGTTTGCACTATATTGAATGAGAAGATAATGAAGTGTGTTTTAGGTTTTAGACCGCAGAATGCTGATAAGGATTATACTCACATACATAGCTGAGAAAATACACCATGCATGATGCTTTTACTGAGCAGATATTTTGACATTGAGACTGCTCATTACTTGGTTTTTACCAAATTATGTTGATTTTATGGCATTTTATCATTTATTGTGTAGAATGTCATCAATACGGTGCTGTCCAGTGGCTGTGTGGGTCCAGACATAAAACACCGCCTCTGCTACGGCCTCCTCCTCAAACACCTCAAGTCTTCAGAGATGCATTGGCTGCACCCGGATCTGACTGTGGCTGAACTCACCCAACGTTACGAGCAGCAGCACCTTGAGGCTGAATGGAGGTCTGTAGCCTGAGAACTTGTTTTACTGTTCGTAGAGCTGGTTGGAAGTCTTACATACCTCACCAACGTGTTAATATGCACTCAGAAATGCTAAGATTGAGGCTTGTTTGTACAGATATGACCTGAGGATCAGATACATCCCAGCAGACTTCATGGAGGCATTCAAAGATGACCGAACCAGCATGCTCTATTTTTACCAGCAGGTTTGTGAAGAGCTGTGGACACAGTGCTTTTTTTCCTAAAGTGTTTTACGTGATAAGGAGTTTCTTCAAAATAATAGCTTCGTAATTGATGGTTTAATACATTTCCTCAGATTCGAAGTGATTACATGCAACAATACGCCTCCAAAGTCAGTGATGGGATGGCTTTACAGCTTGGTTGTCTGGAAATAAGGTAAAATCTGGCTTCACTCAGACCTTTAACTGAGGACACAGTGGTGATAGTTGCACATAAAATACTAGAACCTGGTATTTTGCCTGCAGGAGATTCTACAAAGACATGAATCCGAACGGGTTGGAGAAAAAGTCCAACTTCGAGCTGCTGGAGTAAGTTGAGAACTCTTGTGGGTGGCTTTCTGTTTGCATGCATGGTTGCATAAGTGCTCACATATCTCACTGTAAATCTAACCACAGTGCACTAAACACAAAGAGAAAACCTCTGGTCAGATATGATCTGACATAAAAACCTGTTTATAGCCAAAGAAGTGACCGTGACCTTTGTTGTGTTGCCTTAAGATTTACTTTTTCTCTTTTCCTCCATTAGGAAGGACGTGGGGCTGGATCTGTTCTTTCCCAAAGAGCTTATAGAGAGCATGAAGGTAGAGAGCCAAAAGGAAAAAGGTTTAGCTGCAGTCACTTGAAACAAAACCATAGTCGATTCTTTGCTTGTGTATCAGCCCAAGCAGCTGCGCGGCTGATCCAGCAGACGTTTCAGGGCTACTCAACATTGGGGCAGGACCAGTGCATGGTCAAGTTCTTCACTACTCTGTCTCAGTGCTACAGCATCACACAGGAGAGATACGCCTGCCAGATGGTGGTGAGTCCGTTAGGTACCATCAAAAACACCTCTAATTTCCTAACATTATATTCTGTTTTTGTGTATAAACGAGTCTTTCGTTCATCTGTAGCACGGCTGGAATCTCGCCATCGACTTGGTCATTGATGCTGATGGAATCAGTCAACAAACTGATAACTCAACAGTGAGCCCATCGTCTTTGTTGTGTCACAGCGAACAAGCAGTGTTATAGCTGGTGTTTTTATTTCACAGCTGTTGTCTCTTTTGCAGCCTTTCTGTCTGGCTAAGTTCTCTCAGGTGCGCAGCATCTCCTGCACGGCAGAAAGCAACGGTCGAGCCCTTCTCACGATGCACATAGAGGGAACCAAAGAGGTAAACCTAAACTACCTGACTTGCCATTTTGTTTATTTACTTCTAGTTGGGAGTTTAATTTTAAAAAAGAAATGAGAAACTCTAAGCCCCTTTAAAGGTACAGTATGCAAGAATTACTGACAGCTAGTGGTAAAGATGGGCATTGCAAGAAAAGATGTTTTCTTTCAAATGGCATTCTAAGCACTGAAGTGAATGTATGGTGGCTGTTCGTGGCCAAAAATCTCCCAGAGATAAATATGTTTTTATCTGTGAGTGGATCCAGTGGTCTTAGGTGTAGCTATGACTGCACTGAGTACTACTTTTAATGTCTTTTAAGGCATTACTGATCCCAAAAAGCTTCAGGAATACTTCACACGCATTCCTTTGTCCATTCAGGGACACTGTAGTAAAAATGGTGGAACAAATATGGCAGCCTCCATAAGTGCACCGCCCAGCAAGTAGATTTAGATGACTTATTCTAAGAAAATAAACAAATAACAGCTATTCTAGTGCAGCGATTGCACATAAATAGAAACACAGTGTTAAATTATATATTACATTTTTTTGCCATTGACCTTTGATTTTTTACATAGTGTACCTTTAAGTAGACTTATTGTGCTTTTTGGCTTTCTGTTTGACTTTCTGAAAGTTACACTGCCAGAGAAAATGAAGAAGATAAATTTCCTGAAATGCCTCATTCAAAGAGCTTCCTTTAAGTCCTTTAAGTTCCTTTAACGCTCGTTTTATGCATGCCACTGTCTAGCATGTTTGAACACTCAGTTACAGTGGGTCTCGAAAGTTTACACACACCCCCCATTAAAGAAAAGGCCAAATTCACAATAGTAATTCAAATAACAAGAAACTGAATAAAGTAATAATAAATGAAAATAAACTAATTTATAGTTTAGTGAAATAAAACAGTGATTTTTTAATTGTAGTTTTAAGAGATATTTTTTAGAAAACAAATAAACAAAAATGTCCCAGAGAAATAAGAGCACCTTGCTCATGAACAGAGGACCAAAATACCTGTAAACAGGTGCAGACGTCTGACTGGACGTTACAGAAAACACTTAATTGTAGTGAGATCCTCAAAACTGTTTCTCAAATTTTAGTTCATGCTTGTTTCCTTGTTGTTTATCTAATTTGTTTGTTTGTTTGTTTTTTTATATTTATGTTAAACCATGATTCAAAATCAATGTCATGATTTTCATAAATTTTTATTTATTATTACTTTTGTCAATTTCAACTTATTTCACTGACAACTGATTTTTTTTCCCTTTAATTATTAATGGGAGGGTGTGAACTTTCAAGACCCACTGTAGTTGTTATATCTTAAATTTAATGAAGCACAACATGTTTTACAGAGTTTAATTTTGTGCAAAAAAAAACCAAAACAAAACAATAAAAGAGGTATTAAGAAGAACATACCCCACCCATGTACCACCCAGCTTTAAAGCTCTGGGGTCTCATTTATAAAACTGCATAGGATCGTTACTAAAAGTGTACGTATGCACAAAACCAAAGGTTTGCATACGCCAAAAAATATTCAGATTTATAAAACCTTCAAACAATTTCCCTTTTAAAAATCACACTCTTCCTGAAAGTTTGTGCAGGTGAATTCAAGTGTATCTATCTGCGGCTTGCAACCCAGTGGGCGTGTCCTATAGTGGGCGTGTCACATTGTGGGTGGGTCTGGTTAGGTTTAGGGGAAGGGTCAGGGGTAGGGCTAGATTTTACCGTGCTCTCATTGACCTGGTGGGCGTGTCGTCGAGTAACGTCACACTACGACACGCCCACTCTACGACACGCCCCTGTCTTGCGAGCCGCAGATAGACCCTTCTCGGTGAATTTGGCTCATATCCCGCCCCCTACACGCCCACATTCTACCATAAAGGGTCAATCCAAAGCACCTCATGGATGTTTCTTCATATAAATGAGCCAGCTGATCTGAGGCATTTAAAACCGAATCGTGGCGACCGAAAAGACAATAAAACGCAATTTCGTGGAGACTGAAGTGGAGGTGCTTGTTGGTGAAGTGGAGCCTCACAAAATCATTTTATTTGGGCGTCACAGGAAACACAGATAAACGTAAGTCTGCTGAGTGACAGCAGGTTGTGGCGGTGATGATTTAACAGAGGTCTGTTCCAGAAGTCGCTGTGGAGGAAACGCCGTGTCAGAGCGACTGTGTGCAGAACACAGAACACCTGTTTGGTGTGGTGCGGCACACTCCCCCCTCCTGTGCCCTCCCCTCGCCTGAAAACATCTGCCGGTCTTTGGTGAGGTTGACGGCTCCACCACGGAGCACGCTGTGGTCAGCAGCCGCTGATGCAGCGGGGTGGGCACGGTTTCGGTGGTCGGTCTATCTGGGTCCAGTTCACAGACAAAAGTACTGCAAAAGTAAATATGATCATTAGCCGGTCATCATCATTGGGCCAGGAAATCCTGGAAACGCGCTCCCTTCTAACTTTCCCATCTGTAGGTCCTCCAGCAGCACCGATGCGCAGCATTATTAGTGTCCCCACTGTATTAATATGTTTATACATCAATCAGTCTGACTGCCACGCACCTTGTCAGAATCTGTGTATCAATGATGATCATTGGTAGATGAAGATGATGGTGAGGAAACTTTGATGAAAAGTTGATTTAACATATGAGTTTGCTTACGGACCTTTTTATTTATTTGAAAGGTTCTTATAGTTTCAGCTCACCTGCAGCATAAATAACGCTGCTGGTTTGAATCCTTTAAAGCCAATACGATTGAAATTTGATATGAAGGGGGAAATAAACGTTTGAGTGTGACAGGACAAAAGGAGAGCCTGAACGGGGATCGATCTGTGTAACAGTCATATGCACTAATCACTGCCGAAGGAGAAGTTGGCAGGCAAGCAGCCAGGGCACAACATCTGTTAAATACAAGTGACAGGACCCCGCACTGCCTGCAGGGGAATCATGACAAGTGTGTCTATCTGCGGCTTGCAACCCAGTGGGCGTGTCATATAGTGGGCGTGGCATATAGTGGGCGTGTTGCATAGTGGGTGGGTCTGGTTAGGTTTAGGGGAAGGGTCAGGGGGTAGGGCTATATTTTACCGTGCTCTCACTGGCCTGATGGGCGTGTCGTTGAGTAACGTCACTCTACGACACGCCCACTCTACGACACGCCCCTGTCTCGCAAGCCACAGATAGACCCTTTTTAACCATGATGCTGTGTGGTTTCAGTTCCCCACCTCACCATCTGTGTTGCCAGTTTCCCCAGTCTCCAAAACCTGCGTACGCATGGGTCAGAGTTAACGTGAGAGACCGCACATTTTCCCGTCAAGTTTGCTTTTTATAAATCACAACTTTTGCATGAAAACTGGCGTATGCCAGTTTTAGGCCCTGTTTTGTGCGTACGCAACGTTTTTAAATGAGACCCCTGGTCCTCAACAGCCACCATCCTGAAAGTTTTAGATGCTTCCCTGACCTGATTCAGAATGTCAAGTTCTGTACACTGACTCATTAATCAGAGTCAGGTGTGCTGAAGTCAGGAAACATCTAAACCAGGGCTCAATTAGGTCCCACGAGAGTTGTAATCCTGCAGGTTTTTGATGTCTCTCTACTCCAACACATCTGACTCATATTAAATAGACCCAATACAGGTCATGCACAATATGAAACATTTCAACCGATACCAATGCTGGGCGATATGGACCAAATATCATATGGCGATATATTTACTTTAGAGGACGATATACGATATATACCGCTATTTTTACCCTAACTTGTCTGAAAGTTTCATTTCATATCAAACACCTGTTTTTTAGTATTGAAACATTATAAGTGTAAAGGTATCGCTCCACTGTGATACCTTTACGGCCCGGCTGCACCTCGACTGACTACAAAGGGGTCACCTGATTATGTAATAAGAGTGGGAAAAAATATCGATACACTGAAATATCGCGATATTTTCATATGCCGATACCATATCTATATTTAAAAACGCAGTATCCATCTATTTTACTTATGAAGTCTTGCGAGATATCATCGTTTTGTAATGAAATCTTATTAAATTTCACGAAACACCGCAAAATTTTGTAACAGAACGATGAAATCTCGCAATATTTCATGAAATCTCATGAGATTTCTTAACAAAACAATGATATCTCACAAAATTTCATAAGTAAAATAGATCGATACCGTGTTTTTAAAGATAGATATGGTATCGGCATATGAAAATGTTAAGATATTTCAGTGTATCGATATTTTTTCCCACCCCTATTATTTAAACTGTCTGGAAGACGATCCTCCCCAAGACTTTTACAAAGAAATCATTAAAAAAACAGCCAATTATCTTTAATTACTTCGATTTCACAAACAATTTAAACCAGTGTTTTGTCGGTTCCGTCACTGCGATACCTTTATGCTAAACATGTTTCAATACTTAAAAAACAAGTGTTTGATATGAAATTAATTCTTCTGACAAATTAGGGTAAAAATACCAGTATATATTGTATATCGTCATCAAAGATTAGTATATAGCCATATGATTTTTGGTCCATATCGCCCAGCCCTATAGTCTCAGGGTGATGAGGTGCATCAGAAGTCTGCAGTATGAGGTAATACTGTCTTTATTGAACATAAAAGCAAGCGAACTCCTCCAACATGGGGTCTTTAATGGCCAAGACACAACATAAGTGGATCCCAGCTCCATATCTTATAGAACTGAACAATCTTGAGCACAGTGGATGAGATACATTCAAAAATCCTTCATTTTAAACTAGAACAATGTCTGAATTGTAAATAACCTTTAAACAATGAGTAAGCTGGTTTTGAAAAATGTTCAACTTTTCCTCTTCTGAATTTGATGCGAGAGAAATAAAGTTGTCCAATTTTTTTTTTTTTAGCCTTTTAAAACCTGAGATCCAGTGAGTGGGAATAACTGAGAACAGCCAAACTGGGCCATCATGGCCTTTTTGGAGACCTTGCCTAAACTGGTTATAATTAAACCTCTATAACTTTGCTTTGCTTCACTTTATAAAACTCAGCCTTTCCAGAGATGATGTTCACATATGGTTGTATAATTTGATGGAGGTTAGGGACATTCATATTTATTCTGAAAGTGGTTTTAAAGGCAAGCCTGAAACTTTTTTCATTTATGCTATGTGCCATTTCATTTACTTTTCACCAGTAACACATATACATGTTAACAAATCCCATAAAATGTTCCCTTAAATGTGACCCCAAAAGACTTCAGATGGATTTTGCGATTGCAGAGATCTAATATTATTTTTTTTTAGCAATTAAAGTACAAGGTTTAAAGGGTTAAATAGCCTCAGTCTTTCATGGAGACAGCAGGCTGTGTTTCAACTGCAAATATAAAGACTAGAAAATTTCTGAAGAAATTTTGAATGCTGCCAATCTGCTACCCACGTCGAACAGAGCGGCAGCCATGTTACAAAGATGGATTAACAGACAGAAAGACAAGCTGTGAGACAGACTGTGACACAGACAGAGAGTGAGTGAGACAGACTGTGAGTCGAACAGAGACTGTGAGATAGACTGTGAATGAGACATAGACTGTGAGACAGACTGTAAGTGAGACAGAGACTGTGAGATAGACTGTGAATGAGACATAGACTGTGAGACAGACTGTTAGCGAGACAGAGACCGTGAGGCAGAAAGACACAGACAGACAGAAAGATAGATCATCCACAGGACTGACAGGAGGCCAAGACTGGTGAACAGAGGGTTCAAGGGGAGAGGAAGACTGAGAAAGGAAGCACAGACATGTTTGAATATAAAGAGAGAGAGTTCTAGTATTGAGGACATGGTGAGACACCAAATAAGTGGACAGAGGGACAGTCATGATGACCTCAGTGGATTTGATTCTCCAGTTTGATCATACATTGGTTTATAGATGAGGAATTAAGTCAAAGGTGAAACTAATTAACACAGCAGGGAGAACTGCTTAGGTTGTCATGACAACGCAGCACCTGTCTGTGTGTGTGTGTGTCACAGAATGTCAGTTAATTTCAGTTAGAGACTTTATGCTTTAGTTTTCTATGGGAAAATGCTGAATCGTCCACTGCGAGAAAACCGTAACAGATATCAAAATAATTTTTTCACCGTGAGCGCCATGAGGCTTTCGGGAACTCAGGAATGTATTTTATTTTATCCTAAGTGGAACAGAATTTAAATGGTGACAGTTTTAAGAATCAGGGCTTTTGAACTTTCCGTCTAGATTACAATGGAGACGTATAGGAGCAAAATGGTGACTTTCTAAGATTCCGAGAGCCGTAGTTCGAAAACGGTGCGTCTGAGCAAAAAATGTGCGGAAGGATGAAATGAAGCCAACAAGATTTCCAACGTTTTGATGTAAAAATGATGTTTGTACGATGAACGGTGTGGGAGTTATGGCCATTTGTTTCAAAGTTGGAAATGCTTCAAAAGTTAGAGTGTGGCTAGAGTGCGGAGGGATTTTGGGATTTTTTGGATTTTTCCTAAAACGTAACTTACCATTGTGTCAAAACCGTAACAGATATGTACATGTCCTTTCACATGGTTAAAGTTTCAGCTTTCGTGACCCGTTTAAACTTTGAATGGTGTTTCTATGTTATGGTATGGCTGAGCTATAGAGGTCCAAAGTGACCTGGGTTCTTGGTTTTTTACTCGGCTGTTTTCGACCAAATCCCATTCATTCCTATGGGACCGAAAATCGCAGTTTTTTGCGAATTGCGTGAACACCGTTTGAGTTTTGTACGGACAAATAACAAGCACACCGATCCAGGCCGAGACGCACGTTTTGATATAACTTTTGTGGGGGTGCTGGCAAAGCCCTGGGACTAGTAGGCCGTCAAAAAAAAAGGGCGGAAACTGAAAAATAACTAGAA